>CM042012.1:106209797-106657297 GCA_023525715.1 Cichorium intybus | reverse complement strand
TTGTTCTTGAATGCTTTTGTGGATGTTTTGGATTGTGTGGATGTTTGGTGTGACCTTTGTTACTTCTGATTTTGAGATATATTTTAGTAGGTACTTAGGTTAGTTTGGTTTGGAGTTTAGTTTATTGAATGCTTGTTTGGAATTATTGGAGTTTATGATTTTTTGGGATTTATTGACAAAAGTTAGGAACTAGATCCTCTGACTGTAGCGTGACACTGCAGTTGGTAATCTGTCACCTGTCTCGACCACGTAACTCCTGTGGATCGACCCTGACTTCCACTGTGCTAAGTGTGTGTGTTAGGTATTTTCTTATTTTTGACCGCAAGACGACCGCTGCGATGTCAAATTTTGGCGCCGTTGCCGGGGAGTTGTGAGCTTGAGAATAGGTGATCTATAGGCTTTTTAGTTTCTGATTTTGTGTTTTAGTACTGAGATTTCAGTTAGTTAGTAATTTTGCTTTTGGTTTCTCGGGCGTGTTGCATTAGTGCATGCGTACCCGTAGGGGTGAGCAATTATCCCCTTTGCGTTTTGACTCAGAGATTGAGGGAACTGCGTGCAAGATCCGTGCACGTACGCGTTTAAATACAATGAGTTTTAATAATGTTAGTAGTAGTATAGTGAGTGTTGCCCAGGAACCCTCGGGTGAGGCAACGGGGATGTCATTTATTCCCCCAATTTCAGAATTTCACATTGGGAGCATGAGTGCTACTGGTGGTGCAGCTTCAACCCCTGCACCTATACCATCATGCACTCCGCCGTCGATTCCGCCATTTCAACCTTTATCCCAACCACAATCCACAAACCCATTTACATCTGCCATGTCTTGGGGAGTGCCGACCCGTGATGGCACCCCAGTATCTAGACAGCAGACACCCATTTCACAACCACCACCAGTACTTTTTATACCACAAACCACATTCCAACCTATACCACCGCAGCAACAATACCATCAACCACCTCAGCAGCAGTACCAGTATCAAGAGGTTGAGGAGAGGTATGAGGATGAAGACGAAGGATGGGTTCCACCAGCACCACAGCAACCATGGAACCGAGGTCGGGGACCTCCAAGAAGAGCACAGCAGCATCAACCACTACAAGGTCAGCAGAGATATAATGATCATCATTTTTACGGTAATCCTGCTCAACCCTTGTATTTTGCACAACCGAGGGGGCAATCAGTTGCATCGTACTTCCAGCCACTGGAGTACGATGACTCGTCGCCTATTTACATTCCTGATGATATAGAATCTCAAGTAGAAATTAGGCCTCAATTGTTAGGAATATTACCAGAATTTAGGGGGTACAAACAGGATGACCCATACAATCACTTGTATAAGTTTATAGCAATAGCCAACGCTAACACCCCTAGGAACACCAATAAGAACATTTTTAGATTAAGATTGTTCCCATTCACTCTGAAAGACAAAGCCAAATATTGGTTCACGTCTTTGCCATCGAATAACATCACTACATGGGACCAACTCAAAGCTAAGTTCTTACAAAATTTTTATCCGGCAAGCAAGACGATGGAAATCAGGAGGGCTATTCAGGATTTCCAGCAGAAGCCTGGAGAAGCTTTTCATGAAGCATGGGATCGTATAAAGGAGCTGATGAGGTCGTGTCCTCATCACGATATTCCAAAGTGGCAATTGGTCAAAGTATTCTTTGAAGGAGCAAGTGAGACGAATCAAGCCATGATTAACGCATCATCTAGTGGCACTATTATGATGCAGGACCCGGAGGAGGCCTGACAGTTTTTGGAACAGTTAAGTAATGGCTCTAAGGCAAATTTCTCCACAATAAAGACGGTAGGCACAGCTGCAACAGTGGGAGCCGATGCCGACTGGAAAAAGGATGTAAAGAAGGAGATAAGCGAGCTTAATAAGAAATTCGATAGACTCATGTCTACTTTGCAGAATGGACCTCAGAGTCAGCCACAAGGAGGTCAAGGAGGACAAAGACTCAAGAAGCAAATCAAGTCTATGGTCAGGGTCAAGGTCAATATAACAATGAACGACCCTATAGACCATATAACCAAGGTCAGCAGAATTTCAATAACCAGAGGCAGAACAACTACCAAGGGCAATCATTCAACCCGCCCAGGCAGTATCAACCGGCGAACAATAATGATAATGCCAATAGAAATGGTAGCAGCAACAATAGGGGGCCCAACAACTCTATCAACAATGCCCCAGGAACTCAGGAGGATCTAGTCGCGAAAATGTATGAGATGTTCAACACAACGCAGTAGCAATCGTAGGCCAATGCGAAAGCCATCGTCAATATGGAGAGGCAAATCGCCCAAATGGCTGAAGACCAACGAAAAAGAGATAATGGGCAGCTGCCCAGTACCACAGAAGTCAATCCAAACCATACTCAGCGAGCGGGGAAGGAGCAGGTCAATGCTGTCGATGCAAAATGGAGAAAGGTGACCATGGAAGATCTGCTAGGTCACGAAAGTGAAATTTAGGGACCAGGCAGAGAAGAGGAAGTTAAGAATGAAATTGAAAGCAAGGAAAATGTTAATATTGAAGTCGAAAAAGTTGAAGTTGAAAAGGAGGTAAAGGAAATTCCAGTTGAGAAGGAGCCTCAACCAAAGGAGGACAAGGATGTCCAAGAGGAAAAGCAACCAATAATAACTGGAATTAAACAGAAGAAGAAGGGTAAAAAAGAGAAGAAAAAGCAGGAAGTGCCCAACAAAGTGATCGGGCCATCAATTAACCAACCATTGTGGGATGAGCTTAGGAACACTCCGGAGGATACAAGAATTCTTCAGGAGATGTGAGAGAAAAACGGAAAAAGCAAGGTTCCCACACCTAACACTGTGAGGTTGACCATCAAGGCGAGTGAGGCACTGTTGGGAACATTGCCTAAAAAGGAGAAGGATCCTAGATCACCACTGATTACTGCTACCTTAGGAGATGTGGTCATTAGGAACACCTTACTGGATATGGGGGCAAGCGTGAATGTGCTACCGGGATATTTGTATGATAAATACAAGAATGAGGAATTAGAGCCGGCAAAGACCGTGTTACAGCTGGCTGGCCAATCAACCAAAGTATCCCGAGGTAAGCTGACCAATGTCATAGTGAAAGTTGGGGATTTCTTTTACCCAGTGGACTTTTTAGTTATGGAATACGAGAGTCAGGAGGATGCGCCCGCGTTAATATTAGGACGTCCGTTTTTGGCTACAGCCGGCACTATTATTGATTTCAAAACAGGAGATTTGGATATCTTCTTTGGGTCAAGGAAAAGAAGGTTAAATATGTTCGGAAGTCCCATATCTCTACCTCAAGGGTATGATGACAAGAATTTGGACAGCAACTTGCTGATGGAACCTGGGATTAGGGACAAAAGAAAAATATGGACGCCAACAGGAGAAGGAGGAAAAGAGGAAGTTTTAAAGGAAACGAATGAGCATACGTTGTCCACCATTGACAAGGAGCAGCTGTTGGACATGATGAAAATGTTGGAGGCAAGACACCAGCAATATGAGAAAGATGCAAGGGAAAGAGAAGCAAAGGTCTTTCAACTTCTGGAAGCCCATCAACAATGGATTAGCGGAGTTAGTGATAGAATGACTCAACTCACTTCATTACTGTCAATGATGGCTCACAATTTCGCACCCAATCACAAGATGAAGGCACCAGAAATTCAAGAAGAATAATAGGAACAGTACGTCTGGCTGAAAACGTTAAACTTAGCGCTTGTTGGGAGGCAACCCATCTTTCATAGGTTAGTATTGTATTCTTAGGAGTAATTAGGAAATTATATCATCGTCATTGCAGGTATTATTGGTCCAAGGCAAGTGTGGGGTTGATTTGGAGATAAATTGAATTTTCAATAACCGCGTCGCGGTCAGGCGATTTGCGCGCCCCGGGTTTGAAAACCAACCCGATGCGCAGGGGTTGATTTGGGAACACGCGTGCCGCGGTTTGTTCATATCCGCGCCGCAGGAAATGATCAGTCGGTTTTCTTCGATAAAAAGGTAAGCCGCGACACTATTCACACACACACACACGCCGCGGAGCTCTGATCATAGGAAATATTCTTGCATTTTACAGTTTATACTAGTAGGATGGAAGGAAACATGTAAGATACAGGTGAACCACGAGCTCTACAGATGCTAGATGAGTAGGTTCTAATTCATTATTTATGATTAGATTACTATATAATTGAATTAACTATTCTTTGAACTATTTCAGTTATCAGAAGATATATATATATATATATATATATATATATATATATATATATATATATATATATATATATATATATATATATTTAAAAAAATGTCTTTTCGTTATCCCGTCCTCATCGGAGTCAAGCCACCAATTTGGAAAAGATATCACTTAGGGTGGTGAAAAGATTGCATCTACTGTAGATATTTTGAATTTCGGTATTAAGAACGTGAGTTGTCCTTTCAGTTCCTGCTGTAAGATGCTATATAAACGGGTATTATCATCATTTGTATCTAAGATCTTTTCACTCTTATTCTTTCCTACTACTAGTTTATTCTTATATAATCTCAGATTTCCAATCGAGGCATGAAAAACAGATCTCATATGGAAAACTTGTCAGACGCTGAACGGAATTTCCTAAGGGAAGAGGGTACCTCCCTATCGTTTAATCAGATACCTCTACTGGAGTCTGGTAATTATAATATCCTTAACTCCTTTTATTTCTTATTCATTTCTCTAGCGTTTTGATTTTGTTTTAAACTATGTGAGGTATAGATTTTCCAGATATATTACCGCTGGATCAACTTCAAGATGATCCTGAAGTTTTTCCTCTGATGGGTATTCTCCCTGAAGATCCACTGCCTTTAAATCAAGACATCGCTGTTGGGCAATCTCAATATATACTTCCAGGTTAAGTCATTTTGTTAAGCTTTATGTTTATTTTTCTTAATTATCTAACATACGTTATACACAGATCCATTTGTAGATGACCTTACTAATGATAATCTAAGCATGAACGTGCCCATAGTGCATAGTGGAGTAGGTTTAACAAATCAGGGGTTTCAAACTGACATTCAAAATCAGGATCAAATACAGCCGATCCATGATGATACTATCGAGCTCGCTTCAGAGAATCCTGAGTCCGTGGGTGGTTTTCAATATCAGGATCATTTTCAATTGATCCAAAGTAACTTAGAAAGTTTCAAGAATGGGAATTATGGGTTTATGGTTGATTTTGGAAATCAAGAACTATTACCCATAATAGGTAACAATGAAAGTGTTAGTGATAAGGATCATACACAATTGATCCAAAATGAAAACGTTTCAACCTCGATTCCAAGAACCTTTGAAATTTGTAGAAAACGGGGTTCTAGACATGCGTTGAGTAAGGAAACAATATCTATGCATTTTGATAAGCCCATTTTGGAAGCTGCAAGGGAACTCAACGTTGGATCAACACAGTTGAAGCAACGCTATAGGAAGTTAGGCATCAAAAGTTGGCCTCGACGACAGATTAAGAGTCTACAAACTCTTATTAACCATACTCAGGTTAAGAATTATATTTCTTTCTCCACAATTTTAATGTCATGAGATTGTAATGACTGAAAGTATTTATGCAACAGGAATTTGATAAAAATCCTAGTAGAGCAAACGTAATACTTGGTCTAGAGAACGAGAAAAGAGCAATAGTCGAGGGTTCCAGTTCGAAGATAACTGATACCACAAAGAGATTGAGGCAAGCTGCCTTTAAGGCTGTTTACAAGAAAAGAAAAGTTCAGAAGAGGGAGGAAGCTTCATCAGGGACCCATACATAGCAACAATCTCTGCCTTCTGTTTCTGCTATGAGTGGTTTTAACCATGATTTTCTCAAGATCACAAGTGAAGAGAACCCAGAAGACTTGGCAGGTGACATAGCCCGCCTTCGGCTTTCAGATTGAATTTCTACCAATATTAGTTTAATGGAACTGCTGGTAGGGATGATGGTAGGTTTTCGATAATAGTTATTGGTCAGGTATTATCGAATTGTCAGGTCTACTATGTAAGGATAGGGGTATAAGAGGTACATAAAATGTCTAGATGTATGGTTCTATAGTATTATAAAATACTCCTGTAGTATTTTAGCTTTATATTTTGTTTTAGAGTTTCTTTGTATATGGTTCTTGATAAGTTTTTAGACTTGTTGTTCACTACTACTATTTCTAAGTACATGTTAGTCATACATTGGACAAATACAGTTGATCAGGCTCTATCTGTCCTAGGTATGATTGCATAACTACCTAGGCCTACTCGTAGTGTTCAACTCATCTTATTACTCCTGTATTGTTCTGGTTATGACACAGTTCTAGTATGTATGTACTTGTACTTATACTTTATAAAAATATCATTGTATTTTAAAGTATACTTTGTACATATTGTTTTAGAGAGTTTTAGTCCCATTGTATTTATAGTTGTATATCTTAAATGGATTGATATACTTAGTTCACTATAAACAATGCTCTAATACCAATCTGTCACACCCCCAAACCACGATGGCGGAAACGTCTGAGGGTGGATGACTTCATGAACAGTATCACAACAACGTTTGTACAATAGTGATCAAAGCAAACACATCCATCATATACGTAATTGTAAATGTTACAAGAGTTCAAAAGATTTTATGTTTTAAATACAATTACAATATGATATCAAAATACATAGTATGACGCCATAGCGACCCATCGTCAAAGGTTGTAGTTACCTTATCAATTTCCTGAGAATACAAGTAGTTTGAAAGAGTGTCAACATTACGTTGGTGAGTTCATAAGATTTTTGTATGAGAAAATCCATAATCATTTTTCCTTGTAAAAGGATAGTGTTTGAAACCAAAAAATCCAATATTTTCTAATAAATGAGTCGTAGTCTTAAAACCCAAAGACCGAGAATGTATAAGTATTTCTATACTTGAAAATAGTATTACATAGTTTTATTCTTGTATGAAACAGTGTAAATAGATGTTTACTCATAGACCAATCGTAGATTTAATTCTGTAAAACTCATATGTATAAGTAAACCATACTTATATTTATATCTTTGATAAAACGTAGTTTTAATTTCCATAGAACTAGTGTGTATAAGTAAAACCATACTTATATTTGTAATCTGTTAAAATGTAGTTTTAATACCATAAAACTTGTATGAGGAATCTCTTTCCTTGTAAAATGTAGTATTGTAATCGAAGAAAATCCAATATTTTCTTATGAATGTATCCAAGTCTTAAAAACCCAAAGACTAAAATGTATAGTGTAGTTTGTAGTATAAAGGCATTGAAAATGTATATTTCTACGTAAACAATTTTATAAAGTTGATTTCTCATGCGAGACGCCCTATAACCATACTGTGACCATGTAGGCCTGCTTCGACGTTCTTCAGGCGTCAGACTGTTATGACATTTGTCACCTCAGACCCGTCGGTCTAGCTGTAGCTAGCAGCTCAGGTGCGGGGTTGTCAATCACGTATAGATCTATACACAAATATCACGTTCTCTTACCGAGACTCTGGTTATAATTTTCAGGACTTATAGTATGTACTTAAATAAGCACTGTGAAGACCCGTCTCACAAAAATGTATGTATCAATCAACTTGTTTACGTAAAGCTTGTATATGAAAAACCCTTGTATTTGCCCATTATCATTTTTTTCCATGATAATATAGTAATGTATAATAATTATATATTTGTATATAATTAATTATCTTGTTCTAACGGTTATAGTAACATTTGTAACCACAAACTATTCCTATAATAGTTTATTTTTAGTACTCTTGTCGTGAAAAGCATATATTTACGAATATATGTGAAATAACTTATTTAAATGGTTATAAACAATATCTTTTAAGATATTTTCCATAATAGTGGTGTAATAACTTGGTTATACTCTTTATTAATTCAAATATAATATTTCATGACTATCAAATAAAGAACGGCCAGGTAGAAGATCAAATGGTGAGGCAGGACCCTTTCAGCGTATAAGCCTTTCGGAAATCCAGCAACCTAGCCCAAATGATCGGCCTAGACACCGCTCTCGTAAGTAGATCATTCGATATTATATTTTGGAACTATAATTGAATTGTTGTCATAATGATGTTTACAAAATTTATATTTTGTTTACTACTGTTACAAATGAGTATAAATAGCTATTTTTATAGTATAACTTGTATTCTTCACCTTAAAAACTTGAATAAATATAAAAAGAAGGGGTATGAACTCACCTCAATGTCGACTAGGACCTTATTGTCAATTCTTGTTAGATCGCCCGACTCTTCGTGCTTAGAACTCGAACTCACTATATTTATAACTGAAATATCTACTTCTAATGCTCATTCTTCGTATATATCTATATATATATATATATATATATATATATATATATATATATATATATCGAAGAATCTTCTAGCAATACTATCTAATGATATAGAGATCGAGATATGAGTTGTGAGAAATGAGAGGATTTGAGCCTCTATTTATAGTAGGTGTATTTTCGTATAGCGGCCCTCAAGATATAGATATTTGACATTTATAGCCTTTAGAAATTGTTAATGACAAAACATACCCTTAAAATACTCTTTAAATAGATTTAATAGTTTTTATATAAAATGAATGATTTTTGTTTATAAAAATATGATCTACAAAAATCGTAGTTTAATAATATCAACTTTTTAACTAAAAGTCTTTAACGAATTAACGAAAGGGTATTAGTTGTAAGTTTAATAAAAATATAAGGGTTAAATGTAAATACAATTTCATTTTATAGAAAAAGAAAATATTAAATATAGAACTAATATCAATAATATTAAATTTTGACGTCAGATTGTTCATATCGACGATACCGTTTTGACGGTAATTTTTCCGTTTTATAAAACGTCATAATATTATCGATAAATTTAAAAATACGTATTGAATACGTAGTGTTCGAAATGAAAATACAAATTCTTTGAGGGTAAAATGTGTAAAATTGATTAAATAATGAAGTGGGACCCACTTCATATATATAATATTAATAACAATGCAAATGTTCAAATCTCCACCTACCGGTGGAGACTTTTTTCAAATCAATTTTTTTTATAATAATTAATATAAATATTTTAATAATCAAACTTTTCTTTCAAGCTAAATTAAACGTTTTTCTGTTATAACTTTTTATATATAACGTTTGGTAAACATATAAATATATATTTGGAATCGTCGTAATTTTATCTACGTTTCGATATAAAATTTGTAATATTCCGAATAGTTTTGACTTTTACCGTTTACTATTCACGTCAGATACTATTCATGCCGGATCACTATTCACGTCGGACACTATTCATGACGTAAAAAAATAAATTTTATTTTAAAAATATCTAACTCAATAGCGTTTCTTCGTATTAGCGTACATATTATTATAATATCCAATAATAAACTATAGAGGTTATGGAATTTACATTTCATCGTCTGTTTTGGTTGACTTGAGTTGACTTTCGTTGACATAATTTGATAGTTGTCACAGATCCTCACGGGCACGACTGTGGCCACCTTGACTGCTTTACCTCCAGTTCGCACCACGACACGAGCTCTGGAGAACATGGGGCTGATCGAGCAGCAGCGCCCAGGCCAGTACGTGAGGGCCGCGACCGAGGCACCCCAGGCTCCCCAGCTAGCTTACGCCCAGCTGGGCAGGAGACGCCGGAGACCGGCAGCACCAGTGGAGCCAGCGCCACAGCCACAGCAGGAGGAGGCGACAGAGCTCAGACGATTGCAGGATCGGGTCGCTAGGATTGAGGACCAGTTGGAGTGGATTGTGGAGGTACTTTTAGAGATGGCCACCCAGCAGGGACGACGCCCCCGACCATTCCCAGCCCGAGCCCACGATCATGAGGCTGGTCCTTCTAGGCCACCTGGTGACGATTGATGTATTTTTTATTTTCTTTTGGATATATGTACTGTACCTATGACACTACTATCTCTTTGTCTGTTTATATTTTATTTGTTTGTTTGTTTGCATTTAATCTTTTTGTGAGTTGTGCATATGATACCAAAAAAAATGGGGGAGTTGTTTCAAGCAAGTGTGGGGTCATCGTGCCCCCTCCACTTGCTTTGACCACTAGCGTGTTCACTGATGCGCTACAACTCCAGAACGCTAAATCAATGACCTTTTTGTATGTATTTGTACCTGTGACACCGAGTACCAATCAAGCAGTTCCACCGTCCAAAGAGGTAACTCTTTCTCCCTTGTTTTGAATAATTTTTGTACAACGGGGACGTTGTACGGTTTTAAGTGTGGGGTGTGGACGGAAGAAAGAGTACTTTTGAAATTTTTGCAGAAAATGATCGATTTTCAAAATTTTTAGCAACTTTTTCAAAAATTTTAATAGATTGTAATTTCGAAACAAATGGTTTGTGAATGCTATAACATTGGTATTTTTCGAGAAATACTATTTAGTTGTTATCATGCTATTAGTTTAGTCAAATAAGTTGAGTTTTAGGAGTTAGACGATTGGGATATTTTAAGATTGGAATTTAGGAAGAAATTGTCAATCTGTGGCCTTTGTTGTTCGAGCCGGTAGGTCTAAAATGGGTGGACCTTACGCGCCTTACCACCTAAGATCGTCTGGTCTGGGATGGTATTTCTGAAAGCTCGTTACACGGACAACATCGAAAGTCATAGACAATTCTTTAATGGCCTTTAGAATCTGAATGAGTACGTACACTTCAATGTGGACAGAAAATTTGTAATCAAGAGTTCTTTAGAAAGCCATGAATTCCAAAGAACATTCCGATTATGTTTTCATGAACTATTTCATTCTAACTCAGAAGGCAATAAGCTTTGAAACTGAACACATCCAAAAATCATTTGAGTTTTAGTTAAAATCTATTAAAAATTCTCTTGCTTGGGGACAAGCAAGGCACAAGTGTGGGGTGTTTGACAACGCCTAGTAATATCAAATATTTTAGTCGTTGTTGAGCCCTATTCTTAGTGAATTTATATCATATATCTACTGGTATTACTCACTCTTGTGCTAGTGCTATTGTGCAAGAAAAAGATGAAAACAGGGACCAAAAGCGTACAATTTGGAAGAAGTTTGAAGATCAAGGCAATATCAGGCGAATTCATACGCGCGCCGCGGTATTCACAAAAGCGCGACGCGGTGTTGAGGCGGTGGAGAAAATTCAAATGCCGATAAAACGGGGATAAACCTCTACGCGCGCCATGGGATCTACTTTTGCGCGGCACGGCCTCGTGATTTTTGCAACTATAAATAGAGGGTTTTTGGTCAAAAAAATCAGCAAAGGCTTGGCATAAAATCGACTCCCAAGACTCTTTGACTCCGAGTTTTAGCTTCAACAACCGTTAATTGGTATTTTTATGTTTTTCTCTTTAATTTTCAATTAAGTTCATAGTTAGTAGTAATTGGCTAGTGTCTTTGGGAGTGACAACCATTGATACTTAGTCTTTGTTTATGGTTTTTGGATGTTAGTTACTGTTTTTGGAACAATTGGAATCTGAGTTTTTATAATAATCATTCGGTTTATGTTAGTTGCTTAGTTTTTAGTATTTATTGTTCTTGAATGCTTTTGTGGATGTTTTGGATTGTGTGGATGTTTGGTGTGACCTTTGTTACTTCTGATTTTGAGATATATTTCTGATTTCAGTAGGTACTTAGGTTAGTTTGGTTTGGAGTTTAGTTTAGTGAATGCTTGTTTGGAATTATTGGAGTTTATGATTTTTTGGGATTTATTGACAAAAGTTAGGAACTAGATCCTCTGACTGTAGCGTGACACTGCAGTTGGTAATCTTTCACCTGTCTCGACCACGTAACTCCTGTGGATCGACCCTGACTTCCACTGTGCTAAGTGTGTGTGTTAGGTATTTTCTTATTTTTGACCGCATGACGACCGATGCGATGTTAGGTTGCAAGCTAATTTTTATGTAAAAACTGATTATGAGTGAAAGCTGATAAATATCATAACTAATTATGACTAGTAGAGTTGAGTAATTAAGAATAAGACTGAAAAAACAAACATGATGTACGTTAATTGCTGACTGTATCTTTAGTAAAAAATATTATACATGTGTGTGTTGGTTTGGGTTACTCACTAAACTTTGATACCTTACCCTTTATATGTTGATGTGCCATTCATGATTAAAATAACTCGAAAAGAGTACAAGCTAGTGGCTGAGAGATAGAAGATATGTTAGATGAATGGTAAGGTCCGACTTGGATGTTCTTATGATATTGCAATTTACGATCCATTTGATAACTACTTGTATATTACTAGTTAATATAAATGTACACCAAGTTGTTTTTATAAAAAAAATTAGATGTACTTAATTTGTCGGGCGTTTCATCAAAACACATTTTATAGTTTTGGTCCATGAAAGTTTTTAGGTTGCATGAATTATAATTATGGTCTATGTGGTTTTTGCATGAATTTCACTTCAGATGTCTGTAGTTTTAGGTTTCCAAAATTATAATTTTAGTTCAAGTGGTTTTTAATTTTCAAGAAATGAATGACTTACACTTTTGACCCCTAAAGTTTGCATTTTTTTACACTTTAGCTTAGGTTTTGATATTTTTTACAAGAACACTCCTACAGTTTATACAGTCATTTTTTAATAAAGATGGCATCTCTCTTAAATTACACAAATACTCATACATGTCATCCTTTTATATATTTTATTCAGTCAAAAATATAAGTTTCATAAACCTGCAACAACTCACGACCCATCACCATTAGTTAATGATTAATGTTTTAAATAATGTTATTAAATAGTTTTTTGTATACTTGTTTCAAAAACTAAATTAAGATACAAACATTAACATAATGAATTTTTTTTTGATATTAATAATATAAATAATAAATAGATATAGGCCTAAAGAAAACAATATACCATGTCTGCCCCACTAAGCTTCTTCAATTAGGATCCAATGGCAAAATTTTAGCCTTATTTGTTTGATAGGATCAGATGTGTACCTTAGTATATTATTATCTAATTCAAACAAATGAATGACTTACAAACAAATTATTATAATTTAGGTTTCCAAAATTATAATTTTAGTTCAAGTGGTTTTTAATTTTCAAGAAATGAATGACTTACACTTTAGACCCCTATAGTTTGCAATTGTTTACACTTTAGCTTAGGTTTTGATATTTTTTACAAGAACACTCCTGTAGTTTATACAGTCATTTTTTTAATAAAGATGGCATCTCTCTTAAATTACACAAATACTCATACATGTCATCCTTTTATATATTTTATTCAGTCAAAAATATAAGTTTCATAAACCTGCAACAACTCACGACCCATCACCATTAGTTAATGATTAATGTTTTAAATAATGTTATTAAATAGTTTTTTGTATACTTGTTTCAAAAACTAAATTAAGATACAAACAATAACACAATGAAATTTTTTTTGATATTAATAATATAAATAATAAATAGATATAGGCCTAAAGAAAACAATATACCATGTCTGCCCCACTAAGCTTCTTCAATTAGGATCCAATGGCAAAATTTTAGCCTTATTTGTTTGATAGGATCAGACGTGTACCTTAGTATATTATTATCTAATTCAAACAAATGATATATTGAAAAAAAATTATGGTTGTCTATTTATAAAGTATACTCTTACTTATTTTGATGTATAAAATTTTTTCGATACAAAAAGGCCCCAACATTTAAAAAAGTTGTGTCCACACACACACACACACACACACACATATATATATATATATATATATATATATATATATATATATATATATATATATATATATATATATATATATATATATAGGGTCCCGTTCCGGTGAGGACTCTTTTTTCGGTGAGGACTCGTAAGGACACCTTAAAAAATTAAAAAAATATATAAAAAAAATACAAATCATATAATCTAGAATAGTACTATATCATGATCCAAAAAAAATTGGAAAAAAAATTTGGATCATTGAGTAACAGTAATGATCCACAAAAAATTTTATTTTGTGGATCATTGTTTCATTATTAAAAAAATAATGATCCAAAAGTTTTTTTTTGAATTTTTTTTCTCTAATATAGTACTATGATCCATTTTATTATTTATATATTTTTTATTTTTTTTCAATTTTTTAAGGTGTCTTCACGAGTCCTTACTTTAAGAAGAGTCTTCACCCGATCGCTTATATATATATATATATATATATATATATATATATATATATATATATATATATATATATATATATATATATATATATATATATATATATATATATATATATATGTGTGTGTGTGTGTGTGTAACGCCAAGATACTTTATTATATAATTATAATAAAAGGGTAAATTGGTCATTTTACCTTGTAAGGGTAAAATGGTCTTTTGGACAGAAAAGTATTTGGTTTGAAATAATATTTTAAGTTTTGGACTTAAAATGTTATAAAAACTGATTTTTGGTCGTTTTACCGAAAAAGGGTATTTTGGTCATTTGACCAAGTCAACGACCAATTATGTAAAAATATTGTTGGTTGTGGCCAAAATGTAAGAAATGGAAGTTTTATTGTAATAAAACTTGATTTTGTGGACAAAGTTCAAGAAATAGAACTTTAGGACCAAAAATGTAAATTTTTGGAGTATAAATATAAGAGAGTTGACTCTCTCTTTGACTAGCCATTGTGCAGCAACGGGAGAAGGCTTGGAGAGGCTATTTTCTGCAGGAAATCATGAGGAGAAACAAGAACTTGAATCAATTGTTGGAGGATGATGATTCCAAGCAATTAAGGTTAGTAATTGACTCTTTAAGTCAAACTCTTGATTGTGTTCTTGGTTTGATATTTTAGAAACTGAAATTTGTACATTTCAGTTGTGATTATGTGGTTTAATTGGTTTATTACTTCCATTGAGTCATGCTACAAAGGACTTAACTCAAGAAAATGGAAGTAGGTTGTTATTAGTGATGAATTTGAAGTTTTGGGGTTGTTAGAA
The DNA here is from genome assembly GCA_023525715.1 of Cichorium intybus. Lineage (NCBI taxonomy): Eukaryota > Viridiplantae > Streptophyta > Magnoliopsida > Asterales > Asteraceae > Cichorium > Cichorium intybus. The sequence continues at coordinate 106,642,350 of CM042012.1, read as the reverse complement.
CTAAGAACCCTAATTCTTCATTTTGATTGATTTGGTTGTTTTAGATGGTTGAAAACCTTGTTAAATTATAAGGTTTTAGTCCTAGAACAAACCCCAATCGATTAAGGACCTGATTAAGGACTTAATGGACCAAAACTGCTTGCTACAGTGCATAAATCGCGGCTGGACAGGAGGCACCTGCAGGTGCCAGGCGCGGTGCGCCCAAAATCCTGGCGGGGTGCGCCCAGGCGCAGTGCGCCCATGTCTGGGCGGGGTGCGCCCCTCAGGCAGGGACTTTGAAATGCTAACTTTTGCTTGGCTTGTCCGTTTTAGCTCAAATTTGGACCATAGGCTCGTTATGGTCTGAAAAGTTTGGGAAAATTTTTAGATTGAGTTTTCGACCCCTCGGGGGCACTGTAGATCGATTCCAATGCCTCGGTGAATAGTAAAATTCATAAAAAGTTAGTAAACAGAAAGTTTATTAACTAGGCATTGTTTGTAATGATATTGTGTTGAACTCTAGTGTATTAGAGTCAATGTAGATGATTATTAACCTATTATCGTTTGGTATATAAATGGATAAATAGGTATGGGACAAAATGGTTGTGGTGCACGTAAAGGCAAGAAACAACCGGGAATTTAATGCAGCTAGCATCCAGGTGAGTAATCTCACTGATACCATATATGATATATGATGATTGGATTGTTACAGGTTGGAAACTGATTGTGGGACGAAATTGATGGTTCGAAGATATGTTTGAATAGGCAATACCGGATAAACCGTGAGTCAATGAAATGACAAGAACGGAGCCGTGAGCCACATATGATTTCTGGATTTTTATATCCAATGGGTGCGGCCTATATGGCTATGATTTTTGGGTTGTATATCCAACCGGTGCGGCCTTCGGGCTATGTCTCCGATGCGGCCTTCGGGCTATGATTTGATGCGGCCTGTTGGCTATGACTCCGGTGCGGCCTTCGGGCTATGTCTCCGATGTGGCCTTCGGGCGATGACTCCGGTGCGGCCTTCGGGCTATGTCTCCGATGTGGCCTTCGGGCGATGACTCCGGTGCGGCCTTCGGGCTATGTCTCCGATGTGGCCTTCGGGCGATGACTCCGGTGCGGCCTTCGGGCTATGTCTCCGATGCGGCCTTCGGGCTATGATATTTGGTGCAGCCTGTTTGGCTATGATTTTGTTACAGGTACATGGTACAGCCTGTTTGGCTATGATTTTGTTACAGGTACATGTTGCAGCCTTTTGGCTATGATATCGGGTTATCAAACCCAGCTGGTGCAGCCTGCGGGCTATGAACTGTATATTGATAATGTTTTGGTGCAGCTTATATAGCTATGACACAGGGTGCGGCTGTTAGCCATGATATAGGATGCAGTCCAGTGTGACTAAGAAATATGGGACAGAAATGGTTAAACATGATTATAGATGCAAATAACTAACGTGGCTTGTTGATTACAGGTCACTATGATTCAGCCTATAGGGCTACAGAATAGGATGTGAAATCCTAGAGTATATATGGTCAGCCAGTAAGGCTAGGAGTTTGGATTCGATATCCAGACAGTGATATGATTGTGTTTTGATACGTGTTATCTGCAGATTTGATTATTCACTGAGCTTTGTAGCTCATACCGTTTGTTACTGTCCCTGCAGGTTAGCATGATACTGATAGGGGACAAGATAGAGTCCGTGACTTTGAAGTGGGACTCGTAGATGCTGTCAGTAGCAGCCCGGCTTTAAAGGAGTTATGGTATTTTATACTCTCCTTGATACACTTGTACCCGTTTTTATTAAAATATACCCCTTGTTATGGTTTTATGTATTGAAACCTGTGTTTTAAATGAAAAAATTTTCAGGGGTGTTTTTGTTTTAAAAGCCGGGTGTTACAAGTTGGTATCAGAGCCGAGGTTTAAGTGAACTAGGTGTCTATAGAGTAGATTCCTGGACTTAAACCCTGAAACAGTAGACATGATGAACTGTTAGGTGTATATAGTTGTTAGTATACATATATAACCTAACTATTGCTGACTTCTAACGTATAAGAAGTATGAGCAGCGGGTATTACTGGGAGGAATTTAGTGCGTGTCACTTTAAGAGGCGGATCAGCCTTTTCTCAAGACTCCATCGAACGAGGGGCAACGAGACAAGTAGCGGAAAAATCCACATGACGAGCAATGTTAGCTGATGTGGTCAAGTAAATGAAACGGTTGCTCACCTTGATTGATATTCAAGGTGAAAGAACAGTAGTTGAGACTACGTGAAAAGCAGTGGACTTCTCAGAAGAAGTTGTCACAAATTGGGTCCAACCTTATATGGAAAGGACCAAAACAGAGCCACTATGTATAGTGATCAGTGCAGGAAAGGCACTAAGGAAAATTGTAGAGTTGAGACTCTACCGTGACATGCTGAAATTGCAGATGATAGGAGCAGATTGCTCGAGCTTGTTGTATGGGACGGAAGTGGTTCCAGTGTGGAACTATAGATCACTTCTTATTGAAATACTCACGTGCTGAATGTGGAGTGACGGGTGATGAACCCAGGAAAGAAAGAAGGAACGAATGGTCGAAAAGGACCCATGGTACCATGAGCATCCCAGTAGATTGTGGGAGAAGCTCGTGAGGAGACTGATATGGTCGTAGATATCATCGTTCTGAATATAACTCGTGTATGTTATATTTGATCCATGAAGCTATGCTTTGGATCGATGATTCGATGTTTTGTTTGAATTTTTCATCAATGATTTTGGATGAAATATTTGAAATAGCTATTGTAGATAGCAAGTATGTTCAAGATATTGAACACCTGGAAAGTAGTCTGCCTAGGATTTACGGGACCCTTTTCCCTATGAATCTGAAGCCGATGACTACCAGTGAATCTGAAGCAATTGTGCTTATGAATTGGTTAGCAATGAATTATGCTAACATGATTTGTAGAAATATGAACATGATGGTTCAGAAAGCAGAAATGAACGGATGAAAATCCATGGTGAATGACCGTTGTTGAGAATACCGGTTAGCTTCTTTGCTTAAACTCGGAAAAGAGTTAGTAAAGGAATGATGTTGTAGTTGGCATACGTGGTATGGGCCAAGCTTAATAAAGTGGTGAAAGTAGTGTACTACTTTAAATAATTTTCGGATGATTCTTTTGAAAAGAACTTCCAAGATTTCTGCCAGATTGGCAAGAAGAGCTTATGATTAAGCTGGTATTGGGAGCCGTTCCTGTTATCTAGGCTCTGTATTAATTGGCCTCTGCAGAGATGGCAGAGTGGTAAAAACAATTGGAAGAAATTGTTTTTAAATTGGGATCTCATGTGACTGTAGTGTCATCAGATGGAGCCCTATCTGCTTGAAAAGAAGAAAAATAAATTAATGTGTATGTCCATTGACTACTGAGAATGTGATATTCTCGAAACCAGATTAAATATGAGGTACATTGTACCAGATACTGGAGTTACTTCACTGAGTTCAGTGATATGTAAATTCTCCAAGTATGAAAATTTGGTTAAAAGAAGTTTCAACTCCTTGGGCATGATAATACTGCCAAAGATGATGAAATAAATCCAGTGGGATAGATGATGTGGTAAAACTGGAACCGCCTGAGGAATCCGACTGACATTGTAGTTCCTTGGATTTGGCGGGTTACTATAGGAGAGTTGTAGAAAACTGCTCCTTGATTGCTGGTTAGCTGACTAAAGTTGACCAAGAAAAGTGTAAAGTCTGAGTGGTAGAAAGACCACAGATATGTTGTAAAGGTTTGGAATGAACCTTGTGTGAACCTCTAACATTAGCAATGATGCTAAGTAGAGAAGATGGATTGGATCATTGAAAGGTATCCAACGTTGACTGTGAATGCATGAGATTGCGGTAGCAGTTATGAACGTGGCGTTTAAGCTTTGGAAACACTACTTGTATTGTGTAAAGCTTATAGCAATAAGATCATAAAAGTTGAAATACTTAATTGATCAAAAGAAACGGAAGATGAGATAGCAAAGATAGATGGATTACTTAGAGATTTCGGGTATGAAATCTTGTACCATCTCAGAGAGGCGTATGTGGTTACAGATGCCTTGGATTAGAAAGAGTAACCTTTGTAGGTTACATCCACGTGTATGAACGTGGCAAATTGATTACCTGAGTTGATTCGGGTAGCACAGGAAGATGTGTGCAAGTCTGAAAAAGTGAAAAGTGAAGAAATGATTGAAAAGTAGCGGAAGTTGGTTGGAATATCACAGTGATTTAACCCCCGTGGCGGTTGTAAATGTGAGTTCCAAAGCCAAGTGAAATATAAAAATCATCTTGAAAAGATGCATTTTGTATCAGATATGCAGCATACCCGGGGCGATACCAAACTGTATAGGTCGATAAAACCTATGTGTTGGCGGCCGGGGCTGAAGAAAGACATGTGAAAAGTGTTTGACTTGTGTGTAACTACAGTCAAATCATTAGAAGTATGTGGACTGTCGGTCCCAAAAATGAAATGGGACGAAAAATATCATAGACTTTGTAGTAAAGTCTTTGCAAATACCGTATGGGTATGACACCATATGGGTAAATTGCAGGTTGATTGATGAAATCAGTGTATGTTTATACTGACTAAGAAGAAATTAAGATCGAAAAGTAGTGAAAAACTACAAAGATAAAGAAAATTGTTGACGTGCACCACAGGTGACGACTGTATCGGATCGAGATACTAGAATTATTTGCTGAATTTAGCATTAATTCTTAGAATTATTAGCTCAAAAGTACTAGTAAGTACTGTGTGCGAATTCCAGATGGATTGACGAGGTGAGATAGTGATGCAGACCTTAGGAGATATGCCTGAAATCTTCATAACAGACCCTAGTGGAAAAACTAGATGACCGTCTATCCTTGGTAGAAGTTGTAGATTAGTATAGGTATTATACTAGTGTTTTATTGACTCGTAGGAAGTATTGTATAGACTACCGTGTTGCACGCTGATTTGCTAGACAGAAGTTGGGGTGAAGCCGTTGACTAACCTGAGATTGTATCTCAAGCAGAAGAAAAGATTTGGCAAGGTCGAGAAAGCTTGGAAATAGACCAAGATCAACAAGAGTAGTATGCGGATTGTCGAGTAAAACCTTTGAAACCCCAAGTAAGGGAAGAAAGTGGAACTCAAAGTGACTCCGGAAAGACTAGAAATTGATGTGGGACAAAAAGGAAAGATGAGTCCTTGTTGATTGGACCTTTCCGTATGTCCCAAAAGCAAGAATTGCAGTGTATTGATTGAATATCCTTGATGAATTTCAAGATGATTGTAAATGTTTTCTATGGGTCTCAGGGTTCTGAGAACATAGATTGATAATTGCTAACGAATCCCTCATGTTGAAATGAGGAAGATAAGTGATTATGGTACCCGGGACAACCGGATGAGTGATATGTGAGTGGTGATATAACCACGAGATATGAAGATTGGTATGGTTAAAGAGCTGTAGCAAAAACCATGAAGGTTTCCATATGATATGAGAAACCGGAATTGTAACGAGAAAGAATTACCCTCGTTTGTTTGTATGATTTCGGGGACGAAATCTTTTGAAGGAGGGGAGAATTTGTAACGCCAAGATACTTTATTATATAATTATAATAAAAGGGTAAATTGGTCATTTTACCTTGTAAGGGTAAAATGGTCTTTTGGACAGAAAAGTATTTGGTTTGAAATAATATTTTAAGTTTTGGACTTAAAATGTTATAAAAACTGATTTTTGGTCGTTTTACCGAAAAAGGGTATTTTGGTCATTTGACCAAGTCAACGACCAATTATGTAAAAATATTGTTGGTTGTGGCCAAAATGTAAGAAATGGAAGTTTTATTGTAATAAAACTTGATTTTGTGGACAAAGTTCAAGAAATAGAACTTTAGGACCAAAAATGTAAATTTTTGGAGTATAAATATAAGAGAGTTGACTCTCTCTTTGACTAGCCATTGTGCAGCAACGGGAGAAGGCTTGGAGAGGCTATTTTCTGCAGGAAATCATGAGGAGAAACAAGAACTTGAATCAATTGTTGGAGGATGATGATTCCAAGCAATTAAGGTTAGTAATTGACTCTTTAAGTCAAACTCTTGATTGTGTTCTTGGTTTGATATTTTAGAAACTGAAATTTGTACATTTCAGTTGTGATTATGTGGTTTAATTGGTTTATTACTTCCATTGAGTCATGCTACAAAGGACTTAACTCAAGAAAATGGAAGTAGGTTGTTATTAGTGATGAATTTGAAGTTTTGGGGTTGTTAGAACTAAGAACCCTAATTCTTCATTTTGATTGATTTGGTTGTTTTAGATGGTTGAAAACCTTGTTAAATTATAAGGTTTTAGTCCTAGAACAAACCCCAATCGATTAAGGACCTGATTAAGGACTTAATGGACCAAAACTGCTTGCTACAGTGCATAAATCGCGGCTGGACAGGAGGCACCTGCAGGTGCCAGGCGCGGTGCGCCCAAAATCCTGGCGGGGTGCGCCCAGGCGCAGTGCGCCCATGTCTGGGCGGGGTGCGCCCCTCAGGCAGGGACTTTGAAATGCTAACTTTTGCTTGGCTTGTCCGTTTTAGCTCAAATTTGGACCATAGGCTCGTTATGGTCTGAAAAGTTTGGGAAAATTTTTAGATTGAGTTTTCGACCCCTCGGGGGCACTGTAGATCGATTCCAATGCCTCGGTGAATAGTAAAATTCATAAAAAGTTAGTAAACAGAAAGTTTATTAACTAGGCATTGTTTGTAATGATATTGTGTTGAACTCTAGTGTATTAGAGTCAATGTAGATGATTATTAACCTATTATCGTTTGGTATATAAATGGATAAATAGGTATGGGACAAAATGGTTGTGGTGCACGTAAAGGCAAGAAACAACCGGGAATTTAATGCAGCTAGCATCCAGGTGAGTAATCTCACTGATACCATATATGATATATGATGATTGGATTGTTACAGGTTGGAAACTGATTGTGGGACGAAATTGATGGTTCGAAGATATGTTTGAATAGGCAATACCGGATAAACCGTGAGTCAATGAAATGACAAGAACGGAGCCGTGAGCCACATATGATTTCTGGATTTTTATATCCAATGGGTGCGGCCTATATGGCTATGATTTTTGGGTTGTATATCCAACCGGTGCGGCCTTCGGGCTATGTCTCCGATGCGGCCTTCGGGCTATGATTTGATGCGGCCTGTTGGCTATGACTCCGGTGCGGCCTTCGGGCTATGTCTCCGATGTGGCCTTCGGGCGATGACTCCGGTGCGGCCTTCGGGCTATGTCTCCGATGTGGCCTTCGGGCGATGACTCCGGTGCGGCCTTCGGGCTATGTCTCCGATGTGGCCTTCGGGCGATGACTCCGGTGCGGCCTTCGGGCTATGTCTCCGATGCGGCCTTCGGGCTATGATATTTGGTGCAGCCTGTTTGGCTATGATTTTGTTACAGGTACATGGTACAGCCTGTTTGGCTATGATTTTGTTACAGGTACATGTTGCAGCCTTTTGGCTATGATATCGGGTTATCAAACCCAGCTGGTGCAGCCTGCGGGCTATGAACTGTATATTGATAATGTTTTGGTGCAGCTTATATAGCTATGACACAGGGTGCGGCTGTTAGCCATGATATAGGATGCAGTCCAGTGTGACTAAGAAATATGGGACAGAAATGGTTAAACATGATTATAGATGCAAATAACTAACGTGGCTTGTTGATTACAGGTCACTATGATTCAGCCTATAGGGCTACAGAATAGGATGTGAAATCCTAGAGTATATATGGTCAGCCAGTAAGGCTAGGAGTTTGGATTCGATATCCAGACAGTGATATGATTGTGTTTTGATACGTGTTATCTGCAGATTTGATTATTCACTGAGCTTTGTAGCTCATACCGTTTGTTACTGTCCCTGCAGGTTAGCATGATACTGATAGGGGACAAGATAGAGTCCGTGACTTTGAAGTGGGACTCGTAGATGCTGTCAGTAGCAGCCCGGCTTTAAAGGAGTTATGGTATTTTATACTCTCCTTGATACACTTGTACCCGTTTTTATTAAAATATACCCCTTGTTATGGTTTTATGTATTGAAACCTGTGTTTTAAATGAAAAAATTTTCAGGGGTGTTTTTGTTTTAAAAGCCGGGTGTTACAGTGTGTGTGTAATAAATCAAAATATCTAATTCTATTATTGATTTTTATGAAGTATTTTTTTTTTCATATTTACCCATTTTGTATAACACTTAATCATTATGTTGCTTTTGCACGCTTTGACACAATGTTGAAGAAGTGATTTAAACAAGCGAATTTATATATACCTTTTAAGATACACAAGAAATTGCACTTTTGGTTTCGTATAGTTTTAATTATTGAAATTGTATTATTGCCCTTGTATTTTTTTAATTTACATAAATAATATTTCTAGCCCTTGTACTTATTAATTTATATAAATTATATTTCTCGTCCTTGTTGTTTTAATTTTCCAAAATTGCACTTTTGGTGGGATTTTAATTTGCAAGAAGGAAAGAAGAAAAATAGATTCTTAGTCCATATAATTTTAATTCTTTTGGAATTACGTTTTTGGTCCATGAAATATTTAGGTTGCATAGATTATATATATGGTCTTTGTGTTTTTTTTTTGCATGAATTAGACTTCATATCTCTATGGTTTTAGTTTTTTGAAATTACACTTGGTTCGTGTTGTTTTTTTATTTGTAAGAGATGAACGACTTATGCTTTTGATCCCTGTAGTTTGCAACTTTTTACACTTTAGCTCAGGTTTGGAATCTTTTACAAGAAGACTAGATCCTGTGGTTCTATAATTACCTATTATTTGTTTCAATAAATATGTCACCTCTCTTAAATTACACAAGTAGGCCTACATGTCAACCTTTTATGTGATTTATTCAATGATTTAATAAACCCGCAACAACGCACGAGCCATCACCATTAGTTAACGATTAATGTTTAAAAAATGTTATTAAATAGTCTTTTGTCTTTTTGAAATAAATAATAAAAATAAGAAAGATGAAGGCCTACTAAAAACAATGCCAAAAACCAGAATTTCAACCTAATTCGTATAATAGTATCAAACATCTATCTGGAGTATATTGTTATCTAATTCAAACACATAATGCAGGAAATGTTCAAATGACAATTTTGGTCCCCGTAGTTATTCGATTTATATTAATTAAATTTATGGTTCTGTACTTTTAATTTATATCAAATGCACTTTTGATCCTCCGTAGTTTTAAATTTTATGAATTACATTTTTGATCCATCTGTTTTTTAATTTTCAAGAAGGAAAATATCAAAAGTCACTTTTGGTCCCTATAATTTTAATTTTTCGGATTAACATTTTATCCCTAAAACTTTTAGTTAATATGAATTATAACTCGGGCCTATCGTTTTTGCATGAATTACACTAATGATATTTGTAGTTTTAATTTTCAGAAATTACAGTTTTGATGTGTGTAGTTTTTCATTTGCAAGAAATGAATGGCTTACACTTTTGATCCCTATAGATTGCAATCTTTTGCACTTTAGCTCAGATTTTGATATTTTTACAAGAATAATAGGTCCTGTGATTTCTATAATTACTTACTATTTGTTTTAATAAATACGTCAACCCTCTAAAATTACACAAGTAGCCCTATATACCAACCATTTATATTATTTTATTCAGTAAAAAATATAAGTTTAATAAACCTCCAGCAACGCACAAACCATCACCATTTGTTAAAGATTAACGTTAAGAAAATGCAATAAAACGGTCCTTTATATACTTGTTATAGAACCTAAATTAATATACAAAGAAGAAACAATATATAAATGTTTTTGACATGAATAAAGTAATAATAAAGAGAGAGGCCTACCAAAAATAGTGTCCTAAGAGAAAATTTCGGACTTATTCGTATGATAGTATTAGACATCTATCTTGAGGATACTATTATCAAATTCAAAGAAATGATATATTGAAAAAAATGGTTATATTTTTGCCTATATATAGGACACAATTACAAATTTTGATGCATAAAATTCTTTTGGTACGAAAATACCCAATTTTTTTTTTTTTTTGAAAACCTTTGTATTGACCATATATATATATATATATATATATATATATATATATATATATATATATATATATATATATATATATATATATATATATATATATATATATATATATATATAGATGTAGGTTCAAATACATTTTCTAAATATTGTGTGATTGTAAGGCCAATTGTGGTCCACTCATTTATAAAGGGTATGATGGTAAATTTGTCTCTCTTTCTCTCTCTCTCTCCTCTTATTCCCTTTTTATACCGTAACATCTATCATGCCCTAATTAGCAAAATCGATCGATGCCTTATACCATCGGCGACCACCTGCACCCGACGTTGTCGTCAGAATCCATCACCGCTGCCAGCGATGGTCTTTTTGACACAACAGAAACCGGCTCCACCGCCGTCGACCACCACCGCCCAGGTTCTTGTGCCTTGTTCCACATCAATCGTGACCCACAAGGACCAATTCCACCGTCGTCAACCACCACAGCCCAGGCGCCGGTCCCAAGCACCGCATTTGATTAGAAATCGGTTAGCGTTGAAGCGGGAATAGCGCCACTTTTTTGTAGTTAATTTTGGGTCTGTTGATTTTGGGTCTGCGTTTTTGCGATTCGCCTTCATCTCTTCATCTCTGTTTTCTTTTTATAGGTATTCTTTGAGAATGGTATATTTGTTCATTCTCAGAGAATGTAACCAATGTCTACGTTTTTACGATTCACCTTCATCTCTTCATCTCTGTTTTCTTTTTAATACCATTATTTGAGAATGGTATATTTGTTCATTCTCGGAGAATGTAACCAATGTCGACTTTGTAAAATAACTTTCATTCTCAGATAATGTAGATATTTCATTCCATATTCTCTGAGACTTTTATTGTGGTCCTTATTCTCAGAGAATGTTCAATGTATAACCTATGGTTTTATTGGATGCATTCTCAGAGAATGTTCAAACGGTAACATATGTGTTCATTCTCTAAGAATGTCAAAAAACATCAAAAATTAGCAGCCATTCTCCAAGAATGGTCTTTGACAAACCAACATAAACGCTGCACAAAAATTTGTTAACGTTATACACATCTTAATCTTTCGCACATACAAAAATTACAAAATCAAAAACCAATTAAAACATAATAGATCTTGATTTATACTTGCGTACAATTCTGATACTAACGGTTGTTGCGAAATCGAAAAACCAATTCTTCAAAATTAAACGACCTATCAATATGAACAGAACAAAATCGGAATTTATGCAGGAATCAACGTCGAAAATCAATGGATCGTATTCGGAAATCAAACCAAAATGCTAATTTCTAGCATATCCCGTTGATTTCACAAAATTACTTTTATACCCTCCAATGTCCGTTTTTTCCAGGAAGCGAGTTTTCTGTTCATTTATTTACAAAAATGCCACCATGATCACAACCACTCATTTTATCAATCTAATGGTCTACGAATGGTCTTACGATCACACAATAATTACCAAATGTATTTAATACTAACTCTATATATATTGATTAGAACCTAAAGTATCAAAAGTACATCAATAACTAATCTCGACCAAATGATTGAACAAATTAATAGCTGAAAAATTAACTTAAAATATCCCTAAACTCGATAAGATATCATGTTATTTAGGTAATTGTTGTTAAGAGTGGAGATTTTCAACTAATGTTAATTGTTTGAAGGAAAAATATTAAAACAAATAAATAAGGTTTGACGTGCTCCTTACGCACCCTCCTTGTGTGACACTTGATAGCCTTTCATTAGTTGATGCTATTTTTCCATTATGTTTTTTTTTTATTTTGTTATATTTAAAAACTTGATAAACAAATTTTTTTTTGAAGTTTTTTTTAATTAAAACTTATCATAATAATGACAATTTGGAAAAAGATTAAAAATGTTCATCTTTCTAAAAACCATGTAAATTTGCATGTCTCGAAATGTCTAGAATAGTTAAGTTAGTATTCTCTTTACTATATTAGTGATTTTGAAAAAAGAATTCTCCAAAAAAAGTTTTTTTGTGTAAGAATCACACTTTTATTTAAAGAAATGCTCATTTTAATACAATATACAAAAATTGTCTCCAAATTCCAAAAGATTAAAGGTTTTTATTTTTATTATTTTAGTGAATTCGAGAAAGTAATATTTCAAAAGTATTGTTTTATTGGTTCCCACTTTGATTTACAGGAATCAAAGTTTTATAGAACAAAGAGATAGACAAATTTTGTTCTCTAATTTAAAATTTATTTTAAAAGTTTATTATATTAAATTATAAACTTTTGATCAAGACATTTGCAATAATAAGATTTCTTGGATATCACATGTTATTAGATTGTAAGTTTTTATAGAAAGAAGGTTTAAAATGATAATTCAAAATATCATGATCCAAAAATGCTATCATTCAAAAATTTTATGGTCATTGACTTGTTTATGATAAAAAAATATTATGATAAAATGTTATTATTTTTAATCGTATATTTATGGACTTGGTTCCATCTCGAGTTAGACTTGGTTTATGGCATGACAAGAGAGAAATGAGAGGTTGATGGGTCCCAAATTCTTCAATAATCATAAGAGTTTGTAGAATTAGATTGGATAAGGGTCGAGGAATGGATGAAAAGGGTGAAATATCGAATAATTTACAACATACACAAGTTCATGGAAACTAGGAAAAAATGTTGAAGTCGATGTCACATATTGAACTTCAGGAACATTGATGTGATTCTTTTAAAGTGGAGATATTTTATGGAAGCATATATAGTTGCCAAATCATGTCAAAATAGTTATATAGAGATCAAATCGATGAGAAGGATGACTTTGGAGAAGATTAGGTTAGATAGAGAGAGGGTCATTTAAAAAGATAAAAGGGGTGGCATGGGGGACGTGGTAGGCCTACTTACATGAATGTTATTATAAGAACTAAATATAATAGAAAGAAAAGTAAAAAAAATAAAAAAGGGTATATTTTTCATTTCATATTTTCAGGGATGAAAATCGCAACAAATATTACCATAGGGATTGACTGCATACAAAAAGTGATAAGTATCAAATACAAAGACTACTGTAACACCTGATTATTAAACACAAAGCACACCTAGAATTTTCCAAAAGATACATACATATATAAGGTGTACATCTGTATCAACATCGGCTATACAAGTTAGATCAAAAAATCATATACAAAGATATATACAAAAAAATAAAGTCCCATGATTAAGTCGAGTATAGAAAACGTTGACAAAATAGAACATTTACATAGTGTTTGGACCCTCACACCTCCCGTGTCGCCTTACCCTTCGAGCTACTAGGTCCTGAATCATTCACCAAATAAAATACATAAGCTACATGCTTAGTGAGTAACCGATCAGACAATAAAATGATAAATCACCATAAGTACATAAAAAACAACATGATAAGTCACCAACAATATAAACAACACTTTGAGAATTTCACCAACTGTATTATGTAATCATCCGATACAAGGGCTTTTCATCAATCCTGTATTATAACACTCGTGAGAATAAGGACTTTTCACTAGTCTCCTAAATGTACACAGGCTTTTCGCAGTGTCCAAAAATAAGATTTCAACCTAATTCATATAATAGTATCAAACATCTATCTTGAGGATACTATTATCTAATTCAATCAAATGATGCAGGAAATGTTCAAATGACACTTTTGGTCCCTGTAGTTATTCAACATATATAAATTATATTTCTAGTTCTGTAATTTTTAATTTATATAAAATGAATTTTTGATCCCCGTAGTTTAAAATTTTACGAATTACATTTTTGGTCCATATGTTTTTTAATTTTCAAGAAGGAAAAAAAAATCAAAAGTCACTTTTGGTCCCTATAATTTTTATTTTTTCGGAATAACATTTTTTATCCTTGAAAATTTTAGTTAATATGAATTATAACACGGTTCTATCGTTTTTGCATGAATTACACTAATGATCTATGTAGTTTTAATTTTCAGCAATTACAGTTTTGGTCCGTCTAGGTTTTGATTTGCCAGAAATGAAGGACTTACACTTTTGAACGCTGTAGTTTGCAATTGTTTTCACTTTAGCTCAGGTTTTGATATTTTTTTACAAGAAGAACAGGTCGTGTGATTTCTATAATTGCTAACTATTTGTTTTAATTAATAAGTCAACTCTCTAAAATTACAGTAGTAATCCTACATACAAGCCATTTATATTATTTTATTCAATAAAAACTATAAGTTTAATAATAGTTAATAAATTGTTATAAAACGATCCTTTATATACTTGTTACATAAACTAAATTAATTACAAACAAGAAACCACATAGAAATGTTTTAGATATGAATAAAATAATAATAAAAATATAGAGGTCTACCGAAAACACTGTCCTAAGATAAAATTTCGGCCTTATTCGTTTGATAGTATCAGACGTCTATCTTGAGAATACTATTATCTAATTTAAAGAAACGATATATTGAAAAAACAATTTTATTTTTGCCTATTTATAGAAGACACAATTAAAAATTTTGAGGTATAAACTTTTTTCCATACGGAAAGGCCCTAAAATTTTTAAAAACCTTTGTCTTGAATATATATATATATATATATATATATATATATATATATATATATATATATATATATATATATATATATATATATATATATATATATATATATATATATATATATATATATATATATATATATATATATATATATATATATATATATATATATATATATATAGAGGTAAGATAAAATGAGAAGGGTGAAAAGGTTGAGAATTTGAGAATAAATCTCAGCCTTTTATTTTTCAAGATCTATGGTTGTTTTTAAATAAGAAAATATTTTAGCTTTTCAATTTTATAATAACATATATTCTATTTAAATCTCGGTAAGGGTACATCGGGAATTTACTTATTGCTTCCTTTAATTTAGCTCATCTCATTTAATGTTTCTGTCAAAATATACGAACTAATCCCCTCAAAAATCTCTCTCTCTCTCTCTCTTATCAATTTAAAGATGCCTAAAACCTGCATCTTCTTAAACCGCCGTCCATCGTCGCCCTTTTGAACCAAACCCTACAACCATCGCATACACTAGTTTTGCCATCGTCTTCCTCATCGTCGATCGCCTTGCCAAGGAATCAAGATCCTTCAGCGAGCAACGAGGACTCAAGAATATGCAATCGACATATTGACTGTTCAATCAAGATGTCTTGTTACCGATTACCGCCTATCGACTTACAGGGGTCGTCTCGTTCAATCACCCACAAGGGAGTTCCATTCAATCACCCACAGGTAAGTCTCCGATCAGTCAAGAACTTGCAGTGGGTCGCCTCGTCCCATTCAAATAGAAATTTATGTTTAGATTGAAGCTTCCAATTGCAGTTATTTATTGAAGCTATTTGGATTATGAATACGAATTGGAGTGGTTCGTTGGCTACGAATTACAGTGGGTCGTCCCGTTCAAATGCAGATTATGAATTCGATTGAAGCTTTCTTACTTATTGGTTAGTTCATATTGGTTGGTTGGTTCATATTTAAGGTGTCTCATTCACATTCTTGCTGTAATGGATAAAGATATCTCAAGAAATTTTATAACAAAAATGGTTGAAGTTATATGCATTCAAGGTGCTCGATCATATGCCTGAAAGAAAATGATGATTCAATTTGTGAGTTTAGAACATCCGATTAAAGGTCTCGACTAATTTCATTTATTTTTGACAAATTCTCAAAAAAGTTTCAAGTGAATTAAATATGATTAAAGGTCATTTATAATGTTAATCATCAACGATTAACACTATAACAAACACGTTTTGTTTAACTTTTTGTTTTAATAATAATCATCAACGATTAGCAATGTTAATCAGTGATATTCTTTATATTCATGCAGTAAGTACTCATCTACATGTCTTCATGTAATCCGTGTACAGACAAATTTCTGATTTAGGTGGAGTGGGCTCACATTTTCCAAATCTGAGTATGTTGACAAACATGAACCTGTTGTAAGTGATTGTACATTTTATTTTTAACAAGATCCATAATTTTAATACTGGCATCTTCAAGAATTTTGGTGGATGTTGCAGGATATTGAGAAGCTGTAATATAATTGGGATTATTCCAGATTATTTATCAAAAATGCCCGTATTGAAGCATGTGTACGAGTTCCTCTCTTTTATTTTTGTTTCAGAAAATACTTAAGACCATATTCATTAGTAGTGTCTTTTGTGTTTCTACATTATGGTCTGCTTTAGTCTTTGTTTGTATTTCCTGAAGTATGATCTCTATTTATATTCATACGTTTGCACAGTGATCTCAGTTTCAACCATCTGAATGGTGATACCAGACCTAAATGGACTAAATCTGGAAAAAATGTAAGAAAGATATTCATTTACGTTTTTGCCCATGATTTGCTTCAACGAAATATCTAAATTATTAGTTTTCTTGATTATCGCCCATCATCAATATTTGCAGCAGTAATCTAATCTGAAGTATTCGTTGATGATTAACACAGTTAATCATGAATGATTATATTGTAACTAATCGTTGATGATTAACACATGTTAATGATGAATGATTATATTACAACTGATCATTGACGATTAACACATGTTAATGATGAATGATTATATTACAACTGATCATTGATGATGAATGCCTATAACTTTAGTTATAATCGGTTCTTATTAGAAATCAATTATAGTTATAATCTGTTATGATTATAACTTTGAATTGGTTTTATATAGACATAATCATTTATGAATATGCATACACAACACTATAGTATTTGATTTGTTTTTTAATATATTTAAACTTGATTTTACAGGTGTGAACCAAGAACAAAAATGATGATAAATGCCCCTTCTTTGTTTGTATGTGTGATGGTAGAAGCAAGAAAAACGATCAAGGCTGCAACATCGACTTTATGATTACAAATGCATTTGATTTTTTATATGTTTGTTCATTCATTTGTGATTACAATCGAACAAAATTTTTGATCTCCATATTAGCCTTTATTCATTGATGATTACGAATGTATTTGATTTTTAGCTACGTATCTGTGCTTTATTCATTCTATTGTTTATTTCATACATATAATCATTCATGATTAACATAATCAAATCAAATAAATTCTGAAAAAGTTCTCATAAAATCATTTTGATCTACAATTCCATTCATCAGTGAATACAACGAAAAACAATTCGTAATATTTATAAAAATTCAGTTAAAAAATAAATTCACTAAAATGTAATAATTCATGATTACAATTGATATTTACTGTCAATTAATAAAAAACGAATATAATAAAAAATTAGTTCATTTTTTTAGGTAACTATCAATTAATTCCTAGATTTTAGGAAAGTATTATCTAACTTTATTTTGTTATAATTTAATTAAATATACAATTACTCTTATACCCTTATATATTGATTGGTCCATAATCATTCTCGCATTCTCAACCTTTTAATCCTTCTCATTTTAACCTTCCCCTATATATATATATATATATATATATATATATATATATATATATATATATATATATTATCAAGTTAGAACTGAAAATATCAAAAGTACATCAATGACAAATCTCGACCAAATGACTGAACAAATTAATAGCCGGAAATTAACTTAAAATATCCCGAAACTTTCATAAGATATCATGGTATTTAGGTAATTATTGTTAAGAGATTGGAGATTTTCAACGAATGTTAATTGTTTAAAGGAAAAAAGTTACAAAAAATAAATTAGGTTTCACGTGCTCCTTACGCACCCTCCTTGTGTGACACTTGACAGCGTCTCATTAGTTGAGGTTATTTTTCAATCCTGACTTTTTATTTTGTTATATTTAAAAACCTAAAAAACCAATTTTTTGGAACTTTTATTAAAAAAACTTATCATCATAATGAAAATTTGGATAAAAGATAAAAATGTTCATCTTTCTAAAAACCTTGTAAATATTCAAGTCTCCAAATGTCAAGAATAGTTTAGTTAGTCTCTTTTTACTATATTAGTGATTTTGCAAAAAGAATTCTCCAAAAATAAGTTTTTGTAATAATCACACTTTAATTTAAAGAAACGCTCATTTTAATACAGTATACAAAATATTGTCTCCAAATTCCAAAAAATTAAGGGTTTTTATTGTTACTATTTTAGTGAATCCGAGAAAAAAATATTTCAAAAATATTGCTTTAATGGTTCCCAACAAAGCTTTATAGAACAAAGAGATGACAACTTTTGTTCTCTAAAATAAAATTTATTCTAAAAGTTTATTATATATTATATTATGAACTTTTGATCAAGACATTTTCAATAATAAGATTGCTCGGATATCACATGTTATTAGATTGTAAGGTTTTATAGAAAGAAGGTTTAAAATGATATATTCAAAATATCTTGATGCAAAATGTTATCATTCAAAATGTTTGTAGTCATTGACAGATTGACTTGTTTATGATAAAAATATTATGATAAAATATTGTTATTATTTGTAATCGTATATTTATGGGCTTGGTCCCATATAAGTTAGACTTGGTTTTTCGCATGACAACAGAGAAATGAGAGTTTGATGGGTCCCCAATTCTTCAATAATCATAAGAGTTTGTACAATTACATTCGATAAGGGTTGAAAAATGGATGAAAAAGGTGAAAGATCGAATAATTTACAACAAACACAAGTTCATGGAAGCTAGGAAAAAAATGTTGAAGTCGATCTCATAGATTGAACTTCAAGAACATTGATGTGATTATTTTAAATTGAACATATTTTATGGAAGCATAAATAGTCACCAAATCATGTTAGAGTAGTTATATAGAGACCAATCGATGAGAGAGATGACTTTGGAAAAGATTAGGTTAGATAAAGAGAGGGGCATTTCAAAAGATAACAGGGGTGGCATGGGGGATGGGGTGGGCCTACTTACATGAATGTTATTATAAGAACTAAAAATAATAGAAAGAAAAGGTAAAAAATCAAAAAGGATAAATTTGTTATTTCATATTTTCATTGACGAAAATCACAACAAATATTACCATAGGGATTGACTGCGTACAAAAAGTGATGAGGATCAAACACATAGACTACTGCAACACCCGATTGTTAAACACAATGCACACCTAGAATTTTCTAAAAGATGCATACGTATATAAGGTGTACATCTGCATCAACATTGTCAATACAAGTTAGATCAAAAAATCATGTACAAAGGCATACAAAAAAAAATAAAGTCCCACGATTAAGTCGGGTATAGAAAACGTCGACAAAATACAAAAACTACAGTGTTTGGACCCTCACATCTTCCGTGTCGCCTTACCCTTCGAGCTACTAGGTCCTGAATCATTCACTAAATAAAATACATAAGCTACATGCTTAGTGAGTAACAGATTGACCAATAAAATGATAAATCACCATAAGTACATAAAAAACAACATGACAAGTCACCAACAATATGAACACCACTTTGAGAATTTCACAAATTGTATTATGTAATCATCCGATACAAGGGTTTTTCATCAATCCTGTATTATAACACTAGTGAGAATAAAGACTTTTCACTAGTCTCCTATATATACACAGGCTTTTCGCAGTGTCCAAAAATAGAATTTCAACCTAATTTATATAATAGTATCAAACATCTATCTTGATGATACTATTATCTAATTCAAACAAACCATGCAGGAAATGTTCAAATGACACTTTTGTCCCTGTAGTTATTCAACTTATATAAATTACATTTCTGGTCTGTACTTTTTAATTTATATAAAATGCATTTTGATCCCCGTAGTTTTAATTTTTATGAATTACATTTCTGGTCCATCTGTTTTTAAATTTCCAAGAAGGAAAAAAAAATCAAAAGTCACTTTTGGTCCCTATAGTTTTTATATATTCGGAATAACATTTTTTATCCCTAAATTTTTTAGTTAATATGAATTATAATATAGGTTTATCGTTTTTGCATGAATTACACTAATGATTTCTGTAGTTTTAATTTTCAGAAACTACAACTTTTGTTCGTGTAGTTTTTGATTTGCAAGAAATGAAGGACTTACACTTTTGATCCCTATAGTTTGCAATTTTTTCACTTTAGCTTAGGTTTTGATTTTTTTACAAGAAGAATAGGTATTGTGATTTCTACAATAACTTAGTATTTCTTTTCAATAAATTCGTCAATTCTCTAAAATTACACAAGTAGTCATATATACCAACCATTTATATTATTTTATTCAGTCAAAACTATAAGTTTAATAAACCTCCAGCTACGCACAGACCATCCCCATTAGTTAATGATTAACGTTAAGAAAATGATATACAACGTTCCTTTATATACTTGTTACAGAACCTAGATTAATATACAAACAAGAAATAGAATTGTTTTTGATATGAATAAGATAATACTAAAGAGATAGAGGTCTACCGAAAACAGTGTCCTAAGACAAAATTCCGACCTTATCCGTATGATAAAATCAAACGTCTATCTTGAGGATAATATTATCTAATTCAAAGAAAAGATATGTTGAAAAAAATGGTTATATTTTTTCCTATTTATTGAAGACACAATTACAGATTTTGATGTATAAACTTTTTCCGATACGAAAAGGCCCTAAAATTTTTAAAAACCTTTGTCCTAACAATATATATATATATATATATATATATATATATATATATATATATATATATATATATATATATATATATATATATATATATATATATATATATATATATATGAAAGGTTTTCCGCAACAATGAACTAAATAACCTAAGTTCACATGCAACCTAGAAAAGATCTATGTTTTCTTTCTTTGAACATGTAACTAATTCCTAAAGGCCAAACAAAAATTAACTAAAAGAATAAATCAGAAAACTAACCTTTAGTTTTAATCTTGAAGCTAAGCAGCACAAGTGTCCTGCCTCAAATGAGATCACACCCAGGGAGCTAGAGGAAGGTCACGAAAATTCCAGAGAGAATAATAGAATGAGCACCTATAATGAGGTCTAGGGGTCCCTATTTATAGGGAAACAAGAAACCCTAGCCGTCAGCCATTTTCCGGATTATACGTACGCGCGTCGCGGCCTTTATATTTGAGCGCCGCAATTCAACTATTGAATTTGTACGACTTTAATCCCTGACTTCCTGATTAATCTAATTAATGTCACAGAAATCAATCCAATTAATTTCTGATTAATTATTAATCAATCAATATAGTTTCTAATTAATATATTATCACCTTAATATATTAACAAACCATATCTTTTATTTCTATTGATTTATTAATCCCATAATAAATCAACCTTTCTCTCTACTGAACTTTCTACCAAACCTCCAGCTATGAGGGCAACCCAAATGGACTTTGCTTCTATTAATTATGTAAATACAAATTATTAGTCATGGCTTAGACACCTAATCCAACAGTCTCCCACTTGGATAAGTCTATGACTATAATTACCAATTTAACCTCTAATTAATTAGCAAACTGTAGCTTCCTAGAAACTGCTGCCGAACTCTGACCTAGTCAGTTCTGTCCATAGATAACTGATCAGATGATCCTCCGTCCAACAAGATATTTTCAGACATGAGACATGGATTGAGGTCAATCTCTGTCTGACACACTGTTTCCCGATTTCTGATTTTGCTTATGACTTTTAGACTTCTAATTGAACGAATCAATTCAGTCCTGGCTGGCCAGCGCTTTAGTCAACTTCAAAATCATCGAGTGGCCAACAGATATCTGTTTCCCGTCTGGGTCAAGGGACGAATAAGCTTCGACTAATATGTTATATCTTTTACCCGACAAATCACTCACAACAGCACGTTTTATAACACCGAGTTACCGATGCGTTTTCGTACTATCAATGAACAACCGCCTTGCAAATTATAACTCATATCTCTCAACTTTAAGACCATAAGATATTATCGTCTCAACATTGCTCGTGATATAATCCATGAAGCAATCCATTGAGCGCGGGTTTATCCAATACTCAAATCTCCATTTCCAAGTACTCATGAACGTTGCAGCAATCTTATTGCTATGTCTAACTCCTTAGACAATCTACAAACCAATTCATGACATTCTTCCTTCATACTTACTCCCTAAAAGTATGAGTGACTGTGGATATTTGAATAATCCAATTATTCAGGAAGTAAACATGCAAAAGCGAAACATAAAATCTGACTGGCAGCTACTCCTGCTTATTACCAAGTCTCCACGAGGTAATCACCAAGTCGGATTTATCATAACTATTATCGGTTTCTTATTCTCTTTTAAGCTTTCAATTCAAGCCTTTTATATCTATGTCTATGACCTTTTCACTCTTTCTATGTATCCAAGTGTCTAACACTTATACACTTTATTGCAGATGAACCTATCGGATACTCTTCCGATGATATCTCAATTTGTCATTTTGTCATTCTCTCTCACAACTCCATTCTGGTGATGTGTACCGTGACTGCCCATGGTTCTCGGGTCTTTAGTCTACACGACTATACCCTAAGACAATTTCGAGGTGTCATGATGTGCCGGTGAACCACACGCGCTCCATCAGAAACCAACGAAATTCTTTAACCATGAAGTCCTATAGCACCACGTCCTGGTGTAACCAATTACTGATTTGAAAAACCTTTCAAATCAATCACCCTAATCATTTCCCAATGATTTCTCACGTCTGTTCAAAAATCCATTCAGTATTCTCAGCCAGGCAATATCCTGAATCCAACTTACAATGCTCCAAGCATTAAGTCATTAGGATATGTTCATAACACTTCTGATTTGTCCAAGAGGCTCGAGGAACCTGATGTAATCTCATTCCAAGCCCTTTCGGAATCCTAAGATTACCAATAATCCTTGTGTCATGATTTCCGGAAACCATTTCCTTTCAGGGACTCTTTCTTATGCATCTTGAATCCCATCAAGATCATATTCTCAACGGCTAAGTCAATACTGTCAGTCTCATCTATCTGATAGATGTCTATGAACTACGTGAGCATGCTGCACCTTCTTTGTTTCTTTCATGCCAATTCATTACACTTTGTAATGACAGGAAACTCCATTCCTGGGGTTATGCATATTGAATCTCATCAAGATCATATTGGCAGAATTCTAATCTATCTAATAGATGTTCACAACCACCTGAGTATGTTGTATCTCTTAAAGTCTTTCATAGCGAACCGTTTCTTAACACCAAGTCATTACACTTTGTAATGATAAGAGACGTTTCCTAGAACCAGTATGTAACCCACATACAATGATAGCAGATAACAACGATAGTCCCACTGGCTTTGACACTGTTATATGACTCTTTCGGACTATTCACAAAATCCAGAACTTATGGCACATTTTGCGAAACCGAAATCCAAACCTTTCCGACATATTAAAGGAAATCTTTCAGGCTATTCACAAAATCCAAACCTTTTGGCCTATTTTGAGAATCCGAATATCCTTTCTTGCGAGATGCCCATGGGACGAATCCCGGGGCCGTGCACCTTTTGTAATGGCATGCTCTATGTGAGTCCCTATTAGTGTGCCGGTAAACCACACATGCTCCACTAACGACTCACACTATGCCACGCAGAATCCTCTCAGATATACATCTTCTATTGAGAGTGCTTCTCTCAGAATCAATTGCTTGACTCCAAGTGATGACTCATTCAACCAGATGTTCTGTAAGTACATTTCTATGTTCCTTTCTTTTGATGATTCAATTACTCCTACTGGTTCCTAGACCAGTTGTAAAGATCAATCAAACTGTCACATAGACTGTGTCTCGCGGTAAGGTTCTCTTATTTGGCAGCATCTGGGCTCACCAATGCTTCCAGCAGTCAGATTACTTATCCATACCATCTTTAATGTTTTACCACTACTCGGTATATCACCCAGATCATAACTCCTTATGACGGTGACAATAACTACTGGTCAAGCGAAGAGAGGGTATGTCAGGTTTAACAGGAATCTAATTCCTGGTCAAGGCCCGGTGATGACTAAAGGTTCTTTCACTTGGCTAATCCCTGAACTCATTCAGTATTATTCTTACTCCTACTGTTTCCTTAGAACTTGAGTTCTTTCTAAAAGTACTATTCTTTCAAAGGAGAACCGGAGTGGCCAATGAAACGACATTGCTGATTAGTTTCAGGCTTGTCATGAGATTCAGACGAATGCTACATGACCCTAGACTTTCTATGTACTAGTGGGATGATCCCAGCTTTACATTTCAGACAGTGTCAATATAACCTACTTAGTCTAAGATGTGGTCGGAATATGGCTTCTGCGGTCTGACTGGTTGAATATTCAATTCATTGAAATATTAGTCGGAAATGTATCCAGTGAATCTTATACACCGAGGATCAAAACTATTTCGATCAATGCTCCATCATCTTCCCTAAGACACATTATAACCATTAGTGTTATTGGAAGAGGATAAACTGTGAAACATTTTCTCAGTCTATGTTGTCACTCAGGTTCTGTTGATCTTATACTCCCTTTGAAATCCTTGAACACTTCAAGGTTCCAATCAATCGCTTATTCCGATAAGCGAAGCCATATTTGTCAAACTATTTGGCAATTATCATGAAGTGTAACTAATCGTGTTTTGTTCGAAGATTCAAGCCATACACAGTAACTTATGTGTCTGTTGCTCAAAATCTTAAGGTCTTTTACATCTCTATGTAAATTTATGACTTTGTTAATATTGTTCAAGACATGCAATCATCACCTGACTCCAAGTCAACTGATTCCAAAATCTTATCCATTATATCTTTGGGCGATTCATTTCTTGCCACAATTAATTTTATTAAGCACTCAATTCATCATGTGACTCTAAGTCAAATGATTCCAAAGTCCTGTCCAACTGGACCTTTGGTTGAAGTGATTCTCATAAAATTCACTTTAACAATCATAAAGAACACAATTTACAAATCCAATCCCATTGGATGTATCAACATTCAAGTTATTACCATTTACGTCATCAACACATTCACACAACATTTCGAGGACAATTAAAACAACCATGTTTTAAAAAAAATATTTCATTAAACCAGAATTATCCTCAGAACAATGTACAATGCGAATCAATGTTAAATGTATCTATAAACTAATAACAAGAACAAATATCTAGCTTAACTCAAAAACCGCACGAGCTCCAGATCCAATCCGAATATGCTCCTGTGCGACACCATCCCGCATCCTCCAGAGTCCGTGCATACAGAGCAAATGTGTGAAACACATCCTGTATCAAGGAAATGAGGATCAGGTGTTCTGAATTCTAAGATATTTATGAGTTTACCAAACAGTTTGGCTTTGGAGCATTTTTCCAATCTTTCCGTGACTGTGTCCCACCTTGTGGATTCCCAGTTTGAAACATCGAACAATCGGTCTAGACGATCTGGATCATTTCTTGATGCACCTTAATACTGGACTCAATCCTGAAGCAGCTGCATTAATGGAACTATGCTTCTCCATGAACGATTTATACAGAGTCAACATTGAATGCACTTCCACGATTGTCTTATCCGGTTACCCTTTCTATTCATCTGGATGAACAGATCAGCGAGTTGAGCTAATGCTTAACTCCCGATCCCAAAGGGAAACCAGTTTTATACTGTTCGCCTATGTATCCCTCAATCTCGGGAACACGCAAACTGGTGCTGCTTCCTTCTAGCTTGCAACTTCAAGCTCTTTGAAGATCCTAGTTCGTTCCCTTTATTCAACCAGTTCACGAAATCTTTCCTGAACTAGCTGTGCTAACTTATCAGACCCCAGGAATTCTAAATCCCTGCGGAACTCGGGGTTAATGATCAATAGCATAAGGCAACGAACTTCCTTGGACTCAATAGTCAAGGAGTCATGCTCATCACAAGCTGCTGTGTGATGCCATGTTTGGGAGCGGACACTCAGTCGGATATGGTTCGCCAGCAAAACTAAGAACTATTCTCTAATTGCAAAACCATATCACATAGTTCAGGCCAGTCAGCCTTACCATACTAAACAGGTGCTTTCTGAAGCTCTCAGAAATGGGTGAAGGAGGAGAAGGAGGAGAATGACATTTTCTTCAGACATATATAAAATTTGAATTTATTCGTTTAATTAATCCTTTTAAATAATTAACCAATATATATTATTTAACAAGGCTAGGATCCAAAATACCCCAACTATGCTGTGAAGAGGGATGTCGTAGTCACAACACAGTGGTCATTAAGGTAGATAACTTTTATCAATTTCAGTCTTATGAAACTCCTAGATCTGTGAGATTCATTGAACTGTTCAATGGCATGTTTAATCTCGGATATGCCCCACCGTTTGTGACTGGGATGCCGAGGATCACAAACCGGGTGTGAATAACCATGCAAATTAGCTTGGTACTCTCGGGTTCCATTATCATCTCAAATTGACGTGCCGGTTAACCACACACGCTCCATCAACAATGATAATATCCGAGAAACCCATTGCCACTCTTTATGAACCCCCATTGGTGTGCCGGTAACCCACACACGCTCCACCAACGTTTCATAAAGTGCAATGTGCAATTTCATGGGTTAGCATCAAATTCACATTTTTTCTAAAGTAACTAGATTGGGAATTCTTGTACGGGTTCTAGTACTTTGATCATTATACTTTTAATGATTAAGCGGTCCTATCAAAACTGTTCGGCTAACGATCCTCCACTGATCAGGCGAGCGGTGGGTGAGAGTGAACACCCATTAGACCGCCATTTTATAGGCAGTCTCCTTATACCCACTTTATAGACCAGCTTCGTGAATGAGGCCTACTAATGATTTGACTAACCAATTTATCTTATACATATAGTATTAACCTTTAATAATATATATAAGATGTATTTTAAATCTTTTAAAATATTCCTGGTTTATCTTTTAATTTCCTGAAATTTAACTATTAATTTCAAATTAAATTAAACCTTTAAATTCGATTTAATTTATCTTTTAATTAAACTATTAATTAAATTAATTAAATCTTGATATTTTAAACCTTTTAAAATATTTTAGGATTTATCCTTTAATTTTCGAAATTTAACCATTAAATTAAAATTAAATTAAATCCCTTGAATTATCTTTTAATTAAACAATTAATTAAATTAATTCAAATGTAGATAGGTTTTTCCAAATTAATCAAATCAATTTAAACCTATCTTAAACCCCTAATTATCGAATTCAAACAAACTGGGTTTAAGGTTATCCATTTAATTAACCAATTAAAGTTACCAAAAATAGAAAACCTCCTAAAACCCTAACCAGGAAAATCGAAATCAGGCCCAAAAGATTTATAAACAATAAACTTTAATTAGGAAAACTATTACAGCCATTCAATAAGAAAACAACCAACTGCTCTGATACCACTGAAAGGTTTTCCGCAACCATGAACTAAATAACCTAAGTTCACATGCAACCTAGAAAAAATATATGTTTTCTTTCTTTGAACATGTAACTAATTCCTAAAGGCCAAACAAAAATTAACTAAAAGAATAAATCAGAAAACTAACCTTTAGTTTTAATTTTGAAGCTAAGCAGCACAAGTGTCCTACCTCAAATGAGATCACACCCAGGGAGCCAGAGGAAGGCCACGAAAATTCCAGAGAGAATAATAGAATGAGCACCTATAATGAGGTCTAGGGGTCCCTATTTATAGGGAAACAAGAAACCCTAGCCGTCAGCCATTTTCCGGATTATACGTACGCGCGTCGCGGCCTTTATATTTGCGTGCCGCGCGCCGCAATTCAACTATTGAATTTGTACGACTTTAATCCCTGACTTCCTGATTAATCTAATTAATGCCACAGAAATCAATCCAATTAATTTCTGATTAATTATTAATCAATCAATATAGTTTCTAATTAATATATTATCACTTTAATATATTAACAAACCATATCTTTTATTTATATTGATTTATTAATCCCATAATAAATCAACCTTTCTCTCTACCGAACTTTCTACCAAACCTCCAGCTATGAGGGCAACCCAAATGGACTTTGCTTCTATTAATTATGTAAATACAAATTATTAGTTATGGCAACCCAAACGTGAACCAATTATTTTATAAGGGCATATTAGTGATTGTTTATTTTAGTTAAATTATAATATAATAAATTAATTGATAATTTCCTAAAATCTAGGGATTTGATTAATAGTTATCTAAAAAAGCAATTATTTTTAATTATTTTTCCATTTTTTAATTACCAAAAATTAAGAAAATTATCATTTAATGTGTTTCTTATTTCAGAAAAACGTTTTTTTTTCTTTTTTATAAATCAAAGTATCAATGATATTGAAAATTTATTATTTTATCAGAATATTTGTAATCATGTATGAATAGACGCATTTTGTATTCATATATCAATATTGTTGTAATCGTAAATGAATAAAGCACAAATTTGAAGATAATTTCTATACAATCTTGTTAAGTTGTAATCATAAATGAATAAAGCAAATATAAAAAATTCAATACATTCGTAATCATAAATATATAAGGAAATTATGGAAATAAAAAATATTGTTAAGTTGTAATCACAAATGAATAAACCTCTAATCATAACTGAATACACCATAATCATGGAAATAAATGCATACGCCCCTAATCATAAATGAATACGCCCGTAATCATAACTGAATCCCCCTAATCATCAATGAATACACCAGCATTTCCTCTAATCAGCAGCTTCAGACCTGATTTGCTTATATTTTTTGCAGGAATCTTCTGAAATTGAGCAAGAATATGTGGTTTGAGCAGATAACATATGTAAAAATTTATATAAAAAGTTAACAAAATGTTGTTATAATCGAATGTGATTGATGATTAGTAAAGAACATTCAGCATCAATGATGATTAAACTAAGTTAATCATCAATAATTTGCCTAATCAATATTCACTAAAACAAGTTCAATCATTAATGAATTTTATACATACTAAATAAGTAAAGAGCATTCAACATCATTGATGATTATACTAAAAGAATCATCAATGATTATCAATAATTTGCCTAATCAATATTCACTAAAACAAGTTCATCAAGGATTAATACATAAGGAATTTTTAACAAAAAAATACATACAGTTACAATGTTAATCACCAATGATTAACACTGTAAATTTACTTGTCCATGCTTACCACTTAACAGAGGTTTTTAGTAGGGCTGACAAATATGTACCACGGAGAACCAACCAACATGTTACCAACCGTACCAATAAAATTGGTAGCCAACATGTTTGGTAGCCAATATATTTGGCTGGTAGTACCATACCAATTAAGCAGTCTTGGTACGATAACGGTACAAAATTTTGAATACCACGGTTATATCGTACCAACCAATTCCTATATATATATATATATATATATATATATATATATATATATATATATATATATATATTAAAAATGAATTACTAAAATAACTGTTAATACTAATTCTTTTTTCAAGTAATACAGGATATTAATAGCAAACTACAAACACAAACGAGTAAGTGACGGCCAATTTATTTTAGGGAAAACAATATAAAAGGAGACTACTCACGTTCATGTTTATCTTAGGGAAAAAATAAAAATATAAAGTAAATAGATTTTGTTGGAATATACCAATACCAACATGTACCAACCAAACTTGTTGGTAGCCAAGGAATTGGTACCATGTATAATTGGTACGGTACTGGTATGACGTACACGCAGAGGTCGTCATGCGGTCAAAAATAAGAGATAACCTAACATTCACTAGTATAGTGGAGTCAGGGTCGATCCACAGGAGCTACGTGGTTAGCCTAGATGAGAGATTACCGACTGATAGTGTCACGGCTATAGTCGGAGGAACTAATTTCTATCTTTCTACCTCAAAGCAATATTTAACACCCAAGCCAAGCTTAGCTATGTCCAAATGACCTAGTTACTTTCTGAATTCAGAAGTACATCTCTGAATCAGGAGCAATTGAAGGCATTCAAACTAGCAAAACCAAGCACAACATAAACTAGCTAATAACTAACAATTCTATGAGACAGTTAATAGCCAAGATTTAATGCTCAATATAACCAAGTTAGCTACTGTTTTCAGCAAGGGAAAACCGTCCTAACCAAGCCACAAACAAAATCCAATCACAATCAAACAATCAAAACTCCAACAAGCATCCGAAATACCGAAAAATCAATATTTAAGGTAACCGAATGATTTCATTCACTCAAATCAATATCCAAACATTAAATCAGTAACCAAAACTACTAAAAACAGAACCCTAAGCTGGAATTCAATGGTTGTCACACCCAAAGATTCAACTCAAAGCTTACAAATGTTTAACTAAAATGAAATAAAATCTAAAACATGAAAATACCAAATTATAGCTTCTGAAATGGAATCCTCGAGTCAAAGAGCTTCTAGGTCGATGTTTACACCAGGTCTTTGCTCCTGTTTTCGGCTGGAAATGCCTCTATTTATAGTTGCAAATTTCCCGTGACCGCGCCGCGCAAATGTGAAATCCGCGGCGCGCGTACTTATCCGTTCCTCGTTTTCTCGTCATTTAAATGTGTTCCACCGCCTTACATCCGCGTCGTGCAGGAGATAAACCCGCGGCACGCGTACGTCTTCTCTTGATTTTGCATTCTTTCCATACTTTTTCCTTTTTGTACACTTTTAGTCCCTGTATCTGTTCTTTTTCTCCAGACAAGTCCTGACACGAAAAATGAGAATACCCATGCATATTTGATATAATTTTACCAAGAACAGGGCTCAACAACGCCTAAAATACTTGATATCACTAGGCGTTGTCATACTGGTAGTTAAATTCATCTACCAATTATAGTTGGTACGGTACACGGTATAGAAGAAAAAGACTCGGTACCGTACCAATTCCACCCCTAGTTTTTAGCCCCCAGATTAACAGAGGTTTCTAACACTTCTAACACATTTATTCATCCATTTTTAAATTAAAATGGATGAAAACCTCACCGTAAATCGCCGATATAGCTTTTCGTCTCTCAGGTGTCATCAACAAAGTTCATGTCAATAACAAAAGAAAATATAAACGATCCGATAAAAGGGATGTTTTTTTTAATCTCAAACACATGATCAAATGATCGGTTAGCAAATTGACCTTAATTATTAATATTTGACCTTAATTAAGAACAAAAGAAAATATAAACTATCAGTTCACCATATCTAAAATCCAAATATCTTAATTATTAATATTTGACCTTAATTAAGAACAATTAACAAATTGACCTTTCGTTGTTTTCATATAAACATTGCATTATCAGTTCACTGAGATCCAAATATATGTTTAACTACTACATGAGATCTTTTGGGGGAAAAATAACATTATTATACATCTATTTAATTCGCGTTCTTTTTTTGGGTTTGCTGTAACGTTTTTTTTTCCCATTTGTTACGCGTGGGTTTCTTTTGTCGGATCCTTGTGGATCCGCCTTCTACATATGTCTTCGTTTCGTCCACGCTTGATTCCACCGCTTCAGTCTTCTCGAATTGTCCACCGCTTCAATCCTTATCGAAGTCAACAGCTCCAATCGACCGTCTTTCCAATCGAAGTAAGATTGAATCCCGTTTTTCTCATCAGGAACGATCAGAATCTGATTCCGTTCAGCAGCTCCGATAGAAAGGAAGTTTCGATATACCTTTGCGACTTTAACATCAAAATCGACAAATCGGTAACTTCCTATTTCTCCTCCTCCCTCTTCATCTCACCACCGATCTTAACCTTTGTCCGCCATCTTCACCACTGTTTCCAACATTCGCAGAAGGCGCTGTGCTTTCACTTTTTGGATTTTCAGGAAGCGCTCGGTGAATTTCCGTCCACCGCTTCTGAAACGACCAAAAAAAAATTATAATAAATATGTAAAATAAGTGGTGTGTAATTAAAAGTTTATATGTAATATTATGAGAAATTATGTTGTAAGGGTAATTTAGTCATTTATCATAAAAAGGGTAAATTGGTCATTTGACCAAATGCAGAAATTATTATAAAAATTTATTTATAATTTAGGACTAAAAATGTAAGAACTATAGTTTCATGTGGCCAAACTTAGTGTTAGTGTCAAAAGTCTAAGGAATGCAAGTCTAGGGACTAAAATTGTAAATATTTTATAACAAATAAACATAAAAGAGAGAATTATCACTCTCTTTTCCAGAAACCTGAAGAGAGTTCGAGAGAGAGCTAGAGAGCTGAAGATACGGGAGTTCAAGTTCATAGAGAGAAACAAGAAATTGGAGTTGGAATTGAAGATTCCTAAGTAAACAAGGTAAGAACTCCTACTATTCATCATCTTCTTCGTGTGGAAAACATTCGATTTATGAAGTTCATGGAATGTTTCCAGAAGTTATTTCCATCAAGTTATACTAAAACACCAAGTAAACACACTCCAATTATGAAGTGTTGTTAAAATTAAGGAAAATGAAGATTTTTGGCCAAGAACCCTAATTCACGGGTTTGCAAGATCAAGACCAGTTTTTATGGTTTTTCTAAGTCCAAATGATCACTTAGGATGTATTAAGACACTCCTAAGTGATTAATTTCATGGCTTATTGCTCTTCGAGTTAGAATGGAATAGTTTGTGAAAACATAATTGAGTTGTTCTTTGGAATTCATGGCTTTCTAAAGAACCCTTGATTACAAACTTTCTGTCCACAATATAGTGTACTTACTCGTTCAGATTCTAAAGGCCATTAAGGAATTATCCATGACTTTCGATGTTGTCCGTGTAGCGAGCTTTCAGAAATACCATCCCAGACCAGACGATCTTAGGTGGTAAGGTGCATAAGGCCCACCCATTTTAGACTTACCGGCTCGAACAACAAAGGCCACAGATTGACTTTTCCTTCCTAAATTCCAATCCTAAAACGGCTCAATCTTCTAAACTCGTAAAACTCAACTTATTTGACTAACTAATAGCATGATCACAACTAAACAGTATTTCTTGAAACATACTGATGCTATCACAATCACAAACCATTCGTTTCAAAATTGCAATTCATAAAAAATTTTGAAAAATATTGCTAAAAATTGAAAAATTGATCAGTTCTGCAAAAATTTCAAAAAATATCTCTCTTTCGACCGTCCACACCCCACACTTAAAACCGTACAACGTCCCCGTTGTACAAAAAATTATTTCGAAGCAAGGGAGAAAGAGTTACCCCTTTTTTGGACGATGGACTGCTTGGTGCTCAATATCACAGGTATAGTGCGTACAAAAAGATCCTCGATTCATATGCTGGAGTTGTAGCGCTACAGTAGGACACGCCGATGGTCAAGACAAGTGGAGGGGGCACGGTGACCCCACACTTGTCTGAGACAACTCCCTCTCAATTTGATATATCATGCATCACTTAACAAATAAATTAAAACACACATGACAGAAAAAATAATATACAGATAAATGTGTCATAAGTTTATACATATATCCCAAGAAAAATAAAAAGAAAGAAAGAAAGAAAAAGAAACATCAATCACTACCCAGTGGCCTGGAGGGTCCAGCCTCGTGATCGTGGGACCTGGCTGGGAATGGTCGGGGGTGTCTGCCCTGGGCTGATGCGATCTGTATAAGTACCTCCCCAATCCACTCGAGCTGGTCCTGGGTCCTCGAGAGCTGATCTTCGATCCTCGTGACTCTGGCCTCCAGCCGGCGGAGGGCTGGTGAGTCATCCTGCTGTGGCTGCGGCAGTGCAGGCTCTGGTGCTGGCGGCTCTGGCCTCCGGCGTCTCCTGCCGGGCTGGGCGTACGCGGGCTGAGGTGCCTCAGAAGGCTCGATCGGGGCCCGAATGTATTGCCCCGGGCGCTGCAGCTCAATGAGCCGCATCCTCTCCAACGTGCGTGCTGTAGTGCGCGATGGAGGTAGAGCAGTCAAAGAAGCTGCCACGGGGGCAGTGAGAATACCATATGAGCGGGCCAGGCGGGTAATGAAATACCCCCTGGCTAGTGGGCTGCTGGAGGAGGCGCCGGTAGAGTGAGTGGAGAGAGCGGTCGCAAGGGCGAAAGGGAGGTGGAGGAACCTGGATGGGTCGAGGAGGACCCACAAAAATGTCACGTCGTCCCCCGACACCTTCTCACCTCCCTCCCGCTGCATGATGGAGGTGGAGACGATCCGGTGCATGAGGCGGTGGAGTGGATCACGTAGGTGGCTCTCCCTCGAGGCCCCCGCCTCGTACCTGACGTTGGACAGCGATGCCCAAACCTCCATGTTGGGAGCCCTGTCTGGCTCCCCCTGAATGCAAGACCCGAAGAACCGGGTGAAATATCGGTGCTGGAGGTCCGCGGCAGTGTAGATATCTGTGCGCCTCCCGAAGTCTCGGAGGTTGCACTCCCTGTGCTCACCTCCCAAGCGAAAACGTACGAGCCTGGAACGCGGGTCTCCCGCCCTCGGAGCGAAATGGACCGTAGACAGGAACTCTAGAAGAAGCTCTGTGTAAACCACATCCTCGTCAGTGGCCATGATCCGGTCCCAACCTCTGCACGTGAATGACGCCTCCTCCTGGGTCCAGGTGCGATGTAAGAACGGCTCGATCGCACCCCAGAGCCCTGCGTCCCTCAGAATATCTCGATCAATGATTGTCGCCTCAAGGACCCGACGACTCCTCAAAACATCCCTCCGCGAGGTATACTCAACAGAACTGGCCAGCTCCGCGGGGAACTGGAGAAAAGCGTGCTCCATTCTGAACATCATCTGCAAAAGAAAGCACATAGCACAAAACAAAAATTTTGCAAAATTAGTCCTTTTCCTCCCCACCGCACCGCGGCGCGGCCCAAGAGCAAGGGCGCGGCGCGGCGTACGCCTGTTTGAAAACCCGGGATCAAATCCCTAATTTTAACCTGCTAAATCTCAATTTAATGATACCACAAGGTAGCCTAGGTGCCGACTAGCTCATCTAGGGTCTCCATTTGGCAGAACAAACACCCTATAAGCTAGCATTAGTGATTCTAAGTTTTTGAACTTTTTGAATAAAACCCTAAAATTAACTACCTAATAACTAGTTTAAACAGCTAATAAGTAGTTAAAATGGCATACCTTGGCA
The DNA here is from genome assembly GCA_023525715.1 of Cichorium intybus. Taxonomy (NCBI): domain Eukaryota; kingdom Viridiplantae; phylum Streptophyta; class Magnoliopsida; order Asterales; family Asteraceae; genus Cichorium; species Cichorium intybus. The sequence continues at coordinate 106,607,312 of CM042012.1, read as the reverse complement.
GTAGAAACACAATAAGCAAGAAAAATTGCAAGAAATTTTTGATCACCAGAGCTCCGAGTCGTGTGATTTGAGTTGTGAGCCGCGGCTCACCGGATAAAGGCAAAAACCGTCTGATCGTTTCCCGCGGCGCGCATTTCTCGTTTCCGCGGCGCGCGTGTCGCTAATTCAACCCCTGCGCATCGGGTTGAGTTTCGAACCCACGTCGCGCAATTCCAAAACCCGCGGCGCGGTCTTGAAAATTACAAAACCTTTTCACACGACCCCACACTTACTTCAAACCACGATACCTGCAAACGATTGATGTATATATATATATATATATATATATATATATATATATATATTTATTTTATTATTATTATTATTATTTTTTTATTATTTTTTTTAAGAATATATCCTAACTTATGACCCGATGGGTTGCCTCCCAACAAGCGCTAAGTTTAACGTCTTCAGCCAGACGTACTGCTCCTAAGCTGACCCTTCTTCTTCTTCTTGGCCTCTTGATGACATTTGCTGATATTCTGGCATGAAATTATTAGCCATCATTGTCATAAGGGATGTGAGTTGGGTCATCCGATCACTCACACCACTGATCCATTGTTGTTGAGATTTCAATAGCTCGAAAACATTCGCCTCTCGTTTTCTGGATTCTCTTTCATATTGCTGATGCCTTGCTTCCATCATCTCTATCATTTCCAGCAGTTGTTCCTTGTCGATGGCGGACAGCGGGTGGTTTTTGGTCTCCTTTGAAATTTCTTCCTTTCCACCCTCCCCTGTACGTGTCCATATTTTTTCTTTGCTTCTGATTCCTGGCTCCATTAGTGTTTTTCTGTCTGCTGGTTTGCCGTTTTCTTCCGAAGGTAACGAAATTGGATTCCCAAACATATTCAATCTCCTTTTCCTGGTCCCGAAGAAAATATCCATGTCTCCAGTCTTGCAGTCGATCACTGAACCAGCAGTTGCTAGGAATGGTCGTCCTAAGATAAGCGCAGGCGCATCGTCCGGACTTTCATATTCCATCACCAGAAAATCCACGGGGTAGAAAAAGTCGCCAACTTTGACTATGACATTGGTTAGCTTTCCCCTGGATACCTTAGTTGATTGGTCAGCCAACTGCAGTACAACTTCAGCTGGCTCGATTTCTTCATTCTTGTATTTGTCATACAGATATCCCGGCAAGATGTTAACACTTGCTCCCAAATCTAGTAAGGTATTTCGAATAACTACATCCCCTACGGTTGTAGTGATCAATGGTGATCCGGGGTCCTTCTCCTTCTTGGGTAGTGTTCCCAATAATGCTTCGCTAGCCCTCATAGTCAATCTCACCGTTTTCGGTGTAGGTATCTTGTTCTTCCCATTTTGTTCGCACATTTCTTGTAAAATCCTGGTGTCCTCGGGGGCATCCTCAAGCTCATCCCATAGGGGCTGATTCATTAAGGGTCCCGTTGATCTAGTTGCTTCCTGCTTCTTCTTTTCTTTCTTATTCTTCTTCTTTTGCTTAACCCCTGCAATCGTTGGTTGCTCTTCCTTTTGGACCTTTTCATCTATTTCGGGTTGAGTGCCATTCTCAACCGGAACTCCTCCTTCTTTACCTTCCTTGCTTTTTTAAAGTCTTTCCTTCTTCCCCTGGGTCCACTTCATTCCCTACCTCGAACAAATCCTCCAGAGTAACCTTTCGCCATCCTGATTCAACAGTATTGACTTGCTCCTTCCCTGGACGTTGATTATGAGTAGGATTGACTTCAGTAGCACTAGGCAATTTGCCATTATCTCTCTTTTGTTGGTCTGCAGCCATTTGACCTATTTGTCTTTCCATATTTGCGATGGCCTTTGCGTTCGCTTGAGATTGTTGTTGTGTTGCTGTGACCATATCATACATCTTTGATATCATCTCTTCTTGGGTCCCTGGAACGTTGTTGGTAGCGTTGGTAGGTCCCCTGTTGTTGTTGTTGTTTCCATTGTTTGCAGGCTGCTGGTTTCTAGGCTGACTATTCGATTGATTCTGATAATTGTTCTGCCTGAAATTTTGTTGTTGTCCTTGGTTGTATGGCCTGTAGGGTCGTCCATTATTGTGTTGACCTTGACCCTGGCCATAAACTTGATTAGCTTCCTGCATCCTAGATCCTCCTTGACCTTCTTGTGACGAATTTGGTGGTCCATTTTGTAATGTTGCCATAAGCCTATCAAACTTTCTATTCAATTCACTGATTTCCTTTTTCACTTCCTTTTTCCAATCAGCGTCAACTCCTACTGCTGCCGCCGTACTTGTAGTCTTCCTGGTGGAGAAGTTTTCTTTGGAGCCATTACTCAACTGCTCCAAAAATCTCCAGGCTTCTTCTGGATCTTGCCACATAAATGTCCCACTGGAGGAGGCATTTATCATGGCTTGGTGTGTCTCGCTAACTCCCTCAAAGAATAATTTAACCAATTGCCATCTGGGAATCTCGTGATGTGGACAGGATCTCAATAACTCCTTCAATCTGTCAAAAGCTTCATGAAAAGCCTCTCCAGGCTTTTGCTGAAAATCCTGGATAACTCTTCTGATTTCAGTTGTTTTGCTCGCTGGGTAAAATTCCTGAAGGAACTTCGCCTTGAGCTGATCCCACGTAGTGATACTGTTTGATGGCAACGACGTGAACCAATACTTGGCTTTGTCCTTAAGAGTGAACGGGAACAGTCTAAGCCTAAAAATATTTCTATTTGTGTTTCTGGGATTGTTAGCATTAGCGATCGCTAAAAACTCATATAAATGATTATAGGGATCATCCTGCTTATAGCCTCTGAATTCTGGTAATATTCCTAATAACTGGGGTCTAATCTCTACCTGCGAATCTACGTTATCAGGAATATAGATCGGCGACGAATCATCATATTCCCGCGGTTGGAAATGTGATGCAACCGATTGCCGTCTCGGTTGTGCAAAATGTAAGGGTTGAGCGGGGTTACCGTAAAGATGATCATTGTACTCCCGCTGACGTGGTTGGTATGGTGGTGCTCGCCTGAGAGGTCCCCGACCTCGGTTCCATTGTGGTTGTGGTGCCGGTGGCACCCATCCTTCATCTTCCTCGTCGTACACTTCCTCCGTCTCTGGGTATTGGTACTGCGGTTGAGGCGGTGGTTGGAAGTGTGTAGGCTGTGTTGGTTGGTATGTAGGTTGAGGTTTAAAGAGGGCTGGTTGTGGTTGTGATGTTGGTGTATGCTGTCTAGGAGTTGGGGTGCCATCTCGGGTCGGCTCTCCCCAAGTCATAGCAGATGTAAAGGGATTGGTGGATTGTGGTTGAGAAGCGGGTAAAAATGGTGGAATAGATGGCGGAGTGCATGATGGTATGGGTGTAGGGGCTGAAACTACACCACCAGACGCACTCGAACTTCCAAATTGGAATTCTGATAATGGGGGAATAGAAAACCTCCCCGTTGCCTCTCCTGACGGATCCTGGGCAACACTAACAGGACTACTGCTAACTTGACTATAATTCATGATGCTTAAACGCCTACGGGCACGGAATTTGCGCGCAGTACGTTCAATTTCAGAATCAAACTGTAATGGGGATGATTGCTCTCCCCTGCGGGTACGCATGCACTAATGCAATACGCCCAAAAAAATCAAAACCAAAATGAAATTAACCCAAAATGAAATTTCAAAAAGCAAGAAACAAATTCCTACTACTCACCTATTCTAAGCTCACAGCTCCCCGGCAACGGCGCCAAAATTTGACGTACACGCAGAGGTCGTCATGCGGTCAAAAATAAGAGATAACCTAACATTCACTAGTATAGTGGAGTCAGGGTCGATCCACAGGAGCTACGTGGTTAGCCTAGATGAGAGATTACCGACTGATAGTGTCACGGCTATAGTCGGAGGAACTAATTTCTATCTTTCTACCTCAAAGCAATATTTAACACCCAAGCCAAGCTTAGCTATGTCCAAATGACCTAGTTACTTTCTGAATTCAGAAGTACATCTCTGAATCAAGAGCAATTGAAGGCATTCAAACTAGCAAAACCAAGCACAGCATAAACTAGCTAATAACTAACAATTCTATGAGACAGTTAATAGCCAAGATTTAATGCTCAATATAACCAAGTTAGCTACTGTTTTCAGCAAGGGAAAACCGTCCTAACCAAGCCACAAACAAAATCCAATCACAATCAAACAATCAAAACTCCAACAAGCATCCGAAATACCGAAAAATCAATATTTAAGGTAACCGAATGATTTCATTCACTCAAATCAATATCCAAACATTAAATCAGTAACCAAAACTACTAAAAACAGAACCCTAAGCTGGAATTCAACGGTTGTCACACCCAAAGATTCAACTCAAAGCTTACAAATGTTTAACTAAAATGAAATAAAATCTAAAACATGAAAATACCAAATTATAGCTTCTGAAATGGAATCCTCGAGTCAAAGAGCTTCTAGGTCGATGTTTACACCAGGTCTTTGCTCCTGTTTTCGGCTGGAAATGCCTCTATTTATAGTTGCAAATTTCACGTGACCGCGCCGCGCAAATGTGAAATCCGCGGCGCGCGTACTTATCCGTTCCCCGTTTTCTCGTCATTTAAATGTGTTCCACCGCCTTACATCCGCGTCGCGCAGGAGATAAACCCGCGGCGCGCGTACGTCTTCTCTTGATTTTGCATTCTTTCCATACTTTTTCCTTTTTGTACACTTTTAGTCCCTGTATCTGTTCTTTTTCTCCAGACAAGTCCTGACACGAAAAGTGAGAATACCCATGCATATTTGATATAATTTTACCAAGAACAGGGCTCAACAACGCCTAAAATACTTGATATCACTAGGCGTTGTCATACTGGTAGTTAAATTCATCTACCAATTATAGTTGGTACGGTACACGGTATAGAAGAAAAAGACTCGGTACCGTACCAATTCCACCCCTAGTTTTTAGCCCCCAGATTAACAGAGGTTTCTAACACTTCTAACACATTTATTCATCCATTTTTAAATTAAAATGGATGAAAACCTCACCGTAAATCGCCGATATAGCTTTTCGTCTCTCAGGTGTCATCAACAAAGTTCATGTCAATAACAAAAGAAAATATAAACGATCCGATAAAAGGGATGTTTTTTTTAATCTCAAACACATGATCAAATGATCGGTTAGCAAATTGACCTTAATTATTAATATTTGACCTTAATTAAGAACAAAAGAAAATATAAACTATCAGTTCACCATATCTAAAATCCAAATATCTTAATTATTAATATTTGACCTTAATTAAGAACAATTAACAAATTGACCTTTCGTTGTTTTCATATAAACATTGCATTATCAGTTCACTGAGATCCAAATATATGTTTAACTACTACATGAGATCTTTTGGGGGAAAAATAACATTATTATACATCTATTTAATTCGCGTTCTTTTTTTGGGTTTGCTGTAACGTTTTTTTTCCCATTTGTTACGCGTGGGTTTCTTTTGTCGGATCCTTGTGGATCCGCCTTCTACATATGTCTTCGTTTCGTCCACGCTTGATTCCACCGCTTCAGTCTTCTCGAATTGTCCACCGCTTCAATCCTTATCGAAGTCAACAGCTCCAATCGACCGTCTTTCCAATCGAAGTAAGATTGAATCCCGTTTTTCTCATCAGGAACGATCAGAATCTGATTCCGTTCAGCAGCTCCGATAGAAAGGAAGTTTCGATATACCTTTGCGACTTTAACATCAAAATCGACAAATCGGTAACTTCCTATTTCTCCTCCTCCCTCTTCATCTCACCACCGATCTTAACCTTTGTCCGCCATCTTCACCACTGTTTCCAACATTCGCAGAAGGCGCTGTGCTTTCACTTTTTGGATTTTCAGGAAGCGCTCGGTGAATTTCCGTCCACCGCTTCTGAAACGACCAAAAAAAAATTATAATAAATATGTAAAATAAGTGGTGTGTAATTAAAAGTTTATATGTAATATTATGAGAAATTATGTTGTAAGGGTAATTTAGTCATTTATCATAAAAAGGGTAAATTGGTCATTTGACCAAATGCAGAAATTATTATAAAAATTTATTTATAATTTAGGACTAAAAATGTAAGAACTATAGTTTCATGTGGCCAAACTTAGTGTTAGTGTCAAAAGTCCAAGGAATGCAAGTCTAGGGACTAAAATTGTAAATATTTTATAACAAATAAACATAAAAGAGAGAATTATCACTCTCTTTTCCAGAAACCTGAAGAGAGTTCGAGAGAGAGCTAGAGAGCTGAAGATACGGGAGTTCAAGTTCATAGAGAGAAACAAGAAATTGGAGTTGGAATTGAAGATTCCTAAGTAAACAAGGTAAGAACTCCTACTATTCATCATCTTCTTCGTGTGGAAAACATTCGATTTATGAAGTTCATGGAATGTTTCCAGAAGTTATTTCCATCAAGTTATACTAAAACACCAAGTAAACACACTCCAATTATGAAGTGTTGTTAAAATTAAGGAAAATGAAGATTTTTGGCCAAGAACCATAATTCACGGGTTTGCAAGATCAAGACCAGTTTTTATGGTTTTTCTAAGTCCAAATGATCACTTAGGATGTATTAAGACACTCCTAAGTGATTAATTTCAAAAAGTTGGATTTTTAGTGAAAATCATCAAAAACGGGTTTTCAAGAAATTGGAATTAGAATCAGTGATTCCAAGGCTTAAAACCTGATGTAAAGTAAAGGTTTTAGTCATGGAATGATAGTAAAATAATTAAGTTAAGTATTAAGCACTTAATAAGCGAAAATAGAGGTCTGCAGCTCGAAAATCGGACCCGAAACCAGGCCAGGAATGTTACACGGCCGTGTAACTTTCCAGGCCAAAGTCACACGACCGTGTAACCAAAATGGCCAACAAAGTTACACGGCCGTGTAATTTGCAAGGCAAAGTTACACGACCGTGTAACTCACTGAGGAGGAATTTGAGTTTTGATTTTTGGAAGTTGGAGTTATACTTGTCTGTTTGACCCCAAATTTTAAACATAGGTCTATAATGGTTCAAAACTTCATAAAAAATTATCGGAATCGAAATACGACCCTCCGAGGGTACTGTAGTAAAATACGTATCATATACGAGTTAACTAAAATTGGGTATTTAAAAGTTATACACTTGTCTTGACTATTAATGGTATAATAAGGACTCTAACATGTTATAGAGTCAATTAAAATGTAAATTAATGTGTCATATACCATATATAGGTGCAAGCCAAGTAATCGGACACCGAAAGGGTAAAGAACCGAGGGACGTCTAAACAACTTTTCAAGAGTTATAAGGTGAGTACATGTAGTATTTTCACCCATTTTAGGAATACTTGGCAAGTAAGTAAATATTTTTTAGATTTCATATATACTTTTATGTGTGAAAATATTTGCAAAAATGGTACATTTTCTAGCTTAATGGAGAGTTAGTTGCTATATTTGAAAGTATGGTTCTTGGCATTAGCTTAGATTATGTTAGAAACATGTTTGAGTCAAAAGCTTGGCAATTAGCCATTTTGAGCATAAGTATTGTTTCAGTTTCCAGAAAGTATTTTTATATTTGACTGGTATTGTAGCTAGCATACGTTAGTAAGGGAACTATCTTCCAACCTACCCGGGTTAGGTAAGGAGTCTACTGGGGGTAACCCCTTCGCGAAGTAGGCTGCCTCAGCACTTCTACAGTGAGGATTGATCCGTTCTTTCTAGCTGTAGAGACTTGGGGTATCACACATAGTGATTAAAGCCCTAAGTATAAAAATCCAGCAAGTTTATAAAACCAGTCAAAGAAAATATGAAATAAGCTAGTTTTGAAGGATATAAAATGTTTTTGAAAGATAAAAAGTCATAGTATATTAATACTATAAAATTTCAGCGAATGTTTAATTTATAAAGTTTTTATTAAAGGAGATTAAATGTTTGAGTCCAAAAACTCATGTAACTCACGAGACAATTTGTCTTACGTATTTTATTTTTATGTCATGTATTCCAGGTTCAGGTACAACGTTGTATGATAGTTTGGAGTTGCGAAATAAGTACTAGGGTGCAAAGGAGTGGAGCTGGATACAGCTTCCATATTTGGTAGATTGAATCCATTTTCCTTAGACTTATGGTTGTTTGATATGTAATTGTAACACCCCTTTTTGTTGTATTTTAACAAGTACAATGTTTTTTTGTTGAACCGTATTTTGAAAAATATGTTTTATTGTAATATAAATGGTTTGAAAAAGTTGGGGCGTTACAGCTTCGCCGTTGATCACCACAGTCGTCCGTCTCCTACACCAGTCTCGCAAGTTCCGTCGATGCTAAGTTCTTCAAAAGGGTATTCAAAATCGACTGATTCGAGTGACGAATCTGATAAAGACACAAACGCCATTGCCGAAGACTTCACCTCATAAACTCATCGATATGCTCTACTTCACTCCTTTACTTCCAATTCGTTTTCGCATCCACTTTGGGGTATCAATCGTATTCTGTAATTGCAATTTAAGTTCGATCTTAGTTTTCTTGCTGTTCTCTTTTTTCTGTATCTCCTTCACTCGATCGATAATTTTAACCTAATGTGGTAACTAAAGAAAATAAAATGGGATATCAGTAACATGAATAGAAGACAACTACATAAATCAAGGAAATCCATCATTTGATAAAGGTTAGTGTCGATAATCAATTTTTACAACTGTAAGTTGGGTAAATTACCTTATAGGCCTCTGCGTTTGCTCAAGATGTGAGATTCTCACTCATTCTCCTCACTTGGCTTTATGTTTGATAGTTATTATCATTATGCAGCAACTATTCTGGGATTATTCTGCAACAAAGGTTTTGGTCTGTGTGTCGTCTAATTCATTTTTTATGCATCATACAGCAGAGTTGGCTTGGCATGAGATGAGAAGAGCATGGGTTGGTGACAGATCTCAAACATCACATACCAAGTTTAGACACCCAATTCTCAGGTTTGACCTTTCTCTTTACTTTCACAATATATATATATATATATATATATATATATATATATATATATATATATATATATATATATATATATATATATATATATATATATATATATATATATATATATATATATATATAGTTTGTTATGTCAATGTTGTGCTACAGTTGGACAATAAGTTTTCAAGATCTGCTTGCATCTGGTGAACCGTTTGCTGACCCGGTTCCATTAGCTGTAAGTTGTTTATGCTCTATACCAGTGTGTGTGTGTGTGTGGTAGGTGACTGTTGGTTTTTGCAGGAATTGGTGGATCTTTTAGTTGACATTTGGATATATATATATATATATATATATATATATATATATATATATATATATATATATATATATATATATATATATATATACATAAAAAATAAAGTATTATGAAGGTTTATACAACTAGATTGCAGGACAAGTGCGTTTTGCAAGATACATAATGCTACCCTACTTCTTCAGTTGAAAACAGTGGCTAGAAGTCGTCTAGACGTTGCTAACTAAATGTAATCATAGATTAATATCACATATTTGCTGTACTGCCCCTGAAATACACTGTTGCAACAGCATTATAATCTCAACATGGTATACCAAATAGATTAAAGTCGTCACACATGTTTTAATTTTTTTTATTGGTTTGTTATATGATGGCAGACTGTATTGACCGTTTCTTTTTTGGAGTAATTTATAATTTTGTTACCACCGATTTTTTCAGTTTTGGTCACGAAAAACTTGTCTCATGCAAATTTGGTTCTTATTTGAAATTTTTAATGGTTTTGGTCTGTGTGTCGTCTAGTTCGTAGACTAGATGATGTATGTTTGTGTGTCCATGTGTTTTCTATATGTATAGTCTTTTAAGTGCTATCGTTGACTTTTAGCATTTTGCTTGTAAATTTGAGTAAATTGGAACAGATTCCTATGTCTGAAATTCTAGAACAAATATTTGGTGAGGTCTTGGTTAATATCAAAATAGGGCATGTATACAGATTTTGGTTGATTTAATTTGCAACCGGTGTGGACCATTGGTCTATAAGTGGATCACAAACTTTTTGGTAGAATTAATTCTCAACCGATCTTATCCATGGGACTTATTGGACTGAGTTCACTTTCTAAAATTTTATCAGTGGCAGTAAATTTGTCTTTTGCATAGTTTGAATTTTCTTTTTTCTTTTTGTAGTTGTACTTTGTGTTATATGCATTATGGGTTGTCTTTACTTTTTCCATGAAATGGACAAAAATTACAAAAATAGTCCCTATGTGATAACAGAGATTGTAAATATGACATAATAGGTCCCTGTGAAATAGTAAAATTAGAAATGGACCTGTGTTTTTTTTAAATTATGTTGTTGTTTTATGCCTAATGTTTAAAAGTTTGTTGCTATTTCTTTCAAATGGTGAGGGCTCTAAATTTCTCTCTTCTACACGATTTTGGATTAATTGCAGTGAAATTGAAGATTCCAGGTGCGCTGCCTGCGGGTTAGTTTTTAGTTTCTTCTAGAAATTAGTTCTTAAAATGATTGTTACGACTTGAAAAAACAATTTACCAAAACATTGGATAAGATAATAGTATTTTAGGGTTTATGAGTGTTACAGAGTGGGACCCGTTAGCGATGTGATGCGTTGAATGGTTTCTAATTTCTTTTTAATTTCATTGAATCAAGTGTAGCATCAACAATGGGATCCAGAGATTGGTTGAAGAATATAATCAATTTAAGTAAATCCAGGAAACCAAAATCAAAGAAGATAAAGGTATGCGTTTATATATCTATTAATATTTTAAAATCGAGCTTGAATCTTTCTAATTTTACTAAATATAATTCTCATTAATACTTGGTAATATTTTGCACCATTAAGAAATTCTGAAGAAAAAAGGATCTTCAAAGATTATAAAGTTTGTTGTTTTTAAATCTATTACATGTTTTTTCCTTACAGGCAGAAAATAAATTGGAAACCCAAATTCAAGAAAAGTCAAAATTTTCGGTCAATGATTCTGCTTGTGAGAATCCTATGGTTGAAGATATTGCTGCAACTCGGATTCAAACTGCATTCAGGGCATTTAAGGTACATTTTTTATTTTTTTTACCAAAATAAAACGGTGTTTAGATAAATAATTTTTCTTAAAATATTTTAAAAAATGACCGACATTTGGGAAGTGGAGGGAAAAATCGTTCCTCGACTTATTGAAAAGTTATGGATTCAGTCAAATAGTTTGCACACTTACATGCTAAATGACCATTTTACCCCCGTGTTATATATTCTATTTAATTGATTATTTGACTCCCTTTTCATATATGAAGGCAAGGAAAACACTGAGACATTTGAAAGGAGTACAACGGTTGCAAACACTTACACAATGCGATATTGGCAAAAAAAAACATTAAATACATTAATTAATCTTCAATCATGGAGTAAAATACAATCCCAAATTAGAACACGAAGACTTCGCATGGTTGAAGAAGGAGGAATCCGGCAAAAAAAAATAGAAAATCAATTAAAGCTCAATGCAAAACTCCATGATCTAGAGGTAAAAAAATATAGTTTTTCATTAAAAAATTATCATTTCTTTCTTAAAAAATATAGTCCATTCCATAATATCCATAATAAGTGAATTATTTTGTCAAAATTTAATTCCATTGAGACAAATTGCGGAGAATAACAATGTACTTTACTTTCACTTACCAAGTTAGACAATCTACTTTATTCTTTAATTATTAGGGATATATTCATTAACGTCCTTATATTTTGACTATATATTCGATTAAGCCCTAATTGTTTTTTTTTATTCAATTAAGCCCAACATTTTGTTAAATGTTTACAATTTTGGATAGTAGCTGGTTATGCCGTTTTTATATTTTTACAACTGATGATGTATAGGGTCAAAATGTAAGCACGGACCAAATCTGCAAAAAAGTTACTTTTTTGTCATTTCTTTCAGTTTTTTCCACTTGATCTTTAGTTTTATCTTTTTTTGGTGGATTTCATTTTCCAACACACACACACACACATGTTCTGTGTGTGTTTCCGAGTTTGAACCAGACACGGAAATAAACTCCAAAAAGTAAATTTTTTCCATTTCCTTATCATTAATGGCAACCTAATTTCATATTTTCATTTGGTTTGTATTTTTTTCTTTTTTTGGTTGGACTGCAACGCACACACGCATGTTGTGTTATGTATTTCTCAGCTGAAACCAGACCAGGACCAAATCTGTTGAAATTTTTTTTTCGGTTTTTGCAACGTACTTTCATTGACTTATCTATTACAGCATTGAACTTTATGTTTTAATGGCAACCTACTTTCATATTAGTTATTTTATGTATATATTTTTTTTCTTTTTTTGGTGGACTTCAACACATACACACATTGTGTGCATGTTTCTGAGTTTGAACCATACAAGGACCAAATCTGAAAAAAGCTCTTTATTTGCCATCTTTCTCCGTTTTCGTCATTTAATCTTTATTTTTTCCCTTTTTTTGGTGGACTGCAACACTAACAAACACACATGTTTTGTGTGTGTTTTTGAATTCGAACCATACACGGACCAAATCTGCAAAAAAGTTACTTTTTTGTCATTTTTTTCATGTTTTTTCACTAGATCTTTAGTTTTATCTTTTTTTGGTGGATTCCAACCTACTTTCATATTTTCATTTGGTCTGTATTTTTTTCTTTTTTTTGTTGGAGTGCAACGCACACACGCATGTTGTGTATGTGTTTCTCAGCTCAAACCAGACCAGGACCAAATCTGTCGAAATTTTTTTTTTCCGTTTTTGTCAATTAATGTTTATTTTTTTTCCTTTTTTTGGTGGACAGCAACACGCGCACACACACATGTTTTCTGTGTAAATACGTGTGTCACACACACATGTTTTGTGTGTAAATATGTGTGTGTGTGTGTGTGTGTTTGAATCTGTTACTGTGTGTGTGTCCAGGCACATAAATAGCAGTGTACTTTCACACACAAGGTGTTGTACAAGATTAGATCAGATGAAAAAAAACTTCTTTCTTATGAAGAACATATCTTTACAGAATTAACGAGGAATTAATAACCTTTTTGTATAAACTTTTATTGTATATAACATAGATGGTGAGCTGTTTACTTTTCTGGAATTCTGGGCGAGTTTTTTCTTAATTTTAAGAGATAAAGTATTGTCTTATGGTATATAAGCCTATAACATTTTGTGTTAATTGGTAACCAAGCTTCTCAAGAAGCTCTTCAAGTTATCGAATCTGTATGTTCTGTTTGCGTAGGGTTTACATTCGTCAAACTTTAATCTTTTTTTTTTTTGCAGGTTTATTTTAAGAATCTTACCTATTGAAGTGTCATGCTTGCTATTTTCATGCGATTAAATAAAAGGTTCTATCCTTCAGGCTTGCACAAAACGAATCCTACAAGGTACTTACCACAATTTGTAGAATTACCATACGAGAAATAGCAATGTACTTTCACTAATACATATACTTTGTAAAATATTCACAATTATACCATTGTCATTTAAGTACAAAACAGTTTTAATTCTATAATAAAAAAAATTGAAACTACAATGCTATAATTGGTGTATTTTCCAAAGTACAAAATTGGTATACTTATTTTATTTTATTTTATATTTTTTACAGTTTGCAGTGCTATGTGAGACGCGTGCAAATGGTGGTTTTGAGAAAATGAAAATTATAAACGTAGTTGCAAAATCGGTTCCAGAACCACACAAAGTTGATCTGACGAATCCTGAAAGGACAATGTAAACTACAAATGATACACCATCATTATTTTGCTATGGCCATGGCACTGGTCAGCCTCACTTGGGAGATATAAAGGCAACTTGATTGTGCCCAGAAGCAGGTTATTTCATTGTTTCTTTTTTCGTACATGTTAGGTTCAAGGTCAAAATCGTCATTTATGCATTCAATGTTTCGGAAAAGGGTACGCTACAGAAGCAACTTTTCTGGCCGACCCGTGCATAGCACGGGTTGCCCACTAGTTGAATTTAAATCAAGTCAAGTTGTATATATAAAAATCAAATCACTACGGTCGATGCTAGCCGTCGGAAAAATGTCCACGTGATATCATGAATTCGCCGGCAAAGGTGAAATTCAATTAAGTGTTGAGATAAAGAAAAGGTAAGAAAACTTACATCATGGCCCCTGTAATTTTCAAAACTCGGCTCGATTTAGTTTCCTCTGAGGAAGGGTACGCCGTCTCCTTCCTCCCTCAACCCATCAGAGCCGGCAAAGAAAAAGACGATGATTCAGGGAGCGTCCCGGTGCGACGATGGAGAACTCGTGACTTAGACGATGAACATAAACTCTCCGGTTTAGTCTTTGATGACATCGCTTTCGATGGAATCAAACCAGATGAATTCTCGGAGCTTCATAAACTCGCAAGAGACACGTGCTGCTGCCTCGTCTCTCCTGGTGGATCCCGTTGTCTCTCAGCCAGAAAACGCAAACCACAAAGCCAAATCCGACCTTCCCAAACTCGTTCATTCTTTCTCGCTGTGGGATATGACCATGCCCTAATAAAGAGAGACAGAGAGCGTAAGAGAGAGAAGAAAGGTTAGAGAAAAAATAGGAGTTGATAAATATATGTTAATATTTTCATACCAAAATACCCGTTTGTTATATTTAATTTAAGTTATTTGAATTTAAATATATTAATAATTATAATTTTTACAATTAATCAGAGCCCTAGATCTAGAATAATAGATGGCTAAGATCTGGCCTCCAGTTCTCTATGTTAGGATTCTAATTGTGTTGAGATTTGTTATCCGAAGTACACTAGTTCCTGTCCGAAGTAGAAGAGTATACGAAGTGAGAGTTTGATGCGAAGCGGTTAAGATACGAAGTTTGCATGCTTATCAGAAGACAGCTTGTTTAGTACTTATCTTTTTTTCAGAGATAATGTCTAGGGTTTATGTACTTATCTGTAACTAATAGGATTACGTGTTTATCCTATTAGATCTTAGTATTTAAACACCCTTAACCCTAGATGTTTTGTACGTACTTAGATCAGTCGCATATTCTTTGTAATCGTTCTTAATAGTTGCTCGTCGTTAAAAAGACTTGAAGCACTATCCTTTTTACATTGAATACAAATCATTCGACTGATTGAATATTCATACACTTGTGTCTCGTTGTTTTCATTGATAAATTATTCTTACAAGTGGTATATGAGCAGGTTGTTTGCTGATCTGATATTGAAATTAAAAATCAATTTTTTTTGATTCGTAGATTCAAATTGTTCTTGAATCTGCACTTCCATGTTTCATAGAATTTTAATCTTGATAATTTTCAGGCAACG
Organism: Cichorium intybus; assembly: GCA_023525715.1. Classification (NCBI taxonomy): domain Eukaryota; kingdom Viridiplantae; phylum Streptophyta; class Magnoliopsida; order Asterales; family Asteraceae; genus Cichorium; species Cichorium intybus. The sequence goes on along the minus strand of CM042012.1, from coordinate 106,592,071 downwards.
ATCTAATCTTATCAATGGCCTACAACGCGAACAATGCCGTGATGAACTATGCCGCCCTACTTGGTTCCAACAACAAAGCACCCATGCTAATTCCTGAATATTATGATCAATGAGCTGATCGAATGGAGGATCACCTTTCAGGAATCGATGAAGATCTTCTGAGATCCCTGAAGGATGGACCATTTACTGCTAATGTCCAGATAAGATTTACGGCTAAATCTGGAGAAACTGTTACTCCTCCGGTCGAGACTGAAGCAACTATTGCTTCAAATAAAAGGAAGATCGATAATGATAAACGGTGTATGCGAGAACTAAAGAGTGGTCTGCCTCCTGTAGCACTTAATCTGATCCGAGGGTCCATGTCTGCTAAAGAAATATGGGATAGACTGAAGATGCGATACGAAGGCAGTGAGGTAATGAAGAAAAGCAAAGTCAACAACATTCTGGCTGATTTCAGCAATTTCAAACAATTGGATAATGAAAAGATTGATCAGACGTTTGAAAGGTTTACTGACATTGTCTATGAATTGGAGAAACATGGAGTCTCGAAGACTTCGCATGAAACCAACTTTCGTTTCATGCAATGTCTCAGAAGGGAGTGGAAACAAATCACAATGATGGTGAGGGCTCATGAGAAAATTAACTCCTACTCACTTGAAGAACTCTACAATCTACTCAAATCATACGAGTATGATGTTCTAGACGAAGTTGGCGATCAACCCAATGCTGGTACTCTTGCCTTCGTCTCAAAAACAGAATCTGATGATGCTAACGAAGCTGATGATGAAGGTGAAGATGGTGAGGAAAGTGATACAAAGGCACTATACTCAAACAACAACAAGTTCTTTCAGAAACGACCACTGAACAAAGCCAACTTCAATCGAAACTCCAACAATGGAAAACAGCCAACCAAACCTGTTGATAACTCTAACCCAAAGTCTGAAACATCACCTCAGCCTGAAAAGAAGCTGCTGGGTGACTCTGGATACGACTGCAATTATTGCTTTGGGAAGAATCATCTAGCAAAAGACTACATGCTGAGGAAGGCAAATGAGAAAAAGGAGAGAGTCAAAGACGAAGCTTACTATATGAAGAAACTAGAAGAGGTTCGGGCGAAGACACAAAGTCTGTCACTTGTTGCTCCAAATAGTGGTGATGGCACCTACCAGATTTGGTCTTCTGGTTCCGATGATGATGAAATTCGTAAGCCAACTCATGGGGCGATGTTCGCTGCTCACACTGGACATGGAATATGGTCTGATGATGAGAGTTCAAATAAAGAAAAGGAAACTAAGATCACTGGTGTCTGTCTTATGGCACAAGGAACAAACCATTCATCCGAAGCTCGCCTTACAATTCCAGAACAGGTATCTCTTCTACTTCAAAACTTTAATGTTCCTGAAGAACTCTTTATTAATGACCTTAACGAAATTACTTCTGACTGTCTGCATATGAATCAACTACTTGTTTCAGCAAATAGTGATGCGTGTCAGGCCAAGGAGGAAGTAATTTCGCTCAAGGGAAAGCTTGAAGGAATGCGTGGAGCACTAGAAAATAGTCAACAAAGAATAGGAATTTTAGAAGAAAGTAGGGAACAATATGTGAAAAATAATGAATTATTATTGAAACAAAGAAATATTTTTTGTGAAACTGCTAAAAGGTTATATGCATACATTACACGTATTTATCATTCTTCGGATATTGCTTTGGATCATCACAAAAAATTATTACCACTTTATTGAGTTTAAGTTAAAAGATGTGGATTCTCTTTCATACGAATGTGAATCTATTGTTTCTACAATCGAATTACCAAACCCAACTTATGCTCATGGTGTTGTTCCTTTTGAAAATTTTTTGAGTCCTAATTATTTGTTGAAAGTAATGGATAAGTCTCTACCCGCATTTCCTCAAGCAATAAAAATTAATACTGAGAATGTACTTAATGCTTCTGATGATGAAACCGATTCAGACATTGAAGAAATAGACTGCAGTGATTTAATAAAACAATCTTCTTCCACAGTCTGTTCTTTAAGTGTATATGAATCCAGTGCAATTAAAGAAAACAACATTTGCACCATTAAAGACTCACCGAATTCTTCGAATAATCAAATTAAATCTTTTCAAATCCTGAATACTTCGGATAGCTACTCAAAATACAGTGTTGATAAAAGCAAAAGGCTTGTCGAACTGGCATGTACGTATCCTAAGGTTGCAAACTTAAAAAACAACGTTTTTATTAAACAAGGCGTGTCCCTGGAAGACAGTTGCAAACTAAACTCTCTTATAAAAGAAGACAATATGACTGTCACAGCCGAAGGTTTTTTCTCATCTGATAAAATGCTAGAAAACACTTTGAACGCTGAAATGGAATTTCAAATTAATAAACGAAAACAAGAAATACATCAGATGAAAAACACCTTCAGACGTCACACTCATCAGAACAATCGAAATTTTTCAAACAATCGAAAATTTTCAAACAATCGAAAATTTTCAAACAATCGAAGTTTTTCAAACAATCAAAATTTCTCAAACAATCAAAACTTGTCAAACAATCGGATTTTTCAAAATAATCAAAATTCTTCAAAAACTAGAAATTTTGCACCAAATAAACATCAAAGCAGACTCAAACTTCAGTCGAAAAGCATAAACAATTTTACAATAATAGACGAAGAAAGAACTATCGTGACTCTCAAAACAAAAAGAAAGCATTACAAAATCAACAAAAGTATTCTAAAGAAAAACACTCTTCGGCAACAACTAAGATAATTGTTTTTGAACCTGCAAAACCTATTTGTTCAAACAACAAGTACGAAAAAGTAACTAAGGTAACCTTTACAAAAGGAAGCAATCTTGTTGATACGTTTCATGTCTGGCTTGATAAAAATATGGATTTGTTTAAAAATAAAAATTTAACAATTCAAGATTTTAAACTTGCTCATGAAGAATGGCTATGCGAATCCACCAAATGTAGTACTTCATCTGGTAACACACTATTTTCAAAACAAAAATGGGTTCCCATAAAACCGAATTCATTATCGAGTCCAAAACCAAAAGAACAAAAATCAAAACAAGTTTTAAAATGGATAGCAAAAACCAAACCAACCTCTTCAATTAACATTGCTTTAATTTCTGGCACCAAAAAGGATGACATGGTAGAATCGTGGATCCGAAATCCGAATACTTTCCCTCAAGGACCCAAGCCATGTTGGGTACCTGAATTATCTCTCTAATTTGTAGGTAATGATTGATGAGCAGTATGACAAAGAATGGTATATCGATAGTGGCTGCTCACGACACATGACGGGGAGGATAGAGTACTTACGAGATTTCAGAAGCTTAGAAGACGGAGGAGATGTTAAGTTTGGTAACAACGAAACTTGTCCGATCAAAGGATATTGGAAAATTACTAATGGGAAATTTACAATTAACCGAGTAGCTTATGTAGAAGGACTCAAGCACAATCTGGTAAGTGTTTCTCAACTGGTGGTGGGATCTGGTCTAAAAGTCACATTTGATGAAAATGGAAGCATCATCAAAAAGAAAAAGACGAAGGAGGTTCTCCTAAAATCAAGAAGAAAAGGTGAAATGTTCCCACTTGATATGAAGCCTATCATAGGAGCCCCTTCCATATGCTTACTTACAAAAGCTCCTTCGGATATGAGCTGGTTATGGCATAGACGACTATCGCATCTAAACTTCAAGAATATCAACAACCTGGTTGCACTTGATTTGGTCAGAGGAATGCACGCGTTAAAATTTGACAATGATACCCTATGTGCGGCATGTAAACACGGTAAGCAGAAAAGACAAGCACATCCCATCACCATTGACTCTAAAATAACCGAACCACTCGAGCTTCTACACATCGACCTCTGTGGTCCATCTTCGGTTGAGTCACTAGGAGGCAAGAAATATATACTAGTCATTGTAGATGACTTCTCAAGATTCACATGGGTTATTTTTTTGAGAAATAAATCTGATACCCCCACAGAACTCATTGTCTTCATAAAACAAATCGAACTTCACCTCAAGAAACCAGTTCGAGCTATACGCAGTGAAAATGGCACGGAGTTTAAAAACAATACAATTGATTCATATCTAAAGGAAAGGGGCATCACTCATAATTTTTCTGCTCCTTATACTCCACAGCAAAATGGTGTAGTTGAGCGAAGAAATAAATCTCTATGCGAAGCAGCAAGGACCATGCTTGACTACGCAAATCTGCCAATGTACTTCTGGGAAGAAGCAATTGCTACAGCGTGCTTCACTCAGAATAGATCCTTTATCCACCGACGATTCAACATCACTCCATACGAAATCATAAACAAAAGGAAACCAAATGTAAAATACTTCCATGTATTTGGCTGCCGATGCTTTATCACGAAACTCAAACCTGGAACTACTAAGTTTGAATCCAAATCGGATGATGGGGTCTTCCTGGGCTACTCACATTCTGCGAAAGCTTATCGCGTTCTAAACAAAACAACAAGGAATATCGAAGAGACGTTTAATCTAACATTTCATGATCATTATATCAAGAAATCCGACATACAATTTCCTCGCTCGTCCATCTTTCCAGAAACTCCAACCGATGTTACTCCACTAGCATCTTTCAATCTAGATTTTTCATTTTTATTCGATGACCCTGACTGTGCAATTCATGCTGAAACAAATGCAAAGGACAACAATGAGCCAGAAATCTCCAAGCTCACTGTTGATCAATTCGCAAAAGAACCATCTCCTCAAATAGACGCTTCGGTTGAGGGGGAGTCATCTGACAAGCCCGCTTCGGTTGAGGGGGAGTCATCAGTCGAGCATGCTTCAGTTGAGTGTGAGCAACCAATTCCTGATGAAATACCTGAAGACAATCAATGAACTTCGGAATATCCATCCGATACTGAAGAGGTGCATGGAGAGACATTACCAACATATGATCCAGCGTACCCGCCTCTTGAAAAATGGACACGCAATCATCCAAAGACTCAGGTAATTGGCAATCCGGATGAAAAGGTACTTACTCGATCTCAACTCAAAGCAAAACATCATGAACTGAATAAACGATCTGATTTTTGCATGTTCAATGTTTTTATTTCCAAAATTGAACCAAAAAATGTGAAAGAAGCTTTTCTACACTCAGATTGGGTGGAGGCTATGCAGAGTGAGTTAGCCGAATTTGAAAGAAATAAAGTTTGGCGCTTAATTCCTTAACCTGCTAACTCCTCTGTAGTCAGTCTAAAATGGGTTTTTCGAAATAAACTTGATACAGAAGGTAACATTGTACGAAACAAAGCTAGACTTGTTGTCAAAGGGTATTGTCGACAGAAAGGAATCGATTATGATGAAACCTTCGCACCTGTTGCAAGACTCTAGTCCGTCCGAATCTTCTTAGCCTTTGCTGCACATAAAAACTTTGATGTTTTTCAAATGGATGTCAAATGCGCATTTTTAAACGGTGAACTCGAGGAAACAGTATATGTGGAGCAACCACCTGGTTTTATAAATGACAAATATCCAAATCACTGTTATATCCTTGACAAAGCAGTCTATGGGTTAAAGCAAGCACCAAGAGCCTGGTACGAAACTTTAACTCGGTTTCTAAAACAATCAAACTTCAAACAAGGATCTGTTGATCCGACTCTCTTTTGAAAGAAAGTTGGTACTCATCTCATGTTAGTGCAAATCTACGTGGATGATATCATCTTCGGATCAACAGACCCTGCTCTTTCAAAAGAATTCGAAACCCTAATGAAAAGTAAATTTCAAATGAGTATGATGGGGAAGATAAACTTCTTTCTCGGATTACAAGTCAAATAAACATCCGAAGGCATCTTTATAAACCAAGAAAAATACAAACGAAGCCTATTGGAAAATTTTGGAATGGAAAACTGCTCCAATGCGAAGGTTCCGATGGCTGCTGGTACACGCCTCACACCTTCGCTTGACAAACCTGCTGTTGATCAGAAAGTCTATCGAAGCATGATTGGGTCTCTACTCTACTTGACTGCAAGTCGACCAGACATCATGTTTTCAGTATGCAGCTGTGCAAGATACCAGGCGAATCCTCGAGAACCCCACTTAACATCCGTAAAGACCATTTTTCGCTATCTACATCGCACACCTTCTCTTGGACTATGGTACCCTGCCAACTCTGGGTTCTTTCTGCAAGCTTACTCTGATGCTGATTTAGGAGGATGTGCCCTTGATCGCAAAAGCACTTCGGGGGGTTGTCACTTTCTAGATGGCAAGCTCATCAGCTGGCAATCGAAGAAGCAAACATGTGTTTCCATCTCTACAGCCGAAGTCGAATACATAGCCGCAGCTGCATGCACTTCTCAAATGATTTGGATACAAAGCCAATTGCGTGATTATGCAATTCACATGAGGAAAATTCCCTTATTCTGTGACTCACAAAGTGCTATACGAATTTGTCACAATCCGGTGCAACACTCGAAGACGAAACACATTTCCCTCCGATATCACTTCATTAAAAGTCATGTCGAAGAAGGAAACATCGAAGTTCATTTCGTTCATACGAAGGATCAGCTGGCGGACATATTTACCAAAGCTCTTGATGAGAAAGCCTTTTCAAGAATCATCCATGGACTAGGCATGCTTGAGTCATCCGCAGTTCCAAATACATAATCAGCTAAGTACCTTCAGTCCACCAACTTTGTTCCACATTTATTTCTTTCCTTATTTTCTTAAGTTTTATTTTAGGTTTCACATTTTTTTTTCTTTTGCACTTAAGTTTTTTTTTTCTAAATACACCTGTCATCAGAAGCGACATTATTCATATATGAACCTTCGGTTCCATTCATATACGTTTTATAATTACACAATTCGGATGACGATAGTCACTATTCACATCCGATGCTTCGGTTCGCTTCTGATGACACGTACATACTGACTCCTGCTCATAGCATCGTTGATGTCACTCTCATCCGAAACCAAATATTGCAAAAGTATTCACACACAACTAAAGGACAAAACGGGGTTTTTAGAGTCTGTTGAGCATATCTCATAGCACTAAGAGATATTTAGGACTCGCATTGCAATATCGGTAACACTTTGGATGACCTGATCATGGTTACAGACCTTGTGACATGTCCATACTTTGGACAAGCTTTAGTGTAAACCTCATATCTTACTTGCACCAGTGGTTCTACCTTCGCATCAGCAAATAACTAATCAGAAAGACTTAGTCTTTTCAGGATATATTCTAGGTATTGCGTGGTTGTAACCATTGATACGAAGATCTGCCGCTTAATACACATTTAATTGATGGGATTTATGTAAGTATTTACAACATAATATTACGAATTGAATAGGTGGAAGTAATAAAGAGCAATAATTACTACAAGCACAAAAATGGTGAAATAATTCAAAAGCAAAGAAAAGCTAGAAAAGCAATTAAACAACACTTCAAGTCTATCTTCGGATACAATAACGAAACGATACTAAGATTAGCGCTATACGAAGTACTCAAGGCGTACCTCCTGACTTCAATGCAACAATCAGGATCTCCTGTGACATAGTTGAGAACCAGGTTGGAGGTATGAACATCTCAGTAACCCGTCTACAATGACAAGGGTGGAGTAGTGCACAATTTTCAAAAGCTTGTCATCAAAAGAGCGTGTCCAAATACTCCATCTGGTGAATCGAGATAAATTTTTTAAGAATCCCATAAAACTTCAAATCAGACATTCAGATATATAACTCTTCGTATTGGGATGTGTCCTCTAAGGTTACTCTACGTAATACTTAGAATCTTTAACCAGACACCTTCGTTCCTAACAAGGCGATCGTAGAATAATTACACTGGGTATAACTATCGATATGAATGCACATTACATTACTCTTGTTCGGATATCAATGTGTCATATGGACTTCCTAGATTAATCAGCTCTCATCCCACGAATTGAACCAAAAATCATAATTTCACAACTTCAATAGATCCTTGGGTTGAAATTTCGGATGGTTGACATGTATGACTCATGAGTATACTTCGGTTGCATATTTAAAAGATCAATAATTTTATTATTTTATTATTTTATTATTCATTTTATTTCTTTATTATTAAATCATAGGTGAATTATGTCTGTTGGGATTCAACGAGATACGTGGGATCCTTACTGATCCTGTTTTGCCTTGGGAGATGCAGGAACCAATAGGAGTCAAGCACAACGGTTACCTGGGGATGATGCAGCTGTCAAATCGAGAAAAAGGGAATGTCCCCTCAAATTACGGATGACGTGGACGAACCCCATTCGACTGTTCAAACACACGCATTAAATGCACCCTCTCTCTCCACTCACTAAATTCACTATATAAACGGAGAAAACCCCTCATTAATCCTTTCCGTTTTCTTCATACCTGCAACTACACCTCACACAATCTCCCAAATACTCTCAACTCTCAAAACCTCAAAAACGATAAAATGGGCACCGATGAAATTTCATTCACTGCCGGTGATGTCGATTCCGTCCCAGAACTCAACCCAATGTCTGCAAATCACATTGCCAATCTAGATCCTGAAGCCTACTCGTCAACAATGGCAATGCTGGTGATTTGTTTGCGACACTCACCCCTCTCACATGCCATGTCTGCAACTGCTACAGTTCCAAAGCTTTGGGTAAATAGGGCACACCATACTGCAAGGCTGAATGCAGATGGTAACTCGGTGTCCTTTGACATCCTCACTGCCGATGACAAGAAGAAGACGGTTACTGTAAAGAAAGACCAATTTGCAAAAATCCTTCAACTACCAGTGTCTGGAAGGTTTCAGATGGCCTCCCAGTCAGAAATCTTAAATATGCTCAATGAGATGGGTCACACCCCAGTCACACGAACAGTGAGCTCCTTCAAAAAGAATAAACTGCCATCAGTTTGGGGCTATTTCTTTAGCATCATTCTACGAAGTCTCTCTAGCAGGACTTCAGGGCTCGATTCGGCTGCTTACACGTTTCTTCAACTCCACTATGGGATTTATTACAATGTCCCTGTAGATTATACCTCAATTCTTTGGACAGACTTTACAACCTATCTGAACCATGCGAAGAGGGCAACGGACATCGCATCCACACGTTTTTGGGCGCTTATTGTTCACGCTGTTTATGCCCATGAGAAGGTACCAGTGCCTTCGGACCTGCCCGTTCACGATTTCAGTCAAGTCCAAATCCCTTCAAGTTCCTCTTCGGACGAAAGAATGGAATTTATTGCTCAGATTCCGGAGGAAATGTTGTGCAAAGTTCCTGACGACAATCCCACTTTGATCGAATATCGCAAGACGATCACCACACCTGCACCCCTCCGAGTCTTCACAAGGGTAATTGAATCCGAACTTCCTAAGGCCAAGGGTGCCAAACGTAAGGGACAAGCTGAACCATACGAAGTCCCAACTAAGAAGACACGCACCAGGAAGAAGACTCAGGCCGTTAAACCAATGAAGAAGAAACCTACGCAGACTTCCAGACCATCTACTCCACGATCCGAAGATGACGAAGAGGAGGAAGAGGACGAACACACAAATCAGGATGATACCATCATTCCACCATCCCCAACCGGCACAACAACTTCTACGGTACCGCCTGAAACTCCATTTATTACTACAACTGAAAATCTGATGGTAACTACACATATGACCTCTGTTGAAACATCTAATGTGGAGACAAGTCATGTTGAGACCTCTATGAACACATCTAATGTGGACGCACATCTCACATCGGATGATCAGGCTGGCAAAAATCCACCACCATCACCGCCAACAAAAAACCACAGCCTTCTTCACAACTACAACAGAAGTTCCTCCTCCATTACATACATTTTTCCTGGATGATCTAGCCGATTCACCTTCCTCCCAATAAAACGATAAACAAGAGGAAGATTACTTTGAGACGGCTCCAATCCATATCCAGGATGAAGATGATGATGAACCAGACACCAGCCTTGTCTCCATGAAACAGTTTCGCCAACTCAATGCGAAACTAAACATTCTGATCCAAGCCCAGACCACCTACACTTCAGACAAAGGGTCTGCGGTTACCACTGATGATCTGGCAACTTCACTTACCTCTTTAGAAGAATCAATCACTGAGAAAGTTCAGTTGAAACTTGATGAAGCGGTAAAACTGGTTGAAACCGATGTCAAACAGATGACCAGAAACGTCTTGGAAAAAATAGACCTGCGATGTAAAACTGTCGAAAAGCTGCTGGAAGAAAAGACTCAGAATCTCCAAGATCAGCATAATGAAAAACTCAACGAAGTCCTCGCGAAGCTCAATTCTGCACACACCGAAGTCCAAGCTAAGCTTACTTCATTGACCACTTCGGTTGACACCCTATCCAAACGAAGCGCTGAGGAGTTTGACGTTCAACTTACAAGCCTTCGGACGGATCTTGACGCCGCAAAGAAGACAATCGCTGAGTACGAACCAATGGTACATGAGTTCCACGCATACAAAGAAGCAAACAACATCACTCAACAACAAATGAAAATCTTGGTGTCCTAAACAACTGATACTATCCGAAAGGATATTGCACCATTACTCTCGCTGGTCAGTACCTTACCAGGTGCTCCGAAGCCGTCCATGCCTTCGTCACAAGGGGGAGAAGGTCCTCGACCGACCAGAAGACAAACCACTACCACCTTCGTACCAACAGCAACAATTACAACTCTTGCACCTCTTACTAAATCTTCGACCACAACAGCACAACCAACAAAGCCGTTTTTTGGCTTTGCCTCAGCTCCATTAATCACAACCGTCTCTACAACAACTCCGATAACAACTGGATCCACTTTGAGTCTGATTAAAAGACTCACCAGTGGAATCAAAATCGGATAGGGTTCTGCACCTTATGCCTCATCAACAATAACCACTAGTTCACAAGTACCTCCTGAGGCAGGTCCTTCTGTTGATAAGGGAAAGAAGATAGTGCAAGAGCTATCAAAAGCAGAACAGAAGAAACATAAGTCTGAGGAATACGAGAAGTTAAGGCATCTGTATTCAATTTCAAGACATAGAATGGAAAAGCAAGCTATCTTGGGTCCAGTCAACAAAATCTGGACGTACGAAACGATAATGACTCTTTCCTTCCCAGCAATAGAGATGTTTGATAGAGTACCTCTTATGTACTATGAGACTGAAACTGTTTGCAATAAAAATTTTCGATCTTGAGTTTGACCCCAAAGACAAAAGGAAGTTCCAGGAACAAAAAGCTAGATTCCATGCGAACTTGGCTGCGGATCAAACTGAGGTATGGTCTTCTTCAAAGATAGTTGGATTGGATCGAATTGAAATGGGTGTACTCTTCGAAGATGGGTATCAAAATTATACATACTTTGTACGAAGAGGTGAACAAAAAGTTAAAAGCAAGTTCACAGTTGCTGATTTTCCTTTGATGAACCCAAATGACTTCATCGTTTTAGTAGAACGCTTCTACAGCTTGAATCAAACGAAGATATCCAAGCAAATAGCACTTACTCGAGGTCAAAAGCTGATAGGAAGATTCTTGGGTGCGTATCTCAGAAATTTTTCAAATTACGATTTTGAGATTGCAAAGCTGTTTAATGAAAAAGTGACTGCTGCCAACAAAGAACTCATTGGAATAAGCAAGTATAGTGATGGAAAAATCTTGCAAAACCCATGGGGAGTCGTTTACAAGGGGAGATTGACCCAGAAGGGAGCCATAAAGAAATTGTTCTTTGATATGGACGAAAAGGAGAAATTTCCAACAACGTTCATTGAAGGAATGATCACAAGGGTTGAAGTGAACAATGAAAATTCAGAAGAAGCAAAGAAAGAAGTGGTTGCTCATCTGAAATGGTGGATTGCAGTAAGGAAGGAACTGACCAAAGGCTTTCACCACAAAGGGGGAGAATGTTAGGATTCTAATTGTGTTGAGATTTGTTATCCGAAGTACACTAGTTCCTGTCCGAAGTAGAAGAGTATACGAAGTGAGAGTTTGATGCGAAGCGGTTAAGATACGGAGTTTGCATGCTTATCAGAAGACAACTTGTTTAGTACTTATCTTTTGTTCAGAGATAATGTCTAGGGTTTATGTACTTATCTGTAACTAATAGGATTACGTGTTTATCCTATTAGATCTTAGTATTTAAACACCCTTAACCCTAGATGTTTTGTACGTACTTAGATCAGTCGCATATTCTTTGTAATCGTTCTTAATAGTTGCTCGTCGTTAAAAAGACTTGGAGCATTATCCTTTTTACATTGAATACAAATCATTCGACTGATTGAATATTCATATACTTGTGTCTCGTTGTTTTCATTGATAAATTATACTTACACTCTACCTTTTAAAGGGACTCTATTGAACCTACCTCTCTCTCTCTATATATATATATATATATATATATATATATATATATATATATATATATATATATATATATATATATATATATATATATATATATATATATATATATAAGATCAAGTTAGAGCCTAAACTATCAAAAGTACATCAATTACTAATCTCAGCCAAATGACTAAACAAATTAATAGCCAAAAATTAACTTAAATATCCCGAAACTCTCATAAGATATCATGATATTTAGGTAATTATTGTTAAAAGTTTGGAGATTTTCAACGAATGTTAATTGTTTGAAGGAAAAAAAGTTACTATATAAATAAATAAATAAGGTTTCAAGTGCTCTTTACACACCCTCCTTGTGTGACACTTGACAGCCTCTCATTAGTTGAGTCTATTTTCCATCTTGTTTTTTATTATTTTGTTATATTCAAAAACTTAAAAATCAAATTTTTTTGAAAGTTTGTTTAAAAAAAACTTATCATAATAATTAAAATTTGGAAAATAAAAATAAAAATATGCATCTTTCTAAGAACCATAGAAAATTTCATGTCTTCAAATGTCAAGAATAGTTAAATGTCTTCTCTTTACTATATTAGAGATTTTGCAAAAAGAATTTTCCAAAAATAAGTTTTTTGAAGAATCACACTTGAATTTAAAGAAACGCTCGTTTTAATACAATATATAAAAATTTGTCTCCAAATTCCAAATGATTAAAGGTTTTTATCGTTACTATTTTAGTGAATTCAAGAGAGAAATATTTCAAAAATATTATTTTAATGATTCCCACTTTGTTTTAAAGGAATCAAAGGTTTTAGAAACAAAGAGATTGACAACTTTTGATCTCTAATTCAAAATTTATTTTAAAAGTTTATAATAAATTATATTATGAACTTTTGATCAAGACATTTGTAATAATTTTCAACTAATTAATCGCTACCACTAAACAATTTTTTAACTTATATATTAAACCACATTAATTTTATAAAATATACTAATTTCATGAAAAACATATTTTACACTAAAACTCTTGAACTTCAAACAAATTAATTCTTACAGCTTAAAGTTTGTTTAACTTATGGTACTTATTTGGTACTTATGACACCTAAGTCGTTAATAAATGTATATATAGTTTCCATGAAGATCATTTTGCTTGGATTTGGAGAACGTGAAAATATATATATATATATATATATATATATATATATATATATATATATATATATATATATATATATATATATATTTCATTTTGCTTGGATTGGAGAATGATATGAAGGCAAATATGACTTAAGAATACACATAACTCTACTTTGAGGGGTATGTATATATATTCAACGAAAAAGAGGTATGCGTGCAACTTTGTAGGATGTCAGTTTGTATAAGCCATATCATTTTGTTAATGGTTTTATTCTTATTCATGTAATGTTCTTAAAAGCATGATAAAAAATATGAGTTTAAGGAATATATTTTCTTTTTGTAATATAAAAGATATGTATATGAAAAATGAAGATATTAAATATAAGTAATATTAACTTGGTCATTTGTTTTATTTTCTATATGTATTGTTTATTAAGAAAAAAGAAATAGAAAAGTTTAATTTATTTGTTATTAGTTTGTTTTTTTAATAAATCATTTATCTTTTGTCATCATTTTTCAAAAGCATGACTAAAACCGTAGAAAAGGTGCGAACCACATAAACCAAAACGGTAATTTACTCTTCTAATAATAATAATAAGATGAAAATCATTATAATAATGTCTTTCCATTTGAATAGTGACAAATAAGTAAGTAAAAGAAAATTTATTTAAGGTTTTGAAGGGAGAAGACCAAGCTTATCAATAGTTATATCTGAGATATTAACCTCAATTACCATATTTTCCAAACAAATAAAACATAATTAACCTCAATTACCATTTTTCTACATTTACCTTACTGAAAGGGTACTTTTGAATATACATTAGAATTCTGAAAATATTTTTTCTGATGATTATTTTTGAAAAAAATGATATTTTAAACATTTTCAATGACTGATTCTGAGATAAATTAAATTCACAAATCAGCTTTTTCGAACATATTTGTAAATTTCAAAATGTGTTAAAAATAAGTATTTTCGAAAAAACCTTTGACCTTTGAAACCGTGATTTTTAAGATTTTATAACATAAAGTATTTCAATAAATTGATACTTTTCAAATCTTTACTGAAAATTTTGAACTTAGTTAGATCTTTACTGAAAATTTTGAACTTAGTTAGATTTTTTCGAAATTTTTTATGAGATGTCCTGGGATATACATATAAGTCTTTTAAGTTTTCTTGATTGAGAGACTATCAAAACAAAATAAGTCATCATGTAAATTAAAGAATATGGAGGCAGTTTCCAGGCACATAACATGCACCATGTCAGCCTGATGAACTACCTGATGAGTACGTAAAACATGACATCAATTTTCCATGCAACATGTTTTATTCAATGACGGAATAGCAAATGGTAGACACCCAGTCTTAATGACAAAGCTATCAAGAATATAGCTTTTCGGTGAGGTTCTTACCTATGACTTGGCCAGCAGTTCCAAAAAACCAACTGGTAAATTGGCCTAATTTTCTCTATAATCACAAACCACAATGCCAAAATCACAGATTATAGAAAATAGGTCTTAGTGAAAGAGTTATTCGAAAGTTCTCACGTATAAGTTGGCCAATAATTGAAACTTGACATAAAGGCCAATAAACAACTTGTTAACATGCTTGATCTTTGTAGATAATAGATGAAGTAATAAGACTACGAAAGATTTATGAATTTGTATCTACCTTTGTTCTGATGGCAACTTGGGTGAAAATATGTCGAAGACTAATATTTTATACGAGTTGTCATCATGCAAGAAATAGCTATTTATTTCTAGATTTTGGTAGTCTTTTTGTTATGGAACTCATCGTAAAATATACACATTAGTTTTGAGTTGTAATATATACACATAAATTTCAACATAATATGGTCTTTTTATTTATTACAAAACTCCATACATTAAAAATTTTCATACATTAACAAATTTTCCCATTAACCTATATTGTTTGTCAAAAATACTAGTAATGAATTTATATATCTTGTTTGACAATATCTTACGTAAAAGATTAGTATCCGACACATTTTCATCGAAAAGACTATCAAAATAGAATATACAAAAACATTATTGATTTTAACCGCCTTCCTAATTGTATCTAGAGCCTTTGAGATCCTATGTATGCACTGTCACATCTTCTCACACGGTGGTAGGATGGATGGGATGATATATTGCTGAAAAATAGTTCAAGTACCTCGTATGATGAAAATATTGACAAATAGCTCTACAAGGACCTACCACCTGTTGAAAAAAATATTGACAAATAGCTCTACAATGACCTACCACGTGTTGCCAGTAAGGGCACGTTTGGTTCACAAAATATTTAGAAAGGAATTAGAATCTTTTGGATGAATGAGAATTTGAAGGAATTGGAATCCGAATGAATTTGAATCTCTAACGCGTTTGGTTGACAAACAATGGAATGGAAATATTTGTTGAATTCTGCTTAGTTTGCAAATTTTATTGAAGGAATTGGAATGTAAAGTATATAAAATGACTAAACTACCCTCTATAAGGTTAAATATGTCATTTTAATCTGAGATAAGAAAAAATAATCAATGGAATTTGAATTATTTGGAATTATCTAAAAGAATGATAAATTCAATTATATATGAAAGTTTGATGGAATATATCTTTCCAACTCCTTTGAATTCCATTAAAATATTTGAAACAAGCACATCCTAAAAGTCTGTTAAGCTCAGGGTACAATGTCGTAGACATGAATACCCCGCACGTTGACTTCATTTCTCCTGTTTTGATAGTCTCTTAATCACAAACACCTTGAAAAACACAAGAATATTAATAAAAGGAAAGACAAAATAATATTTTGGAACATTTTTGAAAAGCTGATTTTTGAAGAGGTACATGAGTTATTGATTCTTGAACAATTGAATATTTTCGACCTTGTGATTTTCGAACATGTTTTAACTTTCGAACAGTTCTTGACTTTCAAAAATATGGTTTGGAATCCGTTCACTTTCTAAATTTTTTGATCAACTTTTTTTTCGAACCTATTCTAAAATATCCGTACAAATTTTTGTTAATACTTAATACTACTAATAAACAACGAATTTCTAACCATTTTGTGCAAAACAATGGAATAGAAGAAGTTTGTTAAGAGATTTACAGATTTGGACCACGTTGTTAAGCAAAAATGCACATAATATATGCTTATAAAATTTGCGAAGGATCATTTTCGAGATGAATAATGAAGACAACATTCTTTATATAAGGGGACCACTTTGCAAATAATGATGAATTTCGAGAAGTAATTTTTGGAAATTAATAGCACAATAAGTATTTTCCCAAATTTAATGTATATTCAAAAATATAATTATTCAGAAATGATGAACACTAAAGTACATTTAAAAAAGAATGGTCATTATATGTTATTTGTTTACAAAATCTGGTCCTTAAATGTCAATATCCTCCATGTTTTATCTAGAATTGTATATTTTTAGTTTGTATGATCTAAATCGGATGGAATAAAATTATCTTAGAACAGTTAAATCTGCATTTTTTTTTAGAATAAGTTTGATGCGCTAAAACTATTTTATAGACTAATTTATTTTTTAAGTTATCTAATATTGACATTTTTTGGGAAGCCAAAAATAGTTTATAAATTAATTTTATAAAAAACAACTAAAATTAACATTTTAATGAGTTAATGGATTTTTTTTAAATTCTCTAAAATATATCATTTATTTATAAAATAATAACTATTAAGATTACATTAATTAGTCAAAAAGCAATATAATTAAAATTGCTATCGTCAATCACATTTCACATTTTAAAGACAAGGTAAAATGATAATTCAACATCTATTTTAAATTGTTTAAAAAATGAAATAAAACTTCACATCCAAAGATTTTATTTTTGAATCATTTTTGATGATTTTATTCATCGATAACAACCGGAGATTCTAATTTATCATCAAAATTATGAAGGAAAAAAATGATTTAGCATACCCATTAGTTTATGATCCTTGTCATTTAATTAATCAAATGTATTACATATTTTATTGACCTAATAACCTAATGGCTGTGAAAGATGATGTGCTTAGCACTCCGTTAGAAGTGGCCGTTGTTCAAATCCCCATCTAAGGCACATAAGGGTGAGGCCTGGCTCGAAACAGGTCACTTAGCTCGATGACGATCACATGATGGCCTAATGGCCGTGGAGGATGACATGATCAGCGCTCCTTCGGGACTGACCGCCCTTCAAATCCACGTCTAACACACATTCAGTAGTGGGTGAGACATGATTTAAAACAGGTCATTAGCTCGATGGCCAAATACAATCCCCCTTCCTCATAACCGCAAAATACCAGCCGTCGGTAGACAAACCATTTTATTACACATTTGTCTTATAACATACATGTCCTTTTATGTCATTTTATATTTTTCAACGAACATATAAGCTAGTTTTTACCTAACATTATTTTTTACCAACTAGATTCTGAGCTAGCTCTAAATATGGTCTTAGTAATTATAATCTACATTCATATCAAAATTTCGTAGAATATGTAAACTTTAAATTTTAAAATTCAAACCTCAACTAAGATGCAACAACTACGACCGTCATGTGAAGAATGCATATAGCTCTGCCAATAGCCCAATAAGACCTCCAACTTTGTTACTAAGAGCATCCATAATAAAGAGCTTTTTAGTTAAAGCTTTTTAATGGAAAAGCTTAATTGAGAAAGCTTTATATAATCTCCATAGGAAAACCTTTTCAATTAACTTTTTAATAATTCATTCTATTAGGGTGGGGGGAGTAATTGAAAGATAGAAGCAAGATGGTGGTGGGTTGAGAGTGGGATCAAAAAGATGGTGAAAGATCTACTCCTTGATATGCAAGATGAAGCAAGATAGATGGGAAGTGGGTTCATGAACCCACATGAACCCGCATGGCTTACACACATGTATACATATATAAAATCTTATTTTTGGTATTAATATTTAATTTTAATATTAAAAAGCTGATGTGGCATCGTGGGTTCGGTGGGTTCAGTGGGTACTGCTTCTATGGGTGAAAGATGGGGAAAAATAGAAGTGAGATGAGAGAGAAAAGCTGACGTGGCGAGTGGGTTCAGTGGAATGAGAGGGAACTACTCCCCCCACCCTTAGTCGTATACGTATTATTTGTTAATAACCTATGGACCCACCAAATATTGAAAAATCTTATTTACAAAAGCTTGCTAATTAACCAGTTTTGTTAAAAAATTTATGATTTAAAAAGTTTTCCAATAACTTTTTCAAATTTCATGAGCTTTTTGTGTAAAAAAAGTTTTTGAAAAAGCTTTAAAAAAGCTTCCTATTTGTGAATGCTTTAATCATAATACAAAACCCAGGAATGAAATTTTCGTAAAGATAAATTCAAAGGTACCTTTTGAGCAACGGAATAGACCAAAACACCATCGAACACTATAAAGTTTGAACATGATGGATGTTCATGATATATGATATTAAATGACGATGATACCACAGATGAACTATCATCCTACCTAAATTTTTTTGATAAATAACTTCAGTGATTCTTATTTAATTATATAGTTTACCTACGTGGATGGTCGATGTGCTGTTGAGCAACAATTAGCGAAAATCAATGAAGCTTCATCTATAAGAATCTGTTTGAGTATAAGTAATGAAGGGAAGAAAAACGCGTGAACAATAATAAAATAGTAAATAATAAAATGAGTTACTGACGTACCATACGCTACCTCAGTGAACATAAATACTGTCGCCCTTTGCACATGAAAACAACGTGTGTTTTGTCATCACGTATCATAAAAACGATGACTTGTAAACACGTAGGATCTAACCGTACATATCTAATCTCTATCCGCAGTGTACAGCTCTCCTCTTTCTTCTATAAAAGAGAAAGCTTTTTCGACAAAATCTACATCCCACTTCAACAACTACTACTAAAATCAAAACCGGTTTGCTTTTTGGTTCAGAATCGACATTAATGGCGAAGCATATTGTTAACGGCGGGGAAGAGATTATGGAGGTGGAGGAGACATTAGTCACTTCATCATCTACATTACAGAAGTTGCCTCTTTTATCTCTCAATCATGTCTCCTTTATCTGTAAATCGGTTCCTAGGTCTGTAAAGTTTTACTGCGACGTTCTCGGATTCATTTTAATCAAGCGTCCATCCTCTTTCGACTTCGAAGGAGCTTGGTGGGTACCTCTTTTAATTCGTCTTTTTAGTGAAATGATCTGAAAACAGTGATTATTGTTGCAATAGTATTGGTCAATTGCAATGATAATTCGTAGTTAGAACTTAGAATTTTGCATGCCTACTCGTTTTTTGTACAAATCCTTGAATGCTGAAATGTTTTTGGTGACTTCATGAAGGTTGTTTAACGATGGGATTGGAATACATTTGCTACAAGTGGAGACGACTCCGACGAGAACAGGAGCGATTAATCCAAAAGACAACCACATTTCATTTCAGTGCACAGATATGGATCTCATAATCAAGAAACTGGAACGATTGGGAATCAAATATGTGACAGCGGTTGTGAAAGAAGGTGGTGTGGAGGTCAACCAGCTATTTTTTCACGACCCCGATGGTTACATGATTGAGATATGCAATTGCCATGTTCTCCCTGTGCTTCCCATCACATCATGCCCGCTCAAGAAGCTCCCAGCCGCTCCACAGATCAACAATGGCGGATCCTCCTTCTACGGTATGTTAAAAAGCTACAAAGATCACCACAAATTAACACTTTTTCTTTATTTGTTCTTTCAAGAAAGGAACACTTTGTAAAATGTTTGAATTGTACATGTTGCAGAAAATGGAGAGAATATGATGAGCTCCAAGAATCATTATTGTGGAGAAGATGAAGGTTTGATGATGGACAATTTTTTGATAGATATGATGGGTATCTCCTTTTGAGAGCAACCAAAAGAAAATTAAATGGAGTGAGTTGGATTGAGAAAGATTTTTGTATTGTTTGGCAAATGTTTTTGTGAAAAGGATAGCAATCTTTGTGTATGTAATCGTATGATACTAGTGTTGGTTATATTTCATTAACCAAAACATAAAATAGCGGAAGCTTAAACACAGATCTAGAACTCGAATCTGATAAAAGAAACAAACAAGAGAAAAGGAAGAATGCATACCTGCTTCCATTGAAACTTTTGGATCTGATGAGTGAGATTAGTTTTCCAGTTGATCTCGAAACCTCTCTCTAAACCCTCAGCAAATAAGACCCACGAATTTATGTGCGTATTTTCGTCTATTGTATTTGCTCCTCATCACGTGTTTTATATCGATGGAGATATAACCGAATGTGAGAGTTTTAAGGGATAGAGATGAGTTTGATTCAACCGGGAACTCATCCCACAAGATAAACATTGGATAGGGTTTATCTATTATTCAAAATCGGTCCATCAACAATTTTAAATAACATTATTTATTAAATCCGAAATTAATGATAACAATATATTATTAGATATTAAATGGTCCCATAATTATCCAACAATCTCCCACTGGACCACGAATATCTAAATGTACATATAACAATATAAGCGCTTCAAAATATGTTATCATAACATTTGTACCCTTAAACAATCTCGTCCATTAATCACAACAGTATAGGATCAAAGCAGTCTTTGTTACAATTTACGTAACTAAACCCATCAATGGTCACATATACAAATATGACTAAACGACATAGATTAAACAGAAATGTGTGGTTTTGAAATCGAATTAGATTTCATGTGAGTCCCTATTTACTTTGAAGTGAGATCAAACTTCAAATAAGTGCAAATAATGATGAATGAACTGAATTCTTAATTCTGTACAGAAATAAATAATTGTTCATAAACAAAATATAAAGCACCAAACTAAAATGCAAAACTCCTACTAAAACAAAATATCATTAATCTTTATCACACCCATGTGTGTAGTATGCTCGTGAAAGACCTTGGGAGGTAATCCCTTCGTGAGCGGATCCGCTATCATGGAGTTTGTCCCGATGTGCTCTATTGAAATCTTTCCATCTTGCACTCTTTCTTTAACAACCAGAAACTTAATGTCAATATGCTTTGACTTAGTAGAACTTCTGTTGTTGTTGGAATATAACACTGCTGATTTATTGTCACAATACATCTTCAATGGTCTTTCAACACCAATAATACGCAGCCCCGTGACAAAATTCCGCAGCCATATCCCATGATCTGATGCCTCAAAGCATGCTACAAATTCTGCTGCCATGGTGGAAGAAGTTGTCAAAGTCTGCTTACAACTCCTCCATGAAATAGCTCCTCCAGCTAACAGAAAGATATAGCCTGATGTGGACTTGAGACTGTCTTGGCATCCAGCAAAATCAGAATCAGAATACCCAATGATCTCCAATACATCTGATTTCTTGTATGTCAGCATGTAGTCCTTTGTTCTCTGTAGATATCTCAGAACCCTTTTGGCTGCTTTCCAATGGTCCATACCAGGATTGCTTAGATATCTTCCCAACATCCCTACAATAAATGATATATCGGGACGTGTACACACTTGAGCATACATAAGACTCCCAACAACTGAAGCATAAGGAATCTTTTGCATCTCTCTAACCTCAAGGTCATTTTTAGGGCATTGATCGAGACTAAATTTGTCTCCTTTAGAAACAGGGGTGTCTCCTGGTTTACAGTTTTGCATGCCAAATCTTTCAAGGATCTTTTCAATGTAGCCCTTTTGCGATAATCCAAGAATTCCACGAGATCTGTCTCGTTGAATCTGAATTCCTAATACAAAAGAGGCTTCCCCAAGATCTTTCATTTCAAAATGATTTGAAAGAAATCTCTTGGTTTCATATAAAAGTCCTAAATCATTGGTGGCAAGCAAGATGTCATCAACATACAAAACCAGAAAAATATATTTGCTCCCACTGAACTTGTGATATACACAATCATCTACCACATTTGTCTCAAAACCAAAAGAGACAATAATTTGATGAAACTTATGGTACCACTGGCGGGGTGCTTGCTTGAGTCCATAGATAGATTTATTTAATTTGCAAACCATATTCTTCGAATCTTCAGAGATAAAGTTTTCTGGCTGCACCATATATATTGTTTCCTCAATGTCACCATTGAGAAATGCTGTCTTAACATCCATCTGATGTAACTCAAGATTATAATGTGCAACTAGTGCCATGATCAACCTAAAAGAGTCTTTCGTAGAAACTGGAGAGAAAGTCTCTTTAAAGTCAATTCCTTCCTTTTGAGTAAAGCCTTTAGCTACAAGACGCGCCTTATGTCTTTCCACATTACCCTTCGAATCCCTTTTGGTTTTAAAAATCCATTTACAACCAATAGGTTTCGAACCTTTTGGTAATGGGACAAGATCCCAAACTTTATTGTCTTGCATAGACTTATACTCCTCATTCATGGCATCAATCCACTTTTGAGAATTAGAACTTTGCATGGCTTGAGAGAAATTGATTGGATCATTTTCAATCATTCCAACTTGTTCATCGTTTTCTTGGAGATATACATAATAATCAGAAGGAATTGCATCTCTCCTTTCTCTAGTGGATCTCCTAAGTTGAGGTTGTTGAGGTTGTTCATTATGAATAGGAGGGTGAATAACATTGTCATTTTGAGGTTCATGATTTACTTCTTCATCAATAGGCACAGAAAACTGTATACTATCAGAAGCAACAATAGGAATTGAGATTGATTCCTCCTCAAAGACAATGTCTCTGACCTTATTTCTCCCCCCAAACTCAACATCCTCAAAGAACGTTGCAGTTCCCGTTTCAAAAATTGATTTTGTCACGGGATCATAAAATTTATAGCCCCTGGATCGTTCAGAGTAACCAATAAAGTAGCTGCTAACAGTTTTGGAGTCCAATTTCTTTTCATTTGGCCTATAAGCCCTTGCCTCAGCTGGACATCCCCATATATGTAAATGCTTTAAACTAGGCTTTTTACCAGTCCAAAGCTCATATGGAGTTTTATTAGCCGCTTTAGTTGGTACTCTATTGAGAATGTAAGCTGCGGTCTTAAGTGCTTCACCCCAGAGTGACTCTGGTAAGGTAGAGTGACTTATCATACTCCTCACCATATCCTTAAGAGTCCTGTTGCGTCTTTCAGATACACCATTCATGCTAGGTGAACCTGGCATGGTGTATTGTGGGACGATTCCACATTCCTCTAGGAATTTAGCAAAAGGTCCTGGACGTTGTTCACCTGAACCATCATATCTACCATAGTATTCACCACCACGGTCAGATCTGACACATTTAATCTTTTTATCGAGTTGATTCTCAACTTCCAATTTAAAAGATTTGAACGCGTCCAGCGACTGAGATTTTTCATGAATAAGATATAGATACCCGTAACGTGAGTAATCGTCTATGAATGATATAAAATATTGTTGACCATTCCAAGAAGCCGAAGGGAATGGTCCACAAATATCAGTATGAATCAATTCTAAGACATTTGAAGACCTATTGGCATCTAATCTTTTAATTTTCGTCTGTTTTCCCTTGATACATTCAACACAAATATTAAAATCTGTGAAATCAAGGTTACTCAACACGCCATCTGACATAAGCCTATCAATTCTTGGTTTTGATATATGACCTAAACGCTTGTGCCATAACGTTGCTGAATTTTCATTATTTAATTTTCGTTTAGTACCGCGTGAGTCTACATGCAAGGTTTCATTATATGAAGTAACAACATTAAGCATATATAATTTGTCACAAAACGTTAAAGAACCGGTACCTATAATATTCGAATTTAAAGACAAATTAAATTCTCCATTTCCAAAAGAACAAAAGTAACCAGAATTATCCAGTTTAGAAACAGAAACCAAATTCCGTCTAAAAGACGGTACAATACAAGTGTCTTGAAAATCCAAATAAAAACCAGATTCTAATAATAAACGAAATGTGCCGACTGCTTTAACTTCAACCTGCTTTCCGTCACCCACATAGATGTATCTTTCAGCATCACTTGGTTTTCGGTAGCTCAGGCAACCCTGCATAGAAATACTTACGTGAGTAGTAGCACCAGAATCTATCCACCAAGTATTTCTAGGTACAGAAACTAAATTAATTTCAGAACAGACTAAAGCACGAATTATACCTTTCTTAACGCGCCAAGCATGGTATTTCGGACAATCCGGCTTTATATGACCAGGTTCTTCACAAAAGAAGCATTTTGGAGGCCCCGAATATTGTTTCTTTTTATCATTTCCTGAATGCGGTTTCTTTTGTCCTGGTCCCTTAGGAGCAGCTTCTTTCCTCTTTCTTTTGCCCTTATCTTTAGAGGTACTAGCCAAATGAGCACTTTCAGTCGTTTCTTGTTTCATCCTTTCCTCTTCTTGCACACAAAAAGAAATGAGCTCATTAAGAGTCCATTTATCCCTTTGGCAGTTGTAACTGACCTTGAACTGATTAAATTGTGCAGGGAGGGAAATCAACACCAAATGCACTAGAAAATCATCCGAAATGTCTAGCTTTAGTGCCTTGAGTTTTGAAGCAAGATGAGACATCTCCATGATGTACTCCCTGATGTTTCCTTTGCCTTTATACCTCATTGAAATCATCTTTTGCAAAAATGTACTTGTTTCAGCCTTATCATTTTTAGCAAAACGTTGTTCAATTTCAGCAAGAAACTCTTTAGCCGTAATAGCTTGCTCATTTGTGCCTCTAAAGGCCTCTGGAACGCCGCGCTTAATGATCATCAGACTCATGCGGTTTGAGCGGTCCTATTTTTCATGGTCCCTCCTATCATCAGAAGTACTTGCCAGAGTGATGATAGGTTGCTCTTTCCGAAGTGCAAGGTCGAGATCCATGCAGCCGAGAACTAACATAATGTTCTCTTTCCATTCCTTAAAGTTAGTCCCGTTCAGTACGGGAATGTGATTCATGTTGGAAGATATTATTGCACAATTCATATTTGCTGTGTTCGAGAACAAAGAAAGAAAAAAAAAATTATATTAATTTTATGCTCATTACACCATAAATTATAATCAATAAATTCAATTTATGACAACATCACAAGTTATCAACACAACATTAATATCAAGTCTTTGGACAATAATATTAACTTGCAACAGATATCTTGTTTTAGCGATAAAACATTGAAAATAAATTATGTCAATTAATAAGTCAATCTTTGGATCGACTTATTAATCACATAGAACCAAATAATTTTCAAATGTTTACCACCAAATATGTGTTTATCCGACCAAATATTAACCTACCTTTGGGTCGATTAATATCCGCATTAATAAACACATAAACCGTAATATTTAAATTCTTTGTAAATTAATTTTTACAAAAGAGATCACTTTGGCGATATATTGTATCAATTAATTTACGGAGAAAATAAATAATGTCATAACTGAAGTTATTGATAATCCCAATAAATATTAATTCATATAAACTGTATCACAAAATTTCATAAAAAGAAAATAATACGAACAGAAAAAATTTATCACACAAATTCATCGTATCAAAATAACAAATTTAAATGGAGGAATAAGATGCTAACACTGTATAGCCATAAATAAATATGATATTTTAAATTTTCAGCGTCTCACTTTTGGATAAAAAAAAATAAAAAGGAAAAGAGAAGCTAAATTTATGTCAAGCCTTTTAAGGCTTTGATCAGACGTCTTATTCAAGACTAATAAATAAATAAATAAATTATAGCAAAATGAAGTCTTGTCACTTTTCAATGTAATCAAACAGTAGCAAGAAAAACCCTAGGTTATACAATATAGAGAGTACAGAAAAAAAAATTATCTCTCTTGTAAATTGAAATACACACAAAAGGTAAACACAAATACGCAATGGATAAAACACTGCAAGTACAAAACATTTATGACTTGTTTACATCAATTTTAAAAAATGAAGCTAATCGTACTGTTTCTGTAACAGTCAAAATCTTATCATTTATACCATGCCTTTAAACCTTTTCCATTAACCATATTAAAAATAAAGTCAAGTAAGAAGGGATAAAGTTTAGCAGTAAAAAGATAGGACAGTCTTTTAAAAACGCCGGCAGGGAGATCTACAAGTTTCATAAGACTTAAATCAACGGCTCATTCAAACACAACCAAAACATTTAGTTGATACGCACAACACCAACAGAATACATTTACGCATAGCTTCGCACTTCAGCAAAAGAAACACAGGTAAAACCAGGTTTGTTTAATTTATAATTTTTTTTTTTTTTTTTTTTTTTTTTTTACAGGTATTAAGCCAACCAAAAATCTCAAAGCCTTTAAAAAAAATATTTTCTAGTAACAGATTCGAGCAAAGCTCTGATACCAATTGTTGGTTATTTTCGATAACCAAAAAATATAAATGCGGAAGCTAAAACCTTAGATATTGATCTCGAATCTAATTAAAAGAAATAAACAAACGAATATTACATACCTGTTTCCATTGAAACTTTTGGATCTGATGAGTGAGATTAGTTTTCCAGTTGATCTCGAAACCTCTCTCTAAACCCTCAGCAAATAAGACCCACGAATTTATGTGCGTATTTTCGTCTATTGTATTTGCTCCTCATCACGTGTTTTATATCGATGGAGATATAACCGAATGTGAGAGTTTTAAGGGATAGAGATGAGTTTGATTCAACCGGGAACTCATCCCACAAGATAAACATTGGATAGGGTTTATCTATTATTCAAAATCGGTCCATCAACAATTTTAAATAACATTATTTATTAAATCCGAAATTAATGATAACAATATATTATTAGATATTAAATGGTCCCATAATTATCCAACAACTAGTGGAAGAAACAAAATCCCCTTATGTAAAAATTGCATTTGTTTTCTTCGAATCCAATAAGCATGTAATTGTCGATTCTTTATATACAGATTAATTAAGTTTCCATATCTGGGAGCTTGATTCTTTCAGTCAGCTATTTATGCCATTGGTTTCGATATATTATGTTGGTTTTTTAATGGTGAACAAATTTTTTATTTTTGATTAATTGTAATTAGGTTTAAGTTTTTTGTTTTCTAGAACCGGAGGAGGATTTTATAAAGAGCAAACGCCAGCAGGATGCTAGACAAAGAGTACCAAAGGTATTAAATGCATAAATAGGGAGCAACACCAGTCTTTTCAATTCAAACTAAACTAGAGGGGTACTGTTTGATATTGTTTTAATTTGAATGATTGATTCAGAGATCTGAAACCTTCCAAGTGTTTGTTTTGTAAAATATTTTACCTGTTAATCAGTTAGAACATTTTAATGGGCCTCTGGACCATTAGGTGGAAAAATATATCTGAATCTTTCTTTTATCAAAAAACTTTCGCATATACTTTAGCCTAAAACTTTTTTTCTTTTAATTATTCAGATATCTGAATCATTCAGATGATGTCAAACAGCCCTAAGAAGCTTATAGTTTTATGTTGTCGAATCAGGCAACCGTATCGTGTTTTTTATTTGAAACGATACGACACGACACCACAAATTTTTATATATTATGAACACGACACGATGTCATTTTATTTTTAACGAACACGAAAACGAACCACTTAAAAAACGACAAGCACAACAATGAAAACATAAAATAACCATTAGTTTCATTAATTCATAAGTAATCATACAAAACACTAAAGCACGAAAAACATATGTTAATATCGTGTCGAATTTTGAACACGCACATGACACGTCATGCCACTACGTTGTGTTGTTTACTTTAGACACGAACATGATACGAACACAAATATAAATTTCAAATTTGTCCCAATTTCGTTTTATGCCGTGTCATGTCATAGATTGACCCCTACGTCCAAATCGCCCACAACACGAATTAACTAACGCAAGGAGAAGCTTTGAAATATTTCAACTAGACGAAGCAACACCATCATCGATATAAGACGAAGAAGACTAACCAAAGAGCTAGAAATCAGGCTGCATGCACGATGAGCAAAAACACTTCCAGAAATCCAAGGCGAAAACTCAACAAAAACACATAATTAATCAATTCCTCCCCCGTTTAGAATTATTTAGCAATTATTAATTGTTTTAAAATCATACCACCATTGTTGAACATGTAGTCCCTTATCCATTATAATTATATCTGTTGCCACAAAATTAAATTGAAATCATAATCACTCCATTAAAGAGAGATATTGTAATGAAGATAAGAGTGTTAGTTAGTGTCTTGAGCCAAAGAACTTGTAGTTCAGCGGTACAAGAGTATGCCCGGCCTCCTTGAGGTCTTGGGTTCAAATCCCACTAGGGGATTAGGTGGATTAGGTGGTTTAGGTTACGATATAGTATAGGTGTATTATTTTCCGGTTCAAAAAAAAAAAGTTAGTGTCTTGAATAAAATTATGGCCCCAGGTATGGTTAGGGTTGTTTTAAGATAATCATAAAAAATGTCGCCTCTTTTTTCATTTAAGTTGATAATTTTTTATCAACGGAAAATATTAGAATTTCAAATATTTTACTTGAAGCAATTGTATGAAGAGGTCCGAGCGAGCATTTAGTGTAATGAAAATGGCAAAGGGATTGAATTCTAATCTAATACAAGTCATATGGTATGTGGTGCATACTGGTATAAGACTAGTTTGATATTAAACATAATAGGGTCAAGGGGGTCGCATACACTTACGGGGTCAAGGGCTTGGTCCCATCTCGAGTTAGACATAGCATGATTACGGGTTTAGTGATGGATGGTAGGATTATAGTTGAGTTTGTTAAAAACAACAAAACTAGACAAACCATTTAACCAAGGACTTGGGGCACATTTCATGTTTGAGATACGATAAAAGTTCATCAAAAATTCAAAATCTTTAATGGTGAGACACTAAGTTTTTTCTAATAGCACATTAGAAGCTAAATTTAATGAGGAAAACTTACACTTAAATATTAAAACACAGTTCGAACCATCTAATTATGCATTCGGCTCTGCCCTGGGAAAAACATTTCATTTTCATTATCCATTTGATAAAAATTAGCATAGGTACATCATGTAAATGAATTATTTATCCGAAGTGTATCCCATTGGGAATTTTAGGATACAAAACGATTATATTTTCAAACGACAAAACCAAATCAAGCGGTTTAAATCAATTCCCAAAAGAGGATCCAACAAAGTCAAGAGATTAACCAAAACACACCTTCAAGAAGGAGTTATCGAAATTGCCTTTTGATGAAGTGGAGATTTTTGGTGTTGGTATCGTGATCAAATGTATGATTACATCTATTAGAATCTATACGAGAAGACACAACTAGCTGCTACACTTTTATGATTTGAAGAAGCCTCTAATGCAAAGTCGACAACTACATTTACCTCCCTTAATTATTAAAACAATCCCCACCCT
The DNA here is from genome assembly GCA_023525715.1 of Cichorium intybus. Lineage (NCBI taxonomy): Eukaryota > Viridiplantae > Streptophyta > Magnoliopsida > Asterales > Asteraceae > Cichorium > Cichorium intybus. The sequence continues at coordinate 106,562,303 of CM042012.1, read as the reverse complement.
AACCTAACCATCATCACTCTAATAGAGGATGGCTCGTGGTTGTGGAAATTAAAAGGGTGAAAGGGAGCTGCAGTTCTTTAGCGTCTGCTGACCCTCTTCCCCTGCTATTACAACCCCCTATAAAACATCTCATTACAAACCAGAAACACCTATACTGCAACCCCAAAACCCCAACCACCACTAAAACCCAGAAAATCTAGAGTCTTGGACCCTTGGAATTAGAACAGAAAGGTGGTCGTCGAGATCTGGCATGGCAAGAGAGAAATGAGAGGTTGATGGGTCCCCAAATCTTCAATAATCATAAGAGTTTGTAGAATTAGATTGGATAAGGGTTGAGGAATGGATGATAAGGATGAAAGATCGAATAATTTACAACAGACACAAGTTCATGGAAGCTAGGAAAAAATGTTGAAGTCGATCTCACAAATTGAACTTCAAGAATATTGATGTGATTATTTTAAATTTAAGATATTTTATGGAAGCATATATAATAGTTGCCAAATCATATCTATGAGAGGGAGGACTTTGGAGAACATTAAATTAGATAAAGAGAGGGGGCATTTCAAAAGATAAAAGGGGTGGCATGGGGGATGGGGTGGGCCTACTTATATATATATATATATATATATATATATATATATATATATATATATATATATATATATATATATATATATATATATATATATATATATATATATATATATATAATTTTCACCAATCTCAACAATGATTCATGTCACCAACTATTTTCAAATAAATAGCTTTACACTTGTAGTTTTTGGATAATTATAAATTCTTTAACACCAATCTTGTTCACCAAAACTATTAAGTTACTCACCTCGGTTTTCGTGCTAATAAGGAGCTACAACTGATAGTATGATATATATATATATATATATATATATATATATATATATATATATATATATATATATATATATATATATATATATATAATTTTCACCAATCTCAACAATGATTCATGTCACCAACTATTTTCAAATAAATAGCTTTATACTTGTAGTTTTTGGATAATTATAAATTCTTTAACACCAATCTTGTTCACCAAAACTATTAAGTTACTCACCTCGGTTTTCGTGCTAATAAGGAGCTACAACTGATAGTATGATCTCCCCGTTCATCAATTCCAGCTAATGTAATTCACCAAATTTATACAGGTGTTAACGACACTATACGGTACCAAGTATATACTAAATCAACTTTATGGTCCTATCCCACGACCTCAGCGTCGCCACCGGCTATGGTTAGCGGCGCTAACCAAGAAAAGCCCGATCTCCCATGTCAATGTTTGATCTCAAATCCATATTTCACTTCATAATCAGTTTACACCATAATTTTACGAGAGAGGGAACTACTCAACTCGACCTAACCATATATATAGGTCAATAACATCAACCATTCACCATGTGATTAACACCTTACACTAAAATCCAAGCTATAGCACCAAATTCAAACATAGAATGGATAACTCACCTTAATCGTTGCTTTACGTTGTTCAATTCTTTTGAGAATCGCCCCAGTTTGCTTAATTTGACCATAATTCACTAATAACATTTACTTCTTCGCTACTGTTTTCCACCAAGGTTAAAGCTTAAGTGACCAACTAAGTAACTAAGTGGATTTACTGACATACGCATTTAGCGTCACTAAATAAGTACTTAGTGTCGCGATTTAACATCGCGATGCCATCGTAACCCATAGCTTCGTGATCACCAACTTACCAGATGGCATTCTACTTTAACAAAATTTCACCATATAGCAACCTACTTTACCTTAGCGCTGCTATCTACCAGTCATAGCATCACTATATCGCCTGTGATCACACTTTTTACCCAACTTCCTGTTTTGCACATGTTTTCACCATCACATTCTACCAAACATTTCTACATCATTCTACTACTGATATTAAGAAGTTATCACCACAAATAACCATTTAAATATCACCATACTCCAAACGGGACAAAATTTTCTAATATATTCTTCCTACAAGCTTAAACACCATTACACCTATAATATACATCCAAACAATCATATAATCACCAAATCAACATACTAAAACATATACCTAACTTTTGTTGTATTACAGGCTCTCCCCTTAAAGGGATTCTTTCCACAGAATATACATCAAATAACTGACGACATTTTTCTTTGAATTCATCTTCGTGTTCCCAAGTTACATATGCACCCTTATGATGTCACCATTGAACCTTTACAAGTCCAAATTTCAATTTTGTATCTTTATTTCCTTTTGGTCAAGAATCTTCCCTGGTTGTTCTTGGTACCTTAATTTTTCATCTAGTTCAACGTCATCCAAGGGCACCTTTTGACACTCATCAAATAGAGTCTTCCACAATTAGATACATGAAACACATCATGTACACCTTGTAATGCATCATGAAGATCTATATGGTATGCAACTGCTCCTACTTTTTGCAATACTCGAAAAAGGCCAATGAATCGGGGACTTAACTTCCCTCGTTTTCCAAATCGAATGATGCCCTTCCAATGAGAAACTTTTAACATCATCGTATCACCAACATTGAACTCCAACGATTTAGTCATTTGTTAGCATATTGCTTTTGGGGGTTTGAGCTACTTGTATGTTCTTCTGAATTCTCATTATTTTCTCTTTAGTTTGTGCTACAATCTAGGGTCTAAGGGTTTCTCATATGCTTTAGTCCAACACGTGGGAGTACGACAGGGTGCATCATATAACGCCTCATAATGTGCCATTTGTATGTTGGAATGGTAACTGTTGTTTTATGCAAACTCCACGAAAGGTAAATGATCATCCCAACTGCCACCAAAATCAATGATACAAGCACACAACATATCTTCTAATGTATGAATTGTATGCTCACTTTGCCCATCTATTTGTAGATGATAAGGCGTGCTCATCAACACCTTGGAGCCCATCTGCTCCTGAAAACTTTTCCAGAATCTAGATTTGAATCGACTAACTCTATCTAACACAATAAAGATAGGCACACCATGTATTCTAAAAAACTACTTTATGTAAGTTCCAGGTAACTTTTCAACCGTGTAGTTTCCCATATAGGCACAAACAATGTAGATTTAGTCAAACAATTAAGTATCTCCCCAAACTAAATCATATCCAAGTGGAGTTCGAGGTAATTTTGTCACAAAATCCATGGTGACTTCATCCCATTTCTTTGTTGGGACATGCAAGGGTTGCATGTCTCCATACAACATTTCATGGTTAGCTTTCACCTTGAGACATGTTTGGCACCTTTCAAAAATTCACCCCACATCTCTTTTCATTCCTGGCCACCAATATTGAGTCTTTAGGGTTCAATACATATTGCTAATACCAAGATGTACAAAATATCTAGAGCAATGAGCATCCTCCAATAAACGCTTCTGTGCATCACCAAATTTAGGGACTCAAATTCATCATTGAAAAGTCTTTACATTGCAAGTTTTCACCAAGATGCTTTACATATCCCACCATTTTTTCATTTTTTATATTCTTAGGCTTCAATGCCTCAACATGTGCTTCTTAGATGAGTTCAGGTAGACGGCTCACCACATTCATTCGGGCCGACACGACAGGAATGAGGCGTTCTTTGCAACTTAGAGCATCAACTACAACATTTTCTTTCCATGGATGTTATAAAATTTCACAATCTTAATCTTTCAATAGATCTATTTACCTTCTTTGTCGCATGTTTAACTCTTCTGATCAAATAACTACTTCAAACTTTTGTGATCAGTATAAATCTGAAACTTTACCCCATAAATATAATGTCTCCATATCTTTAAGGCTAAAACAATGGCAGCCAAGTCTAGATCATGATTAGGATATTTCTTTTCAACATCCTTCATTTTCTTTGAGCATAGGCAGTCGCCTGACCTCTTTGCATTAATGCACATTCGAGGCCCACCCTAGAAGCATCTCTATACACCACAAAATCATCACTACATTGAGGTAAGTCTAGTATTGGAGCTTTACATAAAGCTTGATTCAATTATAGAAAAGAGTTCTATTGAGCTTTGGTCCATAGAAATTTCTCACCCTTTTTGGTGACTTTAGTCAACGAGGCTGCAATAGATGAGAAATTCTCCAGGAAACGTCTATAATAGCCTACCAGGCCAAGGAAACTTCGAATCTCTAAAGGATTTTGTGGGGCCTCCTACTTCATCATAGTTTCAATGTTTGAAAGAATAACCTTCACCTGACTATTAATCACATGTCCAAGAAATTGGACTTCAAGATGCCAAAACTCACATTTACAAAACTTTGTGTACAAATTCTCACGATGAAGGAGATCTAGCACTTGAGGCAAATGCACCTCATGCTCTTCACGGCTCTGCAAATGCACCAAAATATCATCGATGAAAACAATAACAAACTTGTCAAGAAAAGGCCGACAGACTCGGTTAATCAAATCCATGAAAGCTGCTGATAACGCCTAGTAATATCAAGTATTATAGTCGTTATTGAGCCAACTTTTGAATGAAATATACTTCTGAAAATACGATATTACTCATGTTTTATGCCAAGGGTTCTTGTTGCAAATTATGTAAAATACAGGGTAAAAAGTGCAAGTTTAGGCAAAGTATGAAAGAAGGCTACTTCAGATCAAAGTAACACGTGCGCCGCATACCCAGAGGAGCGACGCGACGCGATGAGCTGTGACAGCGGGTGAGGATTTGAAATTCAAAGTGCGAAGAAACGAGAATTTGAGATAAGCCACGCCGGGTATAAGCCTATACCGCGACGCGTGAAGGAAAAATCTGCAACTATAAATAGAGGGTCCCGGCTTGAGACTCGGGAGCGAAGATCCGACCTTTGAGTGAAACTCAGACATCTTTGACTCAGAATTCGTAGCTTAATGATTCGTATTTGGTAGTTTGGTTAGTTTCGTTATTATTTCATTTCGTTTTCGGTTTTTGTTAGTACGTGTCATCAAGGGTTCTGGATTGTAGAACACCGTTGACCACGTCGATCTAATTTTGTTCCTGTTTTCAAAAGCATTCGGATCTGATTCGGGGTTTTATTTTAATGCAAGTTTGGTTTGAAAGTATTTCATGTTCGTTTATAATTTCGGTTTCGATAATCGTTGTCGTTTGGTTTGGTTTGATTGGATTGTTTGGTTTCTGATTTCTGAGTTGGATATCGAGATCAGATTGGGTTGTTTTGATTGAGTGCGATTCTAATTTAAGTTTAGATCATTAGTTCGTCTTTCGCATTTTCAAGTTTTTCGGTTATTTAAGTGTATGAACATAAAACCGTCTATAGAGTGACACTATAGATTGGTCAAGTTTTGACACAGAGTGTCGATCACCGACTCCACGGTTCGACCCTTACTTACTACTAGCTAGTGGACTGGTAAGGTTAAATATTGTATTTTTGACCACATCAACGACTGCGCTGTGCCAGCTTCTAGGGCATTTGTGAGACCAAATGATATTAATAAGAACTCGTAGTGCCTGTAGCAGGTTCAGATGGTAGTCTTTGGCACAACTAATTTGTGCACTTTAAGTTGATGATACCCGAATCAAATGAATTTTGGAAAAGAAAGAAGCCCCTTCAAGTTGGTCGAACAATTCATCAATTCTCGATAAAGGATACCGATTTTTCACCGTGATCTTGTTCAACTCACGATAGTCGATACACATTCGCATCGGCCCATCCGTTTCTTTCACAAATAGAATCGACGCCACGGGGAGGAACAAGGTCTTATAAACCCACTGGCAAGCAGCTCCTGATATTGCTTCATCAACTATTCCAATTTTGTTGCTACTAAATGATAAGGAGTACGCGCAACCGGAGCCGCCCCCAGCACCAAATAAATAACAAATTCAATTTGACGGTCTGGAGGTAAACCTGGAGGCTCGTCAGGGAAGACATCATAGTATTCTTTCACCACTTCAACATTTTCAATACTCTTTTTACCCAAATCAACCGAAGCTACATATGCTACATAAAGCACACCACTGTTGAAAATTAAAAAAATGAAGAAACGTTGGGCCCGGGATCTTTCGCTCAACAATAAATGAAGATTTAAAAATGAAGTGCGGAAAAGTAAAGGAACGATATGCAAAAAATATAAATAACTTGAAATGTAAAGTTGCGTAATATTAAGTAAATCGTAAGGACAAATGCAGATATTAAACAACAATAATTTAAACGATATAATGTAATTCAGATATTTCATTAACATAAAAAGAAGTTATAGATTTAACATTTGGCTCACAAACATTCTTTATAATCTTTAAGAAATTACACTTCTCTCAATCTTAGGTTTCATTCTTTTCCACTTTGTGGTGGTATCATGAACAGTAACTGAACCAACAATATCGTTTTGATCATTACCAGGATGGACTCAATTCTCATCCTTTTTAATATTTTCAGAAAAAACGGGCCTTTTGTGGATAAAAATTTATAAGAAATGAAGCTTTGACTGAATCTAAGGTTACATCTATTACCTCTCCCCTTTCGTAATTTAGGGACAAAATTGAGAGCATGATTTCATCTTCTGATTCCACTTCACTAACAACTTTCGATTTCTTACCTTTCTTCCTGACCTTGTTAGATGATGTCATTTGAAAAAGACACGGTCTGCTTTTATTAAGGCACCGATTTCTACATTTGCAAACCGAAATGTCTTTGAAGATGTCACGATCGGCGTTTTGTCACTTGGATTTTAGGAACAAGGGTCAAGGAACGTACTTGTTCTTGGGTTTAGGAATGACATTCAACGAATGAAGGTTGCATATATTTATGTAAGTCTCGAAATCTATCTTTAACAATGATATCAATCAATAACTCAGTTGATGCAGAATCTCAACCAAGCTATGAATCTGAAACAGTTAATCAATAAGAACACAATCGCAATCAACATTCAATGCACTCAATTTGTATAAATCGACAGGTACATAAGGTTCTTCTATGATCAATCAATCTCTCAATGTTCACGTATATGCACTCAATCGACCAACACTACAAATGGCTAAAAAAACACTATATATACATAACCTAATACAAAAGCCCATTCGGACTAAAGTCCACCGAGAACCAGCAGCCCAAGCCCATCGAAATCCTTGTGATTTCGGTCCAATAGTAACCGAGAACATGAGGTTTTCGGTCTCCAACCGAAAACACCATTTTGTCTCTAAAAAGCGAATTAAGCCCTTTGAAATGTAAAGCATAAACCATTAAAATATTTCACAACAATCTCCCCCTTGGTTTAATGCTTTCATTGCTCTTCAAGCTTCCCTCGACATTGACTTTCAACTCTTTGCTCAATCTCTTCATGACTTGACTACGAGATACAGTTAGACCTTCTTCAAAATTTGACTCTGAACGCACATATGGTGTAAAGGCTTCTTGCATAGGTTCTGAAATCAGCACTCCCGACTCTTGAATTTCTTCTTGACAACACGTAGAGTCTGATTCTTCTTGATCACTTCAGCAGGTTCATAGATAGCAACAGAATTGATTGAGGAGGCTTCAATGCAATTCATCACAAAAATCATAGCTTCACCTTGCTTTAGGGTTGAAATGTTGTGTTGAAAATTAACTTCACTTCTCGTTCCATTACTTGAAAATCTTCATTTGGATGTCTTTGACGATAACTGGCGCTTTATGAAACGTAACGATGACTAACAGAAACATGTGGGTCACAGAGTCATAACGACCCTTCTCGCCATAGTTGTTCAAGGACCCAGCCTGGGCTCAGGAAGAGACTACTCGTAGTATATGTGTGAACACGGAGGAACGCACTGCGATTGATTGAGTATTAGAGAACTACTCGTGGCCATTTTGATTTTCTCCCCTGCACATCCTTGATCAAATATCTCAATACAGTTAACAAGTCAACTTGGCTCTTGGCGAGACGTTCAGTGGTATCTAAATCTATGTGGAGTGTACCATCCTACTGCCAGTTAGGGTTCTAGTGAAGTGTTGGGGTCTCACAGCTATTATGGTAGTCAACAACGATCACTGACCCAAAGTTTCGATGTTTCATCAATGGGAGGTAAAAGCCACATTGAATCACGCACATCTTTATTAGAAGAATATTAGGGTTAAGAATGGTATGAGCGTGTAATATATCTTGGTTCGAGATATACCCATCGACTAGAGTTGCGAATTGTCATCAATGTATGGAACAGTACATTGAATCATCCAACTCTAAATTAGAAGATTTGTAGGTAAGAAAGGTTGTTGATGCCTCACATTTGCTATTGGGGTTATAGCAAAGATCATAGGCATAGAGTTTCGAAATATCATCAACATTTGGTTTTAAATGATGAATCGTCTAGTTCTTTCAATAGAAGATAGAGTGGGTAAGCATGGATTGGTGCATGTGATAGACTACGGTACGTAATCTAACCATCGGCATAAAGTTTGTAACTCTCGACTATGAGTGGCTTAACTCAAAGTGTCTAGAAGTTAAGTATTAGAAGATTTGAGATGAGGTTAAAAGAGGTTGTCAGTGCTTCAAACTCATTGTGGTGTACCAATGAGAATCATCAGCACTTGATGTTTTATCTTAGCGGTGAATGGTATAGCTCAGTGTGTCGTCGATAGAGAGGGTAAGGCAATGTCTTAGTGAGTCACGGTGATAATGAAACACATCATTGACATAAGGATTTGATCTGTATTCCTGCTTGGTATAAATCAAGAACATTGACGATTGTGCAAATTTGTGTAAATTTAAAAGAAACTAACTAAAGTAATTAAAGATGACATATTTTTGGATTTTTATTAAGTTGAAAAGGAAAGGCATAAAGGGAAAAACTAGAAATTTTTTTTACAAAATTTACAAGAATTGATTTGTCAGTCATCATTACCTCTGTCGCAGATCTGAGAAACGCTCAGTAGACTATGTTTCAGTTCTAAAACGTAATTGACGTTTTCAAATTTCAACACACCATTTGTTACGGTCCCCATTTGCGTGATCTTCCATTTCTCCCCTCCCGCAAGGACACATACCCTCCATTAATGTTTTGAATATCGTACAATTGAGAGATGTCTCCTATCATGTACCTGGAACAACAACTATCAACATACCAAGGTCTGATGATATTCCTTCATAGCTGCTCCTTCACAAGATGCAGGATTAATTAGATTTGGGAACCCAGTCCATTCTGAAACTGGGTTGACCCTTATTATCAACACATGAAACTTGTTCCTAAATCATATCTTGCTTATCAAATAATGGACATGATGAATTTTCAGAGCTCTTTGGTGAATTGGAAATGAGGCCTTTGGGAACCCATCTGTAATTAGGTTTGAGTCTTTTGTTGTTTGACCAGATGAGAACATCAACACTAGATTTTGAAATAGGATTGCCCTTGACTTGGGTCTATATTGCATGTGTGAGCTGGGGGGGAGGTCCTTGAGATGACTTTGACCTCACCGAATTTGGTTTAGTAAAAGTATCTCTTGAATGTGGTTTCCTATTGGTCATGTCGTTATTGTCCTGGTGACGGTGATTCAAAGACTGATTTTTGCCTTTTTTGCATTCCAGTCACCATCTCGTGAACGTGACCTTGAAAGATTACTTTTGTAAGATCTCCCTCTTGGCACATTCTGCCAACATTGTTCATAGTAGGGAACATATGGACGATGTGGACAATTTTGAGCAATGTGACCTGGAGTCCCACAGTTAAAACATGTTTGTATTTTCAAGACAGTATGATTGGGACTTGGTCCTGGTCCTAGATGAGGATTTTTTCAAAGAATTTCCACAAGCACACACACAAACAGTCGATTGTTTCACAAATTTTCGTGGCTTAAATTTTACAGAAACATCATCACCACGAATTTTTGAACAATCAGTAGTTTTAGTTTCTTGGTCCACACGATCATTAGAGTCAACTGTAAGCGACATATTAGGCTTTGACGAATTTTTCACAAAACTGGACTCATTTCCATCTTCCACTACTTTATCTGCACAAAAGACAGAAGCATTAGTATCGTTCACCTCAACTTTCTCAGTCGGGCCGGATTGTTCAATCTTAGCTGAAGTAGTTGACTGGTCACATTGTCCGGGTTTCTCTATCTCATTGATTTCAAGGGCTGGAGTATAGTTGTTGTTGAAAAGAGGTGGTACATTTTTATACCCCAGACCCTCGCCCTGATTATTCTGCCATTTTATTTGGTGCTCAATCATTGATTCAACTGTCGCACTTGACACACCAAATTTTTTAAAATTAAACTCAGCATCTTGAAATTTAGCTTTTAATGCGTCAAGTTCGGCAGTTAAATTGACAATTTTCTCTTTGGCAAACTGATGGTGACAACATTTTACACTGTATTATTCTTTCAATTTTTTAAAGTCTTTTGTTTGAGCTTCTAGTTTTTCTTTAAGCGGTTTATTTACCTTTTTAATATTATAGATTTCATTTTTAAGATCAAATACTTCTCTCACTAATCGCTCATTTTGTTCACGGTATTTGTTTATCTTATCTTCACAAGCTTGACTGCATGGGGTTTCACAAACCTCTTTGGTGTATTTTAGAGTTAGAGACATTTCTTGACCAACGGTAAAAGTCTGATGTGAAATTTTGTTGATCAAAAACCAGAAAATTTTGACCAAAAATCTAAGGAAAATGTCAAATTTTGACCGAAAACATCAAAAATCAATGCCCCTTTGACCGAAAACTCCACAAATCAACTATGTTTGACCGAAAGCTGCTGAAGGCCAACCTTCTAACCGGAAACGTTGACCGAAATCTCAAAAATCAACGCCTTGACCAGAAATGTTGACCGAGTTGAGATTGGTAGCCTTAGTCAAAATCTGATAGCCTTAGCCAGAACTGGAAGCCTTAGCCTAAATCCTTAGCGGAAATCTTGTCACCGAAAACCAATCCTTAGCCTAAATCTCCAGATCGAAATCGTTGCCTTAGCCGAAAACTCGGTACCGAAAGCGTGCTGATGAAAATGAGCTGATCAGAAATATGTTGATTTCCGAGAACGAATTTGACCTAACCGAAATCTCAAATGCTACCGCCGAAAACTCCAAAGTGCTGACCGAAAACGCTGATCTTCGTCTCCGAGAAGCTGATTTCCGATGCGAGAAGCTGATTTTTGCGATTTTAGTGCTGATTTTCGGTTTTTGATCCCAAAAACTATCCGAATAGATTACCGTTTTACCATTATGATTGATACCGAGCCTGGCTCTGATACCAATTGTAAGTCCCGAAAACTATCTTTAACAATGATATCAATCAATAACTCAGTTGATGCGGAATCTCAACCAAGCTATGAATCTGAAACAGTTAATCAATAAGAACACAATCGCAATCAACATTCAATGCACTTAATTTGTATAAATTGATAGCTACATAAGGTTCTTCTATAATCGATCAATCTCTCAATGTTCACGTATATGCACTCAATCGACCAACACTACAAATGGCTGAAAAAACACTATATATACATAACCTAATACAAAAGCTCATTCGGACTAAAGTCCACCGAGAACCAGCAGCCCAAGCCCACCGAAATCCTTGTGATTTCGGTCCAATAGTAACCGAGAACATGAAGTTTTTGGTCTCCAACCGAAAACACCATTTTGTTTCTAAAAAGCGAATTAAGCCCTTTGAAATGTAAATTATAAACCATTAAAATATGTCCCAACAATTTACCTTTTTGAACATACATCACTTATCGGTTTCTTATATGAAATACAAGGAATATGGAAAATATAGATTAATTTAAAAAAAAAGATCTAAACCGTAAATATAAGGTCTTGTATTTGAACGAATGTATTTGTGATGAGAGCTTATCCGTACACAATAAATTTTTGTCGTACATAACAATAATATGTTTTTATGCATATTGTATAACCTATCTAAAGCATAAATTATTGTGTATTAAAAAAACTGTTGTACATATTAACTCAAATTTGTGATTATACCAAAACCAAAGAATCCCAGTTCCAAAACACACATGTCCCTTCGATTCAAAAGGGGTCAATTTAACATTATATATTTTTATTTATTAAATGTCGTTTGTTTGTATTAAGCTTTCAAGTGGACATATACACTCTTATTCTTTATTTTCTCTTTTAGTTTCTTGCTTATATTTTTCTTTTAAAATACATGTTACCATATAGCATCAATTTAAAATAAATATATTTTAATAAGTAATTATATATTGATGAATTTATTTAACGACCAAAACTTAAAAACATGTGAGAATCAATACTTTTACATATATAGCATAAAATACAAAAGGATATAAAATATAATCCATATATAAAAAATAATATATTTAAAAGAATTAATTTTGCCATTCAAAAATGATTAAAGACTCTGTTTGTTGCTAGTTTACTCTCAATATCGATGTAAACTTGATTTCTTATTTTTAAGTCTTAAATTATATGTTTGACCAATATGATTTGTTTTGTTTTAGTTCATTCTTTCATAAAATTGATTTTTTTATATTATAAATATTCAGTTATCAGAGATTATGAATCTTTTATTAGCCTTTGGACATATAAAAGGTTATCGTGATTTTATCATATAAATTGAAATGTTTTTTTTTTTTTTTTGTGGCATTAAATGGAAACATAGGACGTTATCTCGGCGTTAAGAATAATAAAGGTTATGTAAATAGTTACACAATTAAATTATAAAACTTCATAATTTTAACATAAGTGAAACTAAAGTTTAAACTATGTGACGGGTATATTATAGAAACGGTTCACCCATTAAATCATTGTTGGGGTCCCATATAAGATTCCAGTGCCATGATAGACAAGTCAACAATTATTCATCCATAAAATAACAATGCCACTAAAATAATAAAAGGATTGACTTACACCGTGCCAAACCAACCAATGTGTAATATTCTACATTTAAATTATATAAAAAGGATTTTGCGTTATTGTGCTGATAACACTTTGAACACTCATCCACTACAAAACAACACATTTTAACCAATAGATATCTAAAGTATCTCATTATCTCATATCATATTAAGCTTTAAACGGCAAGACTTGCAACCTAGGGTGATACTTCCGATAAGGGAAGTTATCCGTATACAAAGTTTTTAATCATATATAATAATTTAAGATATTTTATATATTATATTACAATAATTCTAATACATAAATTGTTATGTACGGTTAAAAATTATTGTGTACGGATCTCTTATCTTCCAATAAAAGTCCATCTAAAAGAATATGTTTATAAAAGAAATTATAGGTTACTGCTAATTTAAGGGTGTGTGTGGGTGTGTGTATATATATATATATATATATATATATATATATATATATATATATATATATATATATATATATATATACTAAAGTTCAAATGGGAACCATTTTTTTCCTATGAACCTAGGAACCTTTTGACTGAAATTTTTTTTTTCAAAAAAAAAAAAGACATAATACACCTAATCGTTTATGTTTAAGCCCTTTTGTAAATTGTTTTTGAAATATATATATATATATATATATATATATATATATATATATATATATATATATATATATATATATATATATATATATATATATATATATATATATATATACACGAAATGTGCACATATGCACGAAATGTGATCATATACACATTTGTGAAAAAAGTGCATATGTGCACATTTCGTATCACATTTCGTGCATATGTGCACATTTCGTGTATACATATTATTTTTCAAATTTTTTTGACAAAAAGTATTAAATATAAACGACTAGGTGTATTATGTCATTTAAAAAAAAAAAAATACTCAGTAAAAATGTGCCTAGGTTCTTAGGAAAATAATGGTTCTCATTTGATCCGGACTATATATCACTACTAGAAAAATACCTTTTAATGACACGCGAACTATGACACACACTAATTTTATGACACACAAAAACGTATGTCTTAAAAATAATGTCATATTTCATAAAAATCTGAAGGATTTACGACATACATAGATGTATGTCGTATTTTAACGTCATAAATGAGAAAAAGAAAAAAAAACGCGTGATGCTTTTTTGTTTTTGTATGTCATCTTAAAAAAAAGTGTCGCTTTTTAATTTCCTGCTCCCCATATTATCTAGGTTAGATTCATCGTTCAAATTCCAATTCATTCTCTCTCTACCCTCTTTTATCTTCGTCTGCCTCCCGACTTCAAAGCCTCCGCCTCCGCGTCCAGCTTTCTCCGCCTACCTTGGTTTCTTTCTCCGATAAACTTCTTCCTCGGTACCGATGCTCGATGGATGCTCCGGTAAGAAAACGAGGTAACGACTTGTTTACTCCCACATCGGACCCCTTCAATCGGACCTCTGCTTTGTTTACTCCCACATCGGACCTCCTCCATCGGACCTCCTCCATCGGACCTGTGCTTTGTTTGCTGCCAACGCCTCAGTCACCTCAGAACGACGCCGCTATGTTTTCTCTTACACCACCACCACAGTCACTACTTCTTACCGCTTAGAATTAGGTAACGACTTTGATTTCAGAATTAGGTAAAGACCTTCCATATCTTCAAAAACCCGAATCGGGTCCTTTCGCAACAAATTGACTTATGGAACTGCAGCAAATTGACTATGTTCAGATTCCGGTAAAGATCTTCCATCTCGATTTGCTAGCTAGGTTTTATCTATTTCGATTTTGAGTAATATAAAACACGTCCTTTTGCAGCAAATTGACTATGATGAAGCTATCTGATAAAGCTATTCTAGATACAGTTACTTATTCTGATAAAATTATTCTAGATTTCATATTCGGTTGTTGTCTTGGTTTTGTGATAAAACTAGTCTGGCTACATTTGCTCATCTAGAGGAATCGATTATTGTGTTGCTTTTCTGGTTCATAAAAATGTTTATATTGTGTACAATTGTATAGGTTTGCTGATGGAATCGATTATTGTGTTGTATATGTGTTATCACTCAATGGGTTCGTGTTAGTGTGTGCTAATGGAATGGCTGCTTATCATTTTTATAGGTTTGGTGAGGAAATGAGACATTTAAAGCTGACTACCAAAGTTTATGGTAATCACTGTTATCATATATTATTCTTGATTAGCTTCCTTAAATGCCTTTTGTCTATTTAAAAGCTCATGCAAATACATATCAGAGTATGATTTTTAGTTAAGCCACACCAATTTTGCACAATGCATATAGTTCTTAACTGTCTTTTTATTGGTCATTTACTTAAGATCTAAATGCAAGAATAGCAATGTGCTTTCATTTATCAATTGCTTCTTGCATTTAAGCCTTTGTTTATTTGTTTAATGCAGAACTTGCTTCCATGCAGGCTACACCCCGTAGACAAGTTATGGCGATTTAGTTTTGAAACTATGTGATGCTGGTGGGAGAATGCCATTTTGAAGACCAAGCTCATACCCCGTTGCAAGTTATGGCGATTTAGTTGTTTGTATCATAGCATTGTACATTTGTTTCTTTTTGTTACAACAATATACTTAAACTTCTTTTCTAATAAACATATTGTACTATGATAAACCTGCCAAACATAACATTGTACATTCGTTTTCTTTATTAGTAAGTCAATAGAATGTTTCCCTTAGCACGACCCAAATAACTTATCTAGTTAGTATGTGTGTGTGCATATATATATATATATATATATATATATATATATATATATATATATATATATATATATATATATATTATCTGTTTAAAAAAAATTTATGACTTACATTGTAAGTCATAAAGGTTTGTCATTAATGTATGTCGTAAATTTACGACACACAAATGTGTGTCATCTGTCATTTATGACAGGGGCTTCCTTGACATACATTTGCGTGTCATCTGTACCCTTTAATGACACGCAATGCGTGTCATTAAAGGCCTTTTTTCTAGTAGTGTATATATATATATATATATATATATATATATATATATATATATATATATATATATATATATATATATATATATATATATATATATATGTATATATATGTATGTGTATATATATGTATGTGTATATATATATATATATATGTATGTATATATATCTGTATATATATATATATATATATATATATATATATATATATATATATATATATATATATATATATATATATAGAGAGAGAGAGAGAGAGAGATAGATTCAGTTGCGGATTCTAAATATTGTACGTACGTAGGACTCAATATCATCCATATATGATTCAGGG
The DNA here is from genome assembly GCA_023525715.1 of Cichorium intybus. Lineage (NCBI taxonomy): Eukaryota > Viridiplantae > Streptophyta > Magnoliopsida > Asterales > Asteraceae > Cichorium > Cichorium intybus. The sequence continues at coordinate 106,546,156 of CM042012.1, read as the reverse complement.
ATACGATTGGTATTTTCTCCCTCTCTCTCCTTCTCTCAGGCTCAAAGCTCTCATTGTCTTCAACCTAATCTCCGATCTCATCCCCTTCCACATAAAATCGATTGTCGTCAAGATGAATTTGAAGAACAAAACCGCCGATCCGAATAGCTTCTCCTCCAGAGCAACCCTAATGCTTCCTCCTCTAAATCCCAGCTATCGTCCGATGATGCCTCCCGGACCTCCGAATTGTCGTCTTCCTCAACCGGTTGCACCACCGTCGAGGGTCAGCGGCTTTGCCGCCTCCGGTGGCCTTCATCAAAGAGCGATGTGTAAAGCTTTGTGGTCGATTTCATATATGATATCTGGAAATCCAGTCGCTCATCTGCCTGCAAAAAAATTGAGCCTCAATTAGGGATTGAATCGCAAAGAAGAAGACGTGGGATTGATTTAACAGGCAAAATTTTTTGTTTCTTTACTGTAAAACTCATTCTTCTTGTTGTACTGTGAAATTCTTTCTTCTTGTTTCATTCTCCAAGAATGTTAAAAACAATTCTTCTTGTTTCATTTTCTAATAATGTTACTGTAAAGCCATTCTTGTGTTTCGTTAAGTCCATTATCTGAGAATGGGTGTTAGTTTGTTATTGGTGTGTGTTTTGGTAAGTCCATTCTCTGAGAATGTGTGTTGGTTTTTTATTGGTTTGTGTTTTGGTAAGCCTATTCTAGGAGAATAGTACGTTTTTTTGTCACAAGTAAGTCCATTCTTTGAGAATTGTTCAAGAAATTTTATGTATTCTCAAGGAATTCGAAGATACTGTAATTTATTTTAAAACCCACAAACTATTATTTAACAAAAAAACGTACTATTCTCCTAGAATGGGCTTACAAAAACACATACCAATAGAAAACTAACACCCATTCTAAGATAATGGACTTACAAAAAACACAAACCAATGAAAACTAGTACCCATTCTCAGAGAATGGACTTACCAAAACACAAAACAAATAAAACCTAACATCCATTTTCAGAGAATATGATAATAAAAGCCCCTGTGTATCCGCCTCTCAGTCGCTCATCAATTTCTCTCTCGAACCCTCTGATTCTCTTTGTCAATCGGTCGATTAACGCACACAGACACCAGATCGGTGACCAGATTCCCGATCCCGACCAACAGCGTCGCCGACGACCATCTTTGTCGCCTCCGGCAGCCGCAAACGGCGTCAAAAACCACCATCGCATTGTAATTAAAAAGAAACGGCGTCAGTTGAAATGGATTTGGGGATTTTTACATTTTTACCCTTAAGCAGGGTTTGTCATTTGGAAACACGCGCATTCTCAATTGTTTTATTAAAAAAAGGGTTTTTTACGGCAACTGATTATATTGATCTAATGGCCCACATTGAGTCTTACAATTGGGTTACGATCCTGCGGCGCACAAATCGCCTGACCGCGGCGCGGTCTTCAAAAATTCAATTTTTCTCCATAACAACCCCACACTTGCCTTAGACCAATAACACCTATAATGACAATGATATAATTTTCCTAATTAATCCTAAGAATACAGCACCTAACCTATGAAAGATGGGTTGCCTCCCAACAAGCGCTAAGTTTAACGTCTTCAGCCAGACGGATTATTCCTGCTCCTATTCTTCTTGAATTCCTGGTGGCATCATTTTGTGGTTTGGTGCGAAATTGTGGACCATCATTGACAGCAATGAAGTGAGTTGAGCCATTCTGTCACTAACTCCGCTAATCCATTGTTGCTGCGCTTCCAGAAGTTGAAAGACCTTTGCTTCTCTGTCCCTTGCATCCTTCTCATATTGCTGATGCCTTATCTCCAACATTTCCATCATATCCAGCAGTTGTTCCTTGTCAATGGTGGACAACGGATGCTCCTTTGTTTCCTTCAAAACTTCTTCTTTTCCTCCTTCTCCTGTTCGGGTCCATATTTTGCCTTTGTCCCTAATCCCTGGTTCCATCAGCATATTGCTGTTCCAATACTTGTCATCATACCCTTGAGGTAGAGATATGGGACTTCCAAACATATTTAACCTTCTTTTCCTCGACCCAAAGAAGATTTCCAAGTCTCCTGTTTTGCAATCAATAACGGCGCAGGCCGTAGCCAGAAATGGACGTCCTAGTATCAGCGTGGGCGCGTCCTCCAGACTCTCGTATTCCATAACTAAGAAGTCTACTGGGTAGAAGAAATCCCCAACCTTCACTATGACATTGGTCAACTTACCTCAGGATACTGGTTGATTGATCCGCCAGCTGTAATACTGTCTTTGCCGGCTCTAATTCCTCATTCTTGTATTTATCATACAAATATTCCGGTAGCACATTCACGCTTGCACCCAAATCTAACAAGGTGTTCCTAATGACCACATCTCCTACGGTAGCAGTAATTAGTGGCGATCCAGGGTCCTTCTCTTTCTTGGGTAGTGTTCCCAGCAATGCTTCACTAGCCTTGATTATCAGCCTTACAATGTCAGGTGTGGGAGTCTTGCTTTTTCCATTTTCCTCACACATCTCCTGAAGAATTCTGGTATCCTCAGGAGCGTTCTTAAGCTCATCCCACAAGGGTTGGTTCATTGATGGCCCAGTTGATTTGTTAGACACTTTCTGCTTTTTCTTTTCCTTCTTACCCTTCTTCCTTTGTTTAATTCCAGCTATTATTGGCTGCTTCTCCTCTTGGACATCCTTGTCCTCCTTTGATTGAGGTTTCTTCTCAACTGGCATTTGCTTTACCTCTTTTTCAACTTCAACTTCTTCGACTTCAACATCAACCTTTTCCTTGCTTTCACTTTCACCCTTAACTTCCTTTTCTCTATCTGGCCCCTCAATTCCACTTTCATGACCTAGCAAATCTTCCATGGTCACCTTTCTCTATTCTGCATCGACAACATTTGTTGGATTAGGTGTCTAAGCCATGACTATAAATTGTATTTATCTTATTAATTGAAGCAAAGTCCATTTGGGTTGCCCTCATAGTTGGAGGATTGGTGTAGAGTTAAGTAGTGAGAAAGGTTGATTTATTAATTGGTTAATAAATCAATAGAAATAAAATAAATAGTTTATTAATATATTTAAGTGTTAATATATTAATTAGAAACTATAATAATTAATTAGAAATTAATCTAGAATTAATTGGATTTAATTTAGTGATTACTTTAATTAATTAAAAGTGCAGGGACTGTTTTGTATTTATTCAATAGTTGAATAACTGACTGGCCAGTGGCAGGGGCCAAAGTTGGCGCCAATATGGAGGGAACCTCCATAGTTGGTGAAACCCTAATTAGGGTTTAGAAGCCTTGGTCCAAATGGTCAACAGGCTTGCCTATTAAGGAGGCTCCTCTAGGGTTTTGACTGTAACCCTTGGAGGCTATAAAAGGAGCCTCCTGGCCACCCGAAAACATGCGCCACTTTTGAGACTCACTGGAACTTTGTTGTCTTCTCTCCTCCTGCTTGGGTGTGACTTGCATTTGAGACAGGATTATTTTGCTGCTAGCTTCACGAACAAGATCAAAAGGTTGGTTATTCTTTATTTGATATTTAGAAATTATTGTTGGCCTTAGGTTTTAGTAAATAATCTTCATAGAAGAAAACATAGATCTTTCTAGGGTTCCATGTGAACCATAAGAATTGTTTGTTCATTGTTTGCTTCAAAACCCTTCAGTGGTATCAGAGCTATGGCTTGTTTTCTTGTGTTTGATATAAAATTGCATAAACTGTTTATGTGTTCATGAGGGGGGATCGAAAATCACCCCTTGTGAGAGGCCATCGATTTCTAGGCTAGGGTTTCCTAACCCTAGCCGCCAACCCCATGGTCACCTCCTTATTTGCTTGCCTTTTATAAAATGGGTTGTTATTTTGGTAACTATTGGATTAATAAAATAACTTGAACTCTTATTTGTTGACTTGCAATTTTCGAACCATAGGGGCTCTAGATAGAATAAAATTAATTTTATTAATTTATGAAATCTATCTTAGATTTAATTAGTTTAATTAATTGTTAATTAAAAGATCAATTAAATCAGCTTAAAGAATTAATTTAAATTTTCAAAAATAGATAATAATTTGCAAAAATCATGATTAAATTAATTCTAAAATATTTTAATGAGATTAAAATATATCTTATATATTTATGATTAAAAGTTAATATTTATATATAAGAAAATTGGTTAGTCTTACCGTTAGTAGGCCTCATTCACCAAACTGTCCTATAAAGAGGGTATAAGGCGACTGCCTATAAAATGGCAGTCTAATGAGTATCTACTCTTACCCACCGATCTCCTGGTCAGTCGAGTGTCGTTAGCCAAACGGGTTTGATAGAACCGCTAAGCCTCTTAAAAGTATAATGCTATAATTGAAAGTACTAGAACTTTAAACAAATCCCAATCTAGTTACTTTAGGTTTAAAAATGTGAATTGATGCTAATCCATGGAATTGCACATTGCACTTTGTGGAGCGTTAGTGGAGCGTGTGTAGTTTACCGGCATGCCAACTGGGGTCCGCAAAGAGTCGCAATGGGTTTCTCGATTTTGTCATTATTAACGGAGCGTGTGTGGTTAACCGGCACGTTAATTAGAGATGACAATTGACTTCGAGAGTACCGAGCAATTTGCATGGTTATTCACACCCGGTTTGTGATCCTCGGTATCCTAGTCACAAACAGCGGGGCATTTTCGAGATTAAAACATGCTATCGAACAGTTAGATTATTTTTCCGTGGTGGAATTTACAGTAAAGATTACGGCATCCCTCTTCGATATTGTAGATTGTTATTGTAGGATCCTAGCCTTATATTTATTCTTGGGTGAATATAAGGATTATTTAATAATGTTTAATTAAAACTATCTTCTTCTTGTTCAGATGTCTTCTGACCAATCAGTTCCCCACTCGAATCCCAGTAATGTCTAATTATCCCCGTTTTCTCGTCATTTGAATTTTCTCCACAGCCTCATCACCGCGTCACGCCTTTTTGAATCATGCGGCGCGCCTGCGAATTCCCCTGATTTGTCTTTATCTTCAAACTTCTTCCATTTTGTACGCTTTTAGCCCCTGTTTACGTCATTTCTTTCCAAACACACATTGACACAAAAAGTGAGAATACCACAGCATATATGATATAATTTCACTAAGAATAGGGCTCAACAACGACTAAAATACTTGATATTACTAGGCGTTGTCACATGTACCGTGTGTGCTTCTCATATTGTTGATGCTTCAACTCCATCAATTCAAGCATATCCAAAAGCTGCATCTTGTCCACTGTTGCCATTGGGTGTCGCTCCGCTTCCCACAATATTTCTTCTTCATCACTTCCATTTCCTTGAACCTGATTCCTACTTTTATCTTTTTCCTTTGGTGCCATAAGTGGACTGTTGTTCAAGTACTTGTCGTCATACCCCGGTGGCAACGGTATCGGGCACCCAAACAGATTCAGCCTACGTTTCCTTGTTCCGAAAGAGATATCCATATCTACAGTCTTACAGTCCATTACAGCCCCAGCTGTGGCTAAAAATGGACGTCCCAAAATTAACGCAGGCGCATCTTTTAAACTCTCATACTCTATCACCAGAAAATCTACAGGATAAAAGAAGTCACCAACCTTGACTATCACGTTTGTTAACTTACCCCGAGACACCTTTGTTGATTGATCCGCCAACTGCAATATCGTTTTTTCAGGTTCCAGTTCCTCATTCTTATACTTGTCATAAAGGTATCCTGGCAGCACAATAACACTTGCTCCTAAATCCAGCAAGGTGTTCCTAATGATAACATCCCCCACCGTGACAGTGATCAGCGGTGAACCGGGGTCCCTTTCTTTCTTAGGCAATGTCCCCAACAGAGCCTCGCTTGTTTGACGGTCAATCTTACCATATCCGATGTTGGCGCCTTATTCTTCTTACACATCTCCTACAGAATCTTTGTATCCTCTGGCGCGTTTTTAATTCGTCCCATAGAGGTTGGTTAATTGATGGCCCCTTTGGCATGCTAGGCACCTCCTGCTTCTTTTTCACCCTGTTATGCTTCTTCTTCTGCTTAACACCAACTACAATTGGTTGCTCATCCTTCTGGTCTTCCTTTTCCTCCTTAACTTGATCACTATCCTCATTCATTTCCTTACTGTCTTCGATCTTACCTTCACCTTACTTTTCCACTAGATCCTCTTCGGTGACCTTTCTCCAATCGGTCTCAACAGCATTCACCTGCTCTTTTCCTGTCCTTTGTGTATGGTTCGGGTTTATTTCTGTACTGCTTGGTAATTTGCCACTGTCCCTTTTCCTTTGGTTCTCAGCCATCTGAGCTATTTGCCTTTCCATATTGGCAATAGCCTTGGCATTCGCTTGGGTTTGTTGCTGGCTAGCATTCACAAGCTCGTACATTTTGGCAATCATACTTTCCTGGCTTTCCTGGGCATTATTGCTGAAGGGTTTTCTAGCAAACAATGAACAAATAATCTCTTATGGTTCACATGCAACCCTAGAAAGATCTATGTTTTTTTCTATGAAGATAATAAACTAAAACCTAAAGGAAACAATTATTTCTAAAGATCAAAACTGAGAAAACCAACCTTTTGATCTTATGATCCTTGAAGCTAGCAGCACAAATGTCCTGCCTCAAATGGTGTCACACCCAAGCAATGGAGAAGACAATCCAGCAGAGTTTTCTTGGTGAAAATGGCACATGTTTTAGGGTGGCCAGGTGCCTCCTTTTATAGCCTCCAAGGGTTACAGCTGAAACCCTAAGGAGCCTCCAAATGGGCAAGCCTGCTGACTAAATGGACCAAGCCTTTTCTAAACCCTAATAGGGTTTCGCCAACGATGGAGAATCCTTCCATTGTGGCGCCACTTTTGGCCCCTGTCCACTGGGCAGTTATTTATTCAACTATTAAATAAATACAAACCAGCCCCTGTACTTTTAATTAATTAATTTAATCACTGAATTAAATCCAATTAATTCTAGATTAAATCTTAATTAATTATTATAGTTTCTAATTAATATATTAACACTTAAATATATTAATAAACCATTTAATTAATTGTATTGATTTATTAAACAATTAATAAATCAACCTTTTACTCTACTGAATTCTATCCTAACCTCCAGCTATGAGGGCAACCCAAATGGACTTTGCTTCAATTAACAAGATAAATATAAATATAAAGTCATGGCTTAGACACCTAATCCAACAGTCTCCCACTTGGATAAGTCTATGACTTTAATTTATCTTCTGATTAATAAACAACCTGCAGCTTCCAAGAAACTGCTGCCGAACTCTGACCCAGTCAGTTCTGTCTATAGATAAGTGATCATATGATCCTTCGTCCAACAATATATTTTCAGACACGAGACATGGATTGAGATCAATCTCTGTCCGATACTCTGTTTCCCGATTTCCGATTCTGCTTATGACTTTCGGACTTCTAATTAAACGCATCAATTTAGTCCAGGCTGGCCAGCACTTTAGTCAACTTCAAAATCATCGAGCGGCCTACAGATATCTGTTTCCCATCAAGGTCAAGGAACGAATAAGCTTTGACTAATATGCTTGTGTCTTTTACTTATCAAAATCGTACACAACAATGCGTTTTATAACATCGAGTTACCGATGCGTTTACGTATTATCAATGCACAACCGACTCATAAATTTTAACTCATATGTCTCTGCTTCAAGATCATACGATATTATCGTCTCAACATTGCTCATGATGTAATCCATGAACCAATCTATTGAGCACGGGTTTTCCAATACTCAAATCTCTATTTCTAAGTACTCGTGAACGTCGTAGCAGTCTTACTGCAATGTCTAACTCCTTAGACAATCTACAAACCAATTCACGACAGTCTTCGTTCATACTTACTTCCGAAAAGTATGAGCGACTGTGGACTTTTGAATAATCAAATTATTCGGGAAGTGAAACATGCAAAATTGAAACATGAAATCTGACTGGTGGCTACTCTTGCCTAATTACCAAGTCTCCACGAGGTAATCACTAAGTCAGATTTTACATAAAACTATTATCGGTTTCTAGATAACTTTTAAACTTTTTAATTCATGTTATTTATCTATGTCTATATGACCTTTCACTCTTTCTATGTATCCAAATGTCATACCTTGATACACTTTATCCAATCGGACATTCTTCCGATGATATCTCAATTTTGGTCATACCGTCATTCTCACTAACAACTCCATTCTATGCATTGTGACTTTCCATGGTTCTCGGGATATTTAGTCCACATGACTGCACCCTAAGACTATTTCGAGGTGTTACGATGTGCCAGTGACCCACACGCGCTCCATCGGGATGCCAACGAAACTCTTTAACCATTAAGTCATTTTACTTATTTGAAAACCTTTTTCAAATTACTATTAACATTCACCCCGATCAATTTTTAATGATTTCTCACGTATGTACAGAATCCATTAAGTATTCACAGCCAGGTCATATCCTGAATCTGACTCACTATGCTCTAAGCATTCAGTCATCAGGACATGTTCATGACACTTCTGATTGATCCAAGAAACTTGTTGGATTCGATCTAGTCCTATTCCAAACTCTTTTGGAATCATAGGATTATTTATAATCCATGTGTCATGACTTTCCGTAACTATTTCCTTTCGGAGACTTTTCTCATGCATCTTAATTCTTATCAAGATCATGCTTAATATGGCTAGGTCTATACTGATGACAACATCTATCTGATATATGTCAATGGATTATGTGAGTGTGTTGCACCTTTTATATCTCTCATGCCAATTCATCACACTTTGCAATGAAAGAAAAAATGCTTTTCCGGGGCTATGCATCTTGAATCTCATCAAGATCATCTTGGCAGAGTTTCGATCTATCTCATAGACGTTTATAACCACCTGAGCATGTCGTATCTTTATTAAGTCTTTCATAGAGATCCGTCTCTTAACACCAAGTCATTACACTTTGTAATGAAAAGAGACGTTTCCTAGAAACAGTATGTAACACACATATGGGGATAGATAACAGTGACACTCCCACTGACTTTGACACGGTTATGGACTATTCATAAAATCAGGAGCTTATGACACATTTTGAGAATCTAAACCTTTCTGACATCTTAATGGATATCTTTCAGCCCTTTCTTAAAATCCAATCCTTTGGCATATTTTGAGAATCTGAATATCCTTTCTTGCGAGATGCCCATGGCGTAATCCCGGGCCCACGTACCTTTATAGTGGCATACTCTTTGTGAGTCCCCATTAATGTGCCAGTGATCCACACGCGCTCCACTAACAACTTACATTATGCAGTATCCTTTCAGATTTCATCTTCTATTGAGAGTGCTTCTCTCCGAGTCAATTACTTGACTCTGAGTATCGTGTCACTTAACCAGATGTTCTGAAGGTACGTTTCTATCCATGTTGGTTTCTTTTGATGATTACTCCCACTGGTTTTTAGACCAGGTGTAAAAATCAATCGAAATGCTACATAGATTGTATCTCGTCCTAAGGTTCTCTCAATTGGTAGCAACCGGGCTCACCAATGCTTCCAAGTAGTCGGATTGTAAATCCGTACCAACTATAGTGTTTCACCACTATTCGGTATGTCACCCCAATCATAACTACTTATGATGGTGATCAGTACTACTGGTCAAGAGAAGATTATGTCAGTGCAGAAACAGGAATCTGATTTCTGCTCTAAGCCTGGTGATGACTAAAGGTTATTTCACTTGGCTAATCCTGAACTCATTCAGGACTGTCCCAACTCCCACTGTTTCCTTAGAACATGAGTTCTTTCTAAAAGAGCTCTTTCTATTCCAGGTATGGTGGGATAGCCAGTGAAACGACATTTCTGATCAGGTTCAGGCTAGTCATGGGGTTCGGACGAACACTACGAGACCCTTGAATTTCAATGTACTAGTGGGACAATCCCAGCTTCACATTTCAGACAGTGTTTGCAAAACCTACTTAGTCGAAGAATGTGGTCGGAATATGGTCTGACTGGTTTAGTATTCAATTTATTGGAAACTAATTGACAATGTATCTCATACATCAAGGATCGAACTGTATTGACCAATGCTCCATCATTTTACCTAAGACACATTATAACTATTAATGTTCTTGGAGGAGAATAAGTGTGAAACATTTTCCCAGTTTATGTTGTCACTCAGGTTCTGTGGATCTTGTACTTCCTTTGAAGTCCTTGAACTGTTCAAGGTTTCAATCCAATCGCTTATTCTGATAAGCGAAGCCATATTCGTCATGCCGATTGACAAATATAGTGAAGTACAAATAATTGTGTTCTATTTTAAGATTTGAGCAATTTACAGCAACTGATGTGTTCGTTGCTTCTAATATCAATCTCTTTTACATCTCTATGTAAACTTATGACTTTGTTAATTCCGTTCAAGACTTGTAATCTTCAGTTGACTCTAAGTCAACTGATTCCAAAATCCTATCCTCTGGATCTTTAGGTGATTCATTTCTTGCCACATGTGTCTTATAAAGAACTTAATCATCATCTGACTTTAAGTCAAATGATTCCAAAGTCCTGTCCAACTGGATCTTTGGTTGATTTGATTCGTATTTATTTTAACAATCATAAGGGACACACTTCCTAAAATCCAAACACTTTGGATGTATCAATATTCAAGTTATTACTAATCATGCATTCAACACAATCATACAACATTTCAAGGATATTTCAAACAACATGTGTTAAAAGAAAATTCACAATTTTATTAAAACAAAATCCTTGAACAATGTATTATATGATAGACGATGTCATACGCATCTAATAAGCTAATAACATGATTTCAACATCTAACTAAACTCTAAAACTGCATGAGCTTCAGATCCAATATGAATATGCTCCTATGCAACAACATCCCACATCCTACAGAGTCCATGCATACAGAGCAAATGTGAGAAACACATCTTGTATCAAGGAATTAAGGATCAGGTGTTCTGAGTTTTAAGATATTCCTGAGTTGCTAAACTGTTCGGCTTCGGAGCATTTTCCAATCTTTCCGTGACTCTGTCCCACCCTGTAGATTCCCAATTTGAAACATCGAGGAACCGGTCCAGACGATCTGGATCATTTCTTGATGTGTCCTATTACTGGACTTAATCCCGAAGCAGCTGAATCAATGGAACTATGCTTCTCTATGAACGACTCATACAGAGTCAACATTGAATGCATATCCACGATTGTCTTATCTGGTTTCCTTCCTGTACATCAGGATGAACGGATCAGCGAGTCAAGCTAATGCTTTAACTCACGATCAAAAAAGGGAACCAAATTTATACAGTTCATCTATGTGTCTCTCAGTCTTGAGAACATGTGAACTAGTGCTACTTCCTGCACACTTCAAACTCTTTGAAGATCCTAGCTCATCATTTCTCAACCAGTTCATGGAACCTTTCCACAACTAGCTGTGTTAACTTATCTGACCCCAGGAATTCTAAATTCCTACGGAACTCGGGGTTAATGATCAATAGTATTAGGCAATGAACTTTCCTTGACTTAACAATCAAGGAGTCGTGCTCATCACAAGTTACTGTGTGATGTCATGCTTTGGGGAGCGGACAGTCAGTCAGATATGGCTTGCCAACAAAACAGAGAACTATTCTCTATTTATGAAGCCATACCATATAGTTCAGGCCAGTCAGCCTTACCATATGTAGCAGGTGCATTCTGAAGCTCTCAGAAATGGGTGAAGGAGGATAAGGAGGAGAATAGACACTTGTTTCAGACATCTACAATAAACAGAATTTATCAGTTTAATTAATCCTTTTAAATAATTACCCAATATATTATTTATTAAGGCTAGGACCCAAAATACCCCAATTATGATGTGAAGAGGGATGCCGTAATCACAACATAATGGTCATTAAGGTAGATAATACACTTATCAATTTCATCTTATGAAATTCCTAGATCTGTTGAGACACATTGAACTATTCAATGGCATGTTTAGTCTCGGATGTGCCCCACTGTTTGTGACTGGGATGCCGAGGATCACAACCCGGGTGTGAATAACCATGCAAGTTGGCTTGGTACTCTCGAAGTCAATTGTCATCTCTAATTAACGTGCCGGTTAACCACACACGCTCCGTTAATAATGACAAGTTCGAGAAACCCATTGCAAGTCTTTGTGAACCCCTATTGGTGTGCCGGTTAACCACACACGCTCCACCAATGTTTCACAAATCGCAATGTGCAACCTCATGGATTAGCAACTCATTCACATTTTTGACCTAAAGTAACTAGATTGGGTTTTGTTCAAAGTTCTAGTACTTTCAATTATAGCATTATACTTTTAAGAGGCTTAGCGGTTCTATCAAACCCGTTCGGCTAACAACACTCAACTGACCAGGAAAGCGGTGGGTAAGACTGGATACCCATTAGACTGCCATTTTATAGGCAGTCGCCTTATACCCTCTTTATAGGACAGTTTGTGAATGAGGCCTACTAACAGTAAGACTAACCAATTTTCTTATATATAAATATTAACTTTTAATCATAAATATATAAGAAAAATTTTAATCTTATTAAAATATTTTAGAATTAAGTTAATCATAATTTTCGTAAATTTTAAACAATTTTTTGAAAATTTAAATTAATTCTTTAAGCTGATTCAATTAATCTCTTAATTAACAATTAATTAAACTAATTAAATCTTAAGATAGATTTTATAAATTAATCAAATTAATTTTCTATCTAGGGCCCCTAAGGTTCGAAATTTGCTAGCTAGGGTTTAAGGGTTCCAGTTATCTTGAAGATACAGTTACCAAAAATAACAACCAACTTAAAAGGCAAGCAAATAAAGGGGATCCAAGGGGGTGGCGGCTAGGGTTAGGAAACCCTAGCCTTGGCAACGAATTTGGCCTCATCCAAGAGGTGTTTTTCGCAAAAACACTCAAGGAAAAAATAGTTTAAGCAGTTTATATCATTCACAAGAAAACAAGCCTATGCTCTGATACCACTGAAGGGTTTTCTAGCAAACAATGAACAAATAATCTCTTATGGTTCACATGCAACCCTAGAAAGATCTATGTTTTCTTCTATGAAGATAATAAACTAAAACCTAAAGGAAACAATTATTTCTAAAGATCAAAACTGAGAAAACCAACCTTTTGATCTTATGATCCTTGAAGCTAGCAGCACAAATGTCCTGCCTCAAATGGTGTCACACCCAAGCAATGGAGAAGACAATCCAGCAGAGTTTTCTTGGTGAAAATGGCACAGGTTTTAGGGTGGCTAGGTGCCTCCTTTTATAGCCTCCAAGTGTTACAGCTGAAACCCTAAGGAGCCTCCAAATGGGCAAGCCTGCTGACTTAATGGACCAAGCCTTTTCTAAACCCTAATAGGGTTTCGCCAACAATGGAGAATCCTTCCATGGTGGCGCCATTTTTGGCACCTGTCCACTGGTCAGTTATTTATTCAACTATTAAATAAATACAAACCAGTCCCTGTACTTTTAATTAATTAATTTAATCACTGAATTAAATCCAATTAATTCTAGATTAAATCTTAATTAATTATTATAGTTTCTAATTAATATACTAACACTTAAATATATTAATAAACCATTTAATTAATTCTATTGATTTATTAAACAATTAATAAATCAACCTTTTACTCTACTGAATTCTATCCTAACCTCCAGCTATGAGGGCAACCCAAATGGACTTTGCTTCAATTAACAAGATAAATATAAATATAAAGTCATGGTTTAGACACCTAATCCAACAATTGCTAGCATTGGTAGGCCCCCTATTGCTGGTGTTACTCCCACTAGGACCACTATTATTCCCACGCTGAAATTGTCTAGATTGATTGGAGGGCTGTCCTTGGTAATTGTTATGTCTGTTGTTATAGGACTGGTTGTTGAAATTTTGAGTTCCTTGGTTGTAAGGCCTGTAAGATCGTCTATTATTGTACTGTCCTTGACCTTGACCGTGAACTTGATTAACTTCCTGCGTCCTTTGTCCTTGTTGACCGCCCTGTTGCTGATTCTGAGGTCTATTCTACAAAGTAGACATCAACCTATCGAATTTCCTATTTAACTCTCCAGTCTTCTTTTTCACTTCCTTCTTCCAGTCAGCATTTGCACCTACTGCTACGGCTGTACTCACAGGCTTCCTGGCAGAGAAATTTGCTTTTGATCCATTGCTGAGTTGCTCCAGGAATCGCCAGGCATCGTTCGGCTTCTGCATCATTATTGTACCACTGGATGATGCATTGAGCATAGCCTGGTTTGTTAAGTCTACCCCGTCAAAGAATATCTTCACCAGCTGCCACTGCGACACCTCATGATGTGGGCAAGATCTCAGAAGCTTCTTTAATCTATCAAAAGCATCATGGAATGCTTCCCCTGGATTCTGTTGGAAGTCCTGGATGGCTCGCCTGATTTCCGTGGTTTTGCTAGCCGGATAGAATTCTTGCAGAAACATGGCTTTCATTTGCTCCCAAGTAGTAATACTATTAGGCTGGAGTGAAGTAAACCAATATTTGGCTTTGTCCTTTAAAGTTAAGGGAAACAGTCTTAACCTAAAAGTATTCATATTTGTATTTCTAGGGTTGTTCGCATTTGCTATGGCTAAAAATTCGTAAAGGTGATTATACGGATCATCTTGTTTGTAGCCCCTAAATTTAGGTAATATGCCTAGAAGCTGCGGCCTAATTTCTACTTGGTTTTCAACATTCTCAGGGAAATATATGGGCGATGCGTCGTCATACTCCATGGGCTGGAAGTGTGATGCAATCGATTGCCCACTCGGTTCAGCAAAATATAAAGGTGGAACAAAGTTTCCGTTATGATGCTCATTGTTGTAGTACTGCTGCCCTTGTGGTTGCTATGGTTTTTGAAATCTCCTTGGAGGTCCCCGACCTCGGTTCCATTGTTGCTGTGGTTGTACTGGATGATAAGGCATCCATCCCTCGTCTTCTTCGTCATAAGCTGGGTCTGCCTCTTGGTACTGGTATGTTGGCTACTGAGGTTGTATTTGAGGTTGATGGGTTTAGGCTTGTGGTGGTATTGGTTGAATAACAGGTTGTGTTTGAAAATGGGTTGCTGGTATTGTGATGGTAAAGGTTGTGAAAATTGTGGTTGTGAAACTGGTATCTGCTGTCGCGGTAATGGGTTGCCATCTCGGGCCGGCACTCCCCAGGTCATCGCAGCAGATACAGGGAAAGGGCTTGTAATAGGTTGGCTTAAAGGTTGGACTACAGGCTGAGTGCATAATGGTACCGGTACGGGGGCTGAAACCGCACCACCAATAGCACTTGTGCTTCCCACATGAAATTCAAAAATCGGGGGTATATTTGGAACTCCCCCCGTTACCTCGCCCAAGGGCTCATTGGTAATATCCTCTATTATGACACTACTAGGACTCATATTAACTAAACGCCTATGCACACGGTTACTGCACGTGGTTCGCTCGATTTCAGAGTCAAAAAGCAAGGGTGATGTATGCCCAACCCGACGGGTACACATGCACTAATGCAACACGCCCGCCAAAACCAAAATGAAATTACTAAGTAAACTCAAATATCAAAACTAAATCCAAAAATCAGAAAACAACTCCCTACAGATCGTCTTATCCTAAGCTCACAACTCCCCGGCAACGGTGCCAAAATTTGACAACGCAGGGGTCGTCGTACGGTCAAAAATAATAAAATAAACCTCACACACACTAGTACAGCGATAGTAAGGGTCGATCCATGGGAGTTTGGTGGTCAAGACAAGACGATAGCTTACCAACTATAGTGTCACTCTACAGCCAGAGGGACTAACTCTACTTTCCCAAAAATACACTAAAAACACAAATTCAAAGCAAAGTCCAAAATCCAAATCAAGCATAAGCTAATCTAAACCAAACCAACTTCTAAACTAGGATTGCTTACTGAAATCAGAAACAAAACTCAAAATCCAGAAGCAAACACACCAATCAATTGCATTCAAACACATCCAAGCACAATAAATACCAAAAAGTGCAACAAAAACATAAACTGAATGATTACTTGTTTTAAAACTAAAACCAGAAGGTCCAAAGTACTTGAAACACGAAAATAATAACTCTAACCTACTGCTACTGGTTGAAACAATCCAGAAACACAAAGCTACAAGCTAAATCAACTAAACTAATAAAGAAATTAAAGTGAAACATAAGAAATACCAAAAGAGGTTGCTGAAATCCGAAACTTGGAGTCAAAGAAGCCTTAAGTCCACCTTAGGGGTCGTTCCTTGCCTGCTGATTTCGACCTAATGGCCTCTATTTATACTTGTGAAAATTAAGAATCCGCGGCGCGTAAAGCTTCCAGCCGCATCGCGCGTACTGGCTTATCCCCGTTTTTTTGCTATTTGAATTTCTCTTCACCGCCTCATCCTTGACATGGCGCGACGCACATGTCTTCCTTCATGCGGCTCACGTACTCATTCGACTGTTTTGGCCTTATCCTAAAAACTTCTTGCATTTTTCCGCTTTTAGTCCCTGATTGTAACATTTTCTTGCATACAAGCACTAGCACAAAAAGTGAGAAATACCAATGTATATATGATATAATTTCACCAAGAATAGGGCCTAACAACGACTAAAATACTTGATATTACTAGGCGTTGTCAAACACCCCACACTTGTGCCTTGCTTGTCCCCAAGCAAGAGAGTTTTTAACAGATTTTAATTAAGACTCAAACATTTTTGAACGGGTTCAATTTCAAAGCTTATTGTTCCCAGAGTTAGATTAAAATAGTTTTTGTAAACATAACCAGAATATCCTTTGGAATTCATGACTTCCTAAAAAACCCTTGATTACAAATTTTCTGTCCACAATAAAGTGTATGTATACAAATTTCTACCACTCCTGCCGGTGATGAGGTTAGTACAGTTTCTTTCTCTTCTCAACCCTATATTGATATAATTGCTAGATATCGTGAACTAAATGAAATTTTAGTTTGAGAAGTTCAAGAAACCGAAAGCCTTGTCTATAAACATAAAAAGAAATTAAAACCCCTTCAAGAAGCCTTAGATGCCAAAACCTTAGATTATCACCAAATGCAAGTTGAACTTAGCACAACTAGATGTCTCCTTAGATTTTCCAATGAAGATATTGCTAGTTTGACTGCTGAATTAAACGCATTAAAAATAAAATTTCTAAAGAAGAATCAACATTTAAAAAGGTATATGTATCTAGTGATGTAGTCGAAACTATACTTGAAAAACAAACTGTCTTGTCAAACATACAAGGTGAAGGTCTAGGGTATAGTGCTTTTCCCCCTCCATACAATAATAATTTAACCCCATCATCAAACACTGAAGAATCCGAAGATTGTTTTTTATCAAATTACATTCAACCAAGTACATCTGGCACCGCTGAGAGTTCTGAAATGAAAAATACTGATGTTTCTATCTCATGTGCAGATAAACTAAAATCGAAGATTGAGGAAGTTGAAGACTCGTCTGCTTTAAATTCTATTAAAAACTGTTTGAAGACTAATTCTGTTGATGTTAATTTTGATTCTAAGACTCCTGTTATTTCTAAAACTTTGTGTGGTGTTGATTCAAAAATTGCTAGGAAGAAGAATTTGATTGTTAAATATGTTGCTTGCATGCGTGTGTGGTAATAATTTGCTTAAATCTGGACCTGGACAAAATTCCGATGTACCTTTTAAAAAGACAGACTTGTTTTAACTGTGGAATTGCCGGTCATATTGCCAGGAATTGTCCCCGACACATGTATGCTTCTCAAAATGAATCATTTTTGCAGAATGTACCAAAAGGGAGATATTATAAGAGAAAACCCTCAAGGTCACGTTCTAGAAAGAGAAATCAAAATAACACGAATGCCTGGAATAGAACTGCTTCTAGAAGTAACTATGTCTTACCAACTTTTGTAAGACCCAAGTCTTCTCAAGAATCAACTTGTAACAGTTCTAGTTCCTCTTCAAACTCAAATGTTCCGATTTGGTCTAAAGATAAGCGTTTTAAACCAAATATGAAATGGGTTCCTAAAGGCAGTGTTAAAACATTTTCAAATGTCTCACCAATATTTGATCAACGTGATATGAGCTTTGAATCTGTTATATGTGTTGATAGTGAAGGTAAACCCAGTTTCCGTATGGACTGGGTTCCTAAATCTAATTGATCCCGCGACTTGTGCAGGAAAAGTTATGGAGGAATATCAGCAGACCTTGGTATGTTGATAGTGGCTATTCTAGGCACATGACATGCGACATGTACCAACTACACGACATTGAGAAATTCTACGGGGGATGTGTTTGCTTCGCTGGAGGTGAAAAAGGGATGATCACGCAAAGAGGGACGGTGTCGAATGGTGTGTTGAAGTTTGAGAACGTGAATTTTGTACCTGAGCTCAAGCATAGTCTGCTGAGCGTTTCTCAAATATGTGACAAAGGTTTTTCAACTCACTTCATGAAAAAGGAATGTCTGATTCTCAAGCCCGGCGTTGTCAATCCAGAGGAGTGGATTCTTGTTCGATCGGAGCGAAAAAGCAATGCTTACATCATCGACATGAATCACAACACTCCCGAAAATGTCACCTGCTTATTCTCCAGAGCTGCAGAGCAAAGTGCGATGTTGTGGCACAGACGTCTCGGTCATGCCAACATAAAGAACCTGAATCGCCTTGCAAAGAACAACATGGTTGCAGGACTTCCAATCAAGGACTTCATTACATTCGAGCAATGTGTTGCCTGTGCTCAAGGCAAACATCACAGAAAGTCACACAAAACCCTGTCCAGCATTCTAAGACTAAGCACATTGATATCAAAATTCATTTTATCAGAGATTTCTTCGAGCGAAAATTGGTCCATTTGGAAAAAGTCGACACTGATAATAATGTGGCGGACTTATTCACAAAACCTGTTGCAAAAGCTCGATTCAATGTGCTTGTCGAGATGCTAAAAATGATACGTTTCACTGATTATTAAATCAGTTCTGTAAATATTTTACTTTACTTTTGTTTAGGTAAATGTGTACATGTTTTATTTTCGGTCTTCTTCCCATGCACAAATTTAGGGGGAGAAGAAAAACAAAAATTTAACCCAGTCCAAGGTTTCTTCGAGACCTTTTAAAAAAAATCAGAAAATTTAAAAATAAATACAAAAAATATTTTTTTATATTTTTCATATATTTCCTTTCAAAAAATAAAATATCCAAAAATATGTTTTTACTTTTATGTCTTTTCTTTACTATTACTTAGAAGTGGTATCACGAATATATGTATAGCTATAATTGGTATCAAGAAAAACAAACAAAAATTACAAAACCTAAAAAGACAAAAAGATTTTAAGTTTTTTATAACTTCCATATCTTTCTTTAAAATTTTGAAAATCTAAAAACAGTATTACCTACCGACGACGCACCGAGTTAATACCACTCACTGCTGAGGTAATTTTTAAGTGTTTGTGATTTTCATTGGTACACCCCAATGAGTGTGAAGCACTGACAACCATTTCTTAACAAATCTAAAGTTTTTCTTGTTAACACGAACTTCTAGACACTTTGAGAGAAACCACTCAAAGTCGAGAGTTAAAAAGTCTGTGCCGATGGTTAGACTGCATACCGTAGTCTATCACACGCACCAATCTATTCTTAACCATCTTTACAATTTCTTATGCAAGAAATAGACGATTCATCTTCAAACCAAGTAATGATGATATTTCGACACTCTATGTTAATTATCTCTGCTACAACACCAGTAGTAGATGTGAGGCATCAACAACCTTTCTCACCTTACAATGCTTCTAATTCAAGAGTTGGATGACTTAGTGTAATAAACCATACACTGATGACAATTCCAAAGTCTAGCTGATGGGTATGTCTAGTAACCAAGACATATTACACACTCATTCCACTGTTGAACCCATACCATATTCTAAACAAATGTTCATGATTCAATGTGATATTACCTCACATTGATGAAACATAGAAACTCTAGGTCAGTGATCGTTGTTGTTTACCACAATAGCTGTGAGACCCCAACAACCTTACCTGATTCAAAATTGGCACTAGGATGATACACTCCGTAGAGTTTGGATACCATTGAACGTCTCGCCAAGAGCCAAGTTAACTTTTTTGACTTGTCAACTGCATTGAGATCTTTGATCAAGGATATGCAGGCGCCTAAATCAAAATGACCACGAGTAGTTCTCCGATACTCAAACAATCGCAATGCGTTCCCCCGGGTTCACACAGATACTGCAAGAAGTCTCATTCTGAGCCAAGGATGAATCCTTGAACAACTGTGGTGAGAGTTTCCAACTTCGTGACCCACAGGATTTGCTTATTAGTGATCGTATCGAGAAGCGTCAGTAAAATGAAGCGTTCAAGAATTTCAACACAAATTTGTTCTCGAAGAAGGTGAAGCTGAATTCCATGTGAGAAGTTGCTTGAATTCCTCATCAGTCAACTTGTTACTACATTAACACCTAAAGTGATCAAGATGAAGATGAGAATAGTCAGACTCCAGTCAAAGTCAAAGTCAAATCAAAAGCTGGATGTGCTGATTCTAGACATGCTTTATGACCAAAAGTGCTTACCAATCCAAATCCAAAGACGACCTGCATCGAAGACGAAGTTGTTGCTGCAATGTGCTGAACTCCATCAACATTCACTCCTGTTGCCTGCTAAGCGGAAGGTTTTCCTGCTAAGGAGGAGATTGTCCATTTGAGGGGGAGAATGTTGAGAATTTTCTGCAGTATTCAACTGACGTCCATGTTCAAGTGAAGCCTGAAGATAAATGAAGCATTAAACCAAGGGGGATATTGTTGGGAATTATTTAGTTTGGTTTAATATTTATTTATTAGGACTTTAATTGCAAAAGATAATTAATTTAGGCTTTATTTGTAAAATCGATGGGAGGCCGAACAACCATGGGTTCTTCGGTTTTGGCCTTTGTAGTCCACGCCTATTTTGGGCTAGTGGATGGGTTTTCCATGGGCTTAGGTCTTAGGTCATTAGGTCTAGGGTATTTAAGCCTTTTATGACATCATTTGTCAAGGGGATTGCCTAGAGAATTGTGCTAACCTAGAGAGAGAAACTTTGAGTGTTCTTGGTAATCACACAACTTATGTACTAGTCTTGATCAATACAAGAGTGCGTTGAAGTTGAAATAATCTCACTGTTCTTATTATTTGATTGATATCTTTGTTATTGTGAGATCAAAGGACCTACACGGGCTATCGAAGCATACCTATGGGGTTTACCCGAATCCACGTCGCTGACATAAGCAGTCCACGCCACGGACTGTAATAGTCTGAAATCCCTTTTAGCCCTTAATCAGTACAGCCATGGATTAGGGTTCCTCTCTACACCCTTCCTGGGATCAGAAACTACCCTAAGGTCACTTTCTTCTGGACATGCAAGTACATGCATGTCCATGGTCCAAAACCCTAAGTGTTACAAGTCATCAAAGACTACCAACCAAGGAATAAAACTATATGACGAGATGAAATGGAAAGTCAGAAGAGTAGATCTTCTTACCTTACATCTGAAAAACGGAGTGATGTACACGATCCGGTACAAGCCTTCCCTCACATCGTATCTCCTTCCTCCAATCTCTCCAAAACCTTCAAAGCCTTGAAATAGAAGAGCCTCTGCCGAAACCAGTCGTCTCCACCCCAGAAAACCTCCAAAAACACGAACCCTAGGGCTGGGTCCTTTTATATAGGCGTTTAAATCCGAATTAGGGTTTTTCACATCTGCGGCGCCCCACGCTACGGTCCGCCTTATACCGCACCGCGCATACCAGTCATTCGCGAATCCAGATCCCTCCCGAGCCGCTCTGTGGTGGAACGAGTCTTACAATTCTCAACCACTTGACTGGATTTCGTCCCCGAAATCTATTCCTGTAAAAAAAACTCTGGGTAATGCCTCCGCATTTCTTTCTCGGGTTCCCAAGTCCATTCAGACCCCTTACGATGCTGCCACTACACCTTAACTACCCCTATCGTCTTATTTCGTAAAGTCTTTATTTTCCTTTCAATGATAGCAACCGGTCGCTCCACATAATTTAGACGTTCGTCTACTTGAATATCCTCCAAAGGAACTATTATAGTTTCATCGGTAATGCACTTCCTGAGTTGCGAAACGTGGAACGTGTCGTGCATTTTACTAAGATGTTCGGGCAGCTCCAACCGGTAAGCTACCTTACCTACTCGTGCAACGATTCGATATGGTCCAATGTATCTAGGGCCAAGCTTTCCTTGCTTCCTGAAACGAATAACTCCTTTCCAAGGTGACACGTTTAGAAGAACATAATCCCCAACCTGAAACTCAAGATCGGACCATCGCCTATCCGCATAGCTTTTCTGTTGACTCTGAGCCGTTAACAACCTCTCCCGAACCCTCTCAATTAGCTCAGTTGTTTTGAGTACTACCTCAGTACTACACAACGCCCGCTGGCCAACCTCGCCCCAGCAAACAGGAGTCCGACATTTCCTCCCATACAACATCTCGAAGGGAGCCCTGTCGATGCTCGCATGATTACTATTATTATAAGAGAACTCAGCTAAAGGGAGATGGGAATCCCAACTCCCACCGAAATCGATAACGCATGCCCTAAGCCTATCCTCCAATGTTTGAATCGTCCTTTCACTCTGCCCATCCGTTTAAGGGTGATATGACGTGCTGAAATGAAGGCGACTGCCTAACTCCTCATGAAACTTCTTCCAAAACCTAGAAGTGAATCGGACATCCCGGTCAGATATCACCGAGACTGGTATACCATGCCGAGAGATAATCTTGTCTACGTAGACTTTAGCCAATCTTTCAGCAGAAAAAGTCTCTTGAATGGGAATAAAATGGGCACTTTTAGTCAGTCGATCCACGATAACCCATATGGTGTCTATTTGTCGAGGGGTCCTTGGCAACTTCGTAATGAAATACATTGTGATGTGATCCCATTTCCATTCTGGGATCTCAAGAGGCTGCAATCTACCATGAGGCCTTTGGTGCTCGGCCTTAACCCTACGGCAGGTCATGCATCTTTCGACAAACCAAGCTACTCCCCTTTTCATGCCCGGCCACCAATAATATTCATGCAGATCCCTATACATTTTCGTTGCTCTGGGGTAGATAGAGAACTTGGACTTATGTGCCTCCTCCAATAGAGTTTGACGAACCCCGCCAAGTTTCGGTACCCAAATTCTCTCATAACAAGTTAACAAACCTGTACTATCCTTGACCATAGTTGCAAGCTGACCCACAATTCTTTCACCTTTTTAATTTTCGCTCTTGCTTGCTTCCACCTAAGCTTTCCTTATCAACTTAAGTAACGATGTCACAATTTTCATCCTTAGACAAATTCCCCGAAGGGGTGTACCCGTAACCTTACGACTTAGAGCATCCGCCACCATATTGGCCTTTCCAAGATGATAGTGTATCTCACAATCATAGTCCTTCAATACATCTAACCATCTTCTCTTTCTCATATTGAGATTTGCCTGATCCATCAGATATTTCAAGCTATTGTGGTCTGTATATATGGTACACTTTACTTCATATAAATAATGTCTCCAAATCTTGAGAGCGAAGACCACCGCTCCCAATTCCAAGTCATGAGTAGGGTAGTTAGCCTCATAGGGCTTCAACTGTCGCGAGGCGTAAGTAATTACCCTGCCTCGTTGCATCAAGACTACCCCAAACCCAGAGATAGATGCATCATAATAAACCACCATATCCTCCATGCCTTCAGGCAAAGTCAAAACTGAAGCTTCACACAACTTCTGCCGCAAGGTCTCGAAAGCCAGTTGCTGCTCTTCACCCCAACGAAAAGCAGCGTTTTTCTTAGTTAGCCGAGTCAAAGGTACAGCAACCTTTGAGAAATCCTGGATGAAACGACGATAATAACCGGCCAGACCCAAGAAACTTCTAATCTCCGAGGGAGTCTTCGGAACCTCCCACCACATCACGGCCTCAACTTTAGCCGGGTCTACCATGATTCCTTGCTCGTTGACGATGTGCCCCAAGAACTGGACCTCTCGCAGCCAAAAGTCGCACTTGGACAACTTTGCATAAAGCTTCTCATTCCTTAAAGTCTATAATACCTCCCTTAAATGTCGTTCGTGTTGCTCCTTGCTCCGAGAATAGACTAAGATGTCGTCAATAAAAACTATAACCGACCGATCCAACATCGGTCGACACACCCGATTCATTAAGTCCATGAAAACTGCAGGGGCATTGGTCAGTCCAAACGGCATCACTACAAACTCGATGTGGCCATACCTCGTCCGAAAAGCCATTTTCTGGACGTCTTCCTCTCGTACCCGCATTTGATGGTACCCTGACCGTAAATCAATTTTCGAAAACCATGAAGCGCCCTGCAGTTGATCAAATAAGTCGTCGATGCAAGGTAATAGATATCGATTCTTCACTGTAAGCTTGTTCAACTCAAGATAATCGATGCACATCTTATTGGAACCATCCTTCTTAACAAATAAAATAGGCGCTCCCCACGGTGAGCAACTGGGTCGAATAATTCCCTTATCTAGTAGTTCCCGAAGTTGAATAGACAACTCCAGCATCTCTGGATGCGCAAGACGATACGGTGCTTTAGTTATCGGAGCCGCAGCGGGAGTTAAGTCGATCTTAAATTCCACCTGCCTCTTAAGCGGCAATCCAGGTAGGTCCTCGAGAAAAACATCAGGAAAATCCCGAACCACCGGTATATCATTCATTCTCTGCTTTGACTTATCTTCTCGTGCATCCAAAACATATGCCACAAACCCCGAGCCTCCATGTTGAAAATGTCTACGTGCAATGGCAGCTGAACAAAAGGCTGCACCCTGGTTCCTCCTCTCTCCTTGTACTACTAGCTCTCCCCCACTTGGGGTTTGAATCCATACTCGCTTGTTCTTACAGTCTCGTGCCGACTCAACCAATCCATACCGATAATAACCCGAGTGTCGCTCAACGGTATAGGGATGAGATCAATCGGGAACTTTATTTCTTGAATCACTACTTCACTTTCCCGTAACACTAGTCGCTTGCACGGTTTTATCATCTGCAATCTCTACTTCTAACGGGCGATGAAGAGTTCCTAAAGCAATACCGAAACCCTTTCCCAGAACGGCAGACACAAAAGAATGACTAGCACCCGAATTAAACAGTACAAAAGTAGGCGTAGACTTGACTAAGAAAGTTCCTAATCAAAGCATAATAGACACATTAAGTACACACACCAAAAACACGAGGCAAGTAAAGAAAGAGTACCCGTAACGACGTCGGGCGCATCCTATGCCTTCTCGGCAGTCATGACGAATGCTCGACTATTGGTCTTAGGGGTTTCCCCTTTCCCCTGCCTACCACCGGTAATTCAGAGTGTAATGGATGTCGGATTCTGAACCACTCCCTGAGTCAGACGGGGACACTGGGCCTTGGAGTGACCCACCTGATTACAATTAAAACAAATCTTGACCTCTTGTCGACAATCCTTAGCATAGTGGCCCTCCTTTCCACACTTATGGCATATTAACACCTAGCAACTCCCCTCATGATTCCTTCCACACTTACCACACTTACCCTAGCTCCTTTGCCCTTGCTTTCCCTGATCTCCCCCTCGAAACTTCATTGACGCCTGCTGAGTCTAAGTAGGCGCCGGACACTTCTGCCTTTGTTGGGTTTCTAGTTCCAACTCTCGGGCCCGAGCGGCTGTGATCATATCAGTAAGAGTTTGGTGCCTAGCAGCAGACAAAATTCCCGAATGTCTGTGCGAAGCATCTCCAAATATCGAGTCATTATCATGTGCTCAGTTGCAGTAAACTCTGGACAGAAGAGTGCTCGCTCATTAAACGTTTTGGTGATCTCCATCACCGTCTCAGTGGTCTGGGTCAGATTCAAATATTCCTGCACTAAGCGTTCCATTTCCACCTGTGGAATGTACTCCAGTTTGAACTGATCCTTGAATTGTGGCCACGTAATAGCATCCAACTGAGCAGGGGTGAGATATTTCGTACGTATTTCCCACCAATCTTTCGCACTCTCTCTCAAAAGATTCACCGCAAATGTTACCTTGGAGTTCTCAGAACATGAACAGGTACGAAAGGCACCTTCCACCGCGGAAATCCATGCATGCTAACACTCGGATCCCTGCCCCCTTCGAACATCGGAGGCGAGCAAGCTGAAAAGTCCTTATAGCTTGCATCCCTGGCCCTTGACGAGCCCTGTGTAGCCAGTCGCTCCTCGAGCATTGCCCATAGCTCAGTCTCAATAGTACCAAAAAATTGAGGTATCGCAGCCATCACTTCTTGCGAAACCTCCTCCGCTATCAGGCTGCGGATATTTTCATCAGTTGAGCCTTCCCCGTTCGAGGTACCCGTATCTGCCCCACCGTTACTTCGTGTGATTGCCATTCTGAAATGCGCAAAAATTTTGATGTCAATACTCGGGTCACACCCATTTACCCAACTACACGACTTTCTAGGACTTCGGTTGACTACTCTTGGCTCAAGTGTGAATCCTATGCTTTCGATAGTACTAGCCTAGTACTACCTTCCACACCTATTCGCCCCTGTTCCAAGTTCATCAATCATCCTCCTAAATTGCCGCACATACGCTGATGAACCATTTCCTATGACTCAAGCGGTCATGCACCGTGGTGCCTAATCATTTGACCTAATCTCACACCCACTCGTGCCTAAGAGAACTACTGCTAACGTCGTCGAGTCGCCTCACAGACACACAGCCGTACACAATCGGGAATAAGATAGACGTTTGAATAACTGTTCCTACCCTAAAGTCACAACCAAACAAGGAACAGCCAGTAAGGCCAGACCAAGAATTCTTAGGCTATCTTACCCTAATTGTATATAACCTACCAGCATTCACTAAGAAACCTAACGACACTAGTATAAAATTCCAAGGCAGCACATATTGCACAAAACAGTCTATAGAGTATATTATCCAGGCAATTCTACATCCTAGCATAATACATAGCACAAACTTGGCATGGGTAATTGGGAATCACAAAACTTACTTGAGCTCGGTTGACGGTTCGCATCGCATCTTCTCTTATTTAATTTAACTTTTCAAAAACATTTTCTTAACAAAATCACTCAGTCCTAAGTTTGAGTTTGGATTCCCAATACAGTTCATACAAATCCCTCAAACCAAGGCTCTGATACCAACTTGTAACGCCCCAAATTCTCAATTATAAAATTCCATTTAATACCAAGTTCCAGCAAAATCTTTATTCAAAAAGTAAAACTGTTTCGACATAATTATTAAACCAACAGCGAAAGCATTTCAAAATCATAACATAAAACATTAAAATAAGTCTTGTGTATGTGATGCGCTGCCGTCAAGCCTTGCCTTTCCCTTTGTCATTTGAAATACCTGAAATGTTATAAAATCAACGGGTAAGCACAAAGCATAGTGAGTCCACAAATTACCATACATGCCCACATATTAAACAACCCGTCCTCGAGAACGACCCAACCCTACCCGCCATACAACAGCTACGGGCGTCCATCATACAACAGCTACGGACACGGGGCAGTTCTACCCATCATACAACAACTATGGGTTCCCGGTTTTGGCCCAGCCCATCATACAACAGCCATGGGTTCCCGGTTTTGGCCCAGCCCATCATACAACAGCTATGGGACAAGGCAATAGTCCAACTCGTCATACAACAGCTACG
The DNA here is from genome assembly GCA_023525715.1 of Cichorium intybus. NCBI lineage: Eukaryota > Viridiplantae > Streptophyta > Magnoliopsida > Asterales > Asteraceae > Cichorium > Cichorium intybus. Next base: position 106,518,530 of record CM042012.1, on the reverse strand, counting down.
AGTGAACACGCATCAGTACTGAGCCCAATCAACAAATAACCACAGATATAGAACAAATCATATAACCGTAAATAACACACAAGATGCCTAACATGCAACATCACATAGTAAGGTGAGGATACTCACCTGATTCGTAACTGTGCGGATATACTTTAATATCCCAACTAAGCTCGTCCAATCACCTATATCCTACATACACAACATATTAATCGTTGACCAAACTCCTATAGACTTGCCTAAAGGTCAGACCCAACATTTGCTATCAAACAAGGGTCGAAAATAAGTTCCTGGTCAAACAGTCAATCGTCGTGGCGTGGCTTCTCCCCCTACGCGTCGCGGGCTATCGAAGCCCACCTACGGGGTTTACCCGAATCGGCGTCGCTGACATAAGTAGTCCACGTCGCGGACTGTAATAGTCGGAAATCCCTTTTAGCCCTTAATCAGTACAGCCATCGATTAGCGTTCCTCTCTACACCCTTCCTGGGATCAGAAACTAACCTAAGGTCACTTTCTTATGGACATGCAAGTCCATGCATGTCCATGGTCCAAGACCCTAAGTGTTACAAGTCATCAAAGACTACCAACCAAGGGATAAAACTATATGACGAGATGAAATGGAAAGTCAGAAGAGTAGATGTTCTTACCTTACTTCTGAAAAACAGAGTGATGTACATGATCCGATACAAGCCTTCCCTCACGTCGTATCTCCTTCTTCCAATCTCTCCAAAACCTTCAAAGCCTTGAAACAAAAGAGTCTCTGCCGAAACCAGTCATCTCCACCCCAGAAAACCTCCAAAAACACGAACCATAGGGCTGGGTCCATTTATATAGGCGTTTAAATCTGAATTAGGGTTTTTCACATCTGCGGCGCCCCGTTCCGCGGTCCACCTTATACCGTGCCGTGCGTACCAGTCATTCGCGAATCCAGATCCCTCCCGAGCCGCGCCACGGATCCTCTCGAGTCGCGCCGCGGTGGAATGGGTCTTACATGTAGACTGATTCGTGTTGTGGGGATAATTACTTTCGGAGGGATTAGAGCTTCTGAGCCAAATACTAAGGAATAAGGAGTTTGACTATCGCTCCATTCACGATTGTTCTATTTACCCAAAGAACCATGGGTATTTCTTCAACCTATCTTCCTTTTTGTCATTCAGGCGTTTCTTGAGGTTGTCGTGATGATATTCTTAGTAGATTCATCCTGACCGTTAGCATGCGGGTGTATAGGGGTTGAAGTGATCAACTTGATTCCCCATCTTGCACAAATTTATTGGGTTCTATTGCTAAGGAACGGTGAAGCATTGTCGGATATTTTAACGCCCAGTTTCAACACAGAGTATACCCAGAAAATTTTTCGCATTTATAACATAAATATTATAATTGGGTACTCGTGTGTTCTGGAATCTACAAGGAGTTACCATCGAGAATCGTCCCACAATCCGAGCCGGGCGCTACAACCGCTAACCTGCACACAATACAACACAAACACGTAAGCTACAAAGCTTAGTGAGTAACAATATGACGACATGAATAATTCGTGTTAAATGTAATACATCACCCAACTCGTGGGTGTAGTTATTTCCTGCAACAACTTATAAGTACTGGTTAATATAAACATATCAAACCAGCTATATTTCATTATTGATAACTACAAATATTCTTTCTGTAGTTGCACTGGTATCTACCGATACCTAAACTACTAATAAACAAGCACGGTGTAATACAACTTACACAAGTATACACCTAACCGTCAACTCGGTAACACCACACGATACTTCTTCATACTAATTTTCAACACGAAATCTTCTACTTTACAACCTTTCTGATCGTAAGCCACAAGGGCTTTATATCCAACTCTTCCTCATCCTCTACGGTTTCGAGTAGCTAAGACTCATTACTGCCCTTATTGTAGTGTGAGCACAAAAGCTCTAATCACTTATGTTAGGCAATTAAGCCCCTTCTCGTAGCCACGTAGGCCAATATACGTTTCACAAAGATTCTTACCATATGTTAAGTTGTTAAACCCAGCCGCAAGGCCATTATGAACCACAAGGTTTCTGCAATATATCGAGTAATTAACCCCAACTGCTTAGCCATAAAGGCTATTATATTTGGACGTTGAGCCCAATCTCCAAGCCATAAAGGTCGTATATTTGGATATCAAATCCAATCTCTTATACAAATAAATTCTATGTCTGCTCTACACTTGGGTATCAACCCATCACATGTAAACACAAAAGGCTCACGACATATCCCGATCTCGTCTAGACTCACGGCTTATCCGGTCTTGTCTTTTCACTGACTCACGGCTTATCCGGTCTTGTCATTTCATTGACTCATGGCTTATCCGGTCTTGTCATTTTATTGACTCACGGGTTATCCGGTCTTGTCATTTTATTGACTCACGGGCTTACCCCAATCTTGTCCTTTCATGGACTCAAGGGCTTCCCCGATATTGTCTTTTCCAAAACTGTTACAAGTTATAAGAGTTTAACCAATATTATATTTGGACGATGAGCCCAATCTCCTAGCCACAAGGGCCGTATATTTGGAACCGTACAGGTCCTCACTCGACCATTAAGGTCTGTATGAACCGTACAAGTTCCCACAATATATCTAAGGTAATTTAACCCAATTATTTGACTACAAAGGCTCAACATTATGACTGTAAGGTACTCGTACCCAACAGTCTCTGCATACCTGTAAAATCACAAGTATCATATACGTACTACATCATACTATATATATTTCACCATATATTCATTTCACATATATCTCTATGGTTGCTAAATACTCTTTAAGCCACCCATCAATATCACAGTTGTACCTATTCACAAAGTACTCATCTTGGGATATATATATATAAACTCTACATCAAGTGATCACGAGATTCTCATCTCGATGCCAATTACTACACACTATAACCATATACTTCTAACACATGTAATCACAAAGGATTATGTATATATCTGCATAGTTTACACGTAATCTACTACTTGTATCATTGATTAGGCACTCTTAGCACATATAACATGTTACATCAACATGCAGGTAGAGTTACTCACCTGAATATAGTAGCTTTACCCCGTTCCAGATGGTATAATTTGTAGGCCAAGGTGTCTTCTCACCTCTTTCAATACCTACAACATACCACATACACACCACATATATGTGAATACCTTGTATTCGCTTTCAATAGTTCTATCTACCCAACTATAACCAATAGCAAGCTTTAGGGTTTGAATCACAACCCTACTACACATCCAAATCGTGAATTTCATGCTACTACTTCTATAGTTGCAGGTGGGTGATCAACACCACCTGGAACCAACCCTTCTCAAGCAAATCAACCGATCAATTGAAGCTAGAACATAGAATCTTACATTCAAGAAGCATGATATCGAATCCTACTTCAAATTCTTGAGTCCTAGGCTTCCAATTTGACTTTAAAGGCTTTGAGGATGTTTTCTAGGGTTTGGGAGCATTTTTGGTTCGAAAGAAATCCCCCAAATGGCTGAAATCGCAATTAAAAGGAGGTGGGGACGGCACGAAACCCGACCCGGGTTCCAAAACCCAATCCGGGTCCTTGTGCAGCACGACCCTGGTTTTCAAATCCGACCCGGGTTGACTCTGTTGTTGCGTTGCTGAATTTTGTGGCTGAAAACCTAACCCGGGTTGACTAACACGACCCGGGTTAGTCCAAATTTGTTTCAAACATTGTTTTAAGTCTTCCAACTCGACCCGGTTTAATTCACATGACCCGGGTTACCCGTTTTAGCGTTTTTCGCACGAAAGCTCTATCTTAAAGATATTCAAACTATTCACACATTTATAACATTATTTTATATCAAAATCACCTCACGATTAAGATAAAATTACTTACCGATAATAACGTGGTGTTACAGATGTGATCTCCGATGGGATTCTGAATCTTGTCAGGATGTTGTGTTTTATAAAGGACACCACCTCTTTGTCCCTAACATGAGCAAATACTTTGGTTTCTATCCATTTGGAGAACCAAGACTTCGCCTCTAGTCGGCCTGGGTAATTTTCCAAGTATGTTCATGCCCCATTTCATGAATGGACAAGGAGATGTAATGGGATGCATTGGTTTCGTTGGTTGGTGGAGGATGTTGCCTTTGACATGCACCACACTATAAAACATACTCAACAACATCTTTCCTCATCGTAGGCATGTAGTATCTAGTTCTCAATATTCTTGAAAATAGGGCTCTGCCCCTAGTGTGACTCCCACAATCACATTCGTGGATTTCTTTAAGGACTCGTTGTGTTTTGGCCTTCTCTAGGCACCTTAAGTAATGACTTGCCAAAGATTTCCTAAAGAGTACATTTGCCAATAATGTGAAAACAAGAAACTGTTAACCTGAAAGTCCTTGGGTTTGTTTCACTATCAGGAACGATACCATTTTGAATGTAATCCTTGATTGGCGAAATCTAGGGTTTGGACCGTGATGTAACGCCGTATTCCATTTGGGATGTTGAACCTCCATCTTCAACGTCTTGGAATTCTTTCCGTCTATCTATCGCTGGTGCAGTTATATGGATTATTGGGATCTTGTGTCATGGGGAGGGGGGAACTTGAGAGCTAATTCAAGGTTGGCCAATGCATCTGCATGGATGTTATCCTTTATTGGTATCTTATGTAACTTGAACATTTGGAATATTTTTGCCAACTCTTCCACTATTTGTAAGTACTTAAACTTTACCACTTAAGAGCCATTGAAATGGTTACCAATTAATAAAGAGTCAACATAAACCTGAATGTCTTAGATATGAAGATCTTGGGCAACATGCAGGCCGACAATCAGCACTTCGTATTTAGCTTCGTTGTTTGTTACATGGAATCTGCAATCCACTGCTTGGGGTAGCATGTCCCCTTGTGGGGATTTGAGCACGATCCCGAACCTTGTACCTCTGGAATTTGAGGCTCCATCTGTGTATAATGTCCACCTCTTTGGTCCATCTTTATCTTGAAGCTGTTTGAGCTCCACCTTTGCTTCGGGTTGGATGTTTGTGCTGAAATCCGCCACAAAATCTGCTAGTGCTTGGGATTTTATTGCGGATCTTGGCTCGTATCTTAGGTCAAACGTGCTTAGCTTCACTGTCCAATTTGACATCCTTCCAGACATTTATGGTTTTCTCATAACATACTTAATAGGAAATTTAGCTTTAACGTAGATAAGCTGTGTCTCAAAGTAATGCCTAAGTTTTGTTGAGGCTGTGACAAGTGCTAAGATAAGTTTTTATAAGTGTGAATATATACTTCTAACATCCAATAGACTTTTACTTATATAATAGACAAGATGTTGGGTACCATCTTCCTCCTTTACTAGCACTGCACTCAGGGCACTTGTTGAGACAACTAGGTATAAGAATAACACTTCTCCCTTAACAAGTTTACCAACAATGGCAGGGAGGATAGGTCTTTCTTCAAGTCCTGGAAGGCATCTTGGTGCTTGTCGATCCATTCAAACTTCTTGTTCTTCCTCAAAATCTTGTAAAATGGTTTGCATCTTTCTGAAGATCTTGAAATGAATCTTTGAGTGTCGCTACCCTTCTTGTTATACTCTGAATACCTTTGGTGGTAGTTAGGATATTTTAGATTAATGATTGCTTTTATCTATTCAGTACTTGCTTCTATTCCCCTTTTCGTCACCATGTAGCCCAAGAACTTTCTGGAGCTTACCCCAAAGTGGCACTTTGCAGGATTGAGCTTCATGTTGTATTCATCCAAGATATCCATAGCCTCAACAAGATCCTTGGAATGATCTTTAGCATTTTTCGACTTTGCCACCATGTCGTCTATGTAGACTTTCATTTGTTGTTATGATCTTGTCCTTGAACATCTTATTCACTAATCTCTAATAGGTGGCACCTGCGTTTTTCAAACCAAATGGCATATACGGTGTAGCAGTATATAGTTATGAGTGTCATGAAGGTTGTGTCTTCTTGGTCAGATGGTTCCATTTGGATTTGATGGAATCCGGCTGATGCTTCCATGAAAGTCAAGATTTCATGTCCTTTCGTGGAATCTACCAAAGAATCTATATGACGTAGCGGGAAAGGATCTTTATGACATGCTTTATTCAAGTCCGTGTAATCTAGGCACACACTTGATTTCCCATTCTTCTTTTGGACTACTACTACAGTCGCCAACCATCTTAGGAGTTTTACCTCCCTAATCATATTGGCTTTCAGTAGGCGTTCCACCTCTTCTTCGATTATCTCATTTCTTTCCAGTGCAAAATTTCTTCTCTTTTGGTGTATCGTCCTGAAAGAAGGATCGATGTTTAGTTTATGAGTAATAATATTTTTATCTATACTTGTCATTTCCTCATGTTTCCATGCAAATTTTGTTCTTCGTTGGCTTAGGAGTTGTGTAAGATCTTCCTCAAGATTCTTTGGAAGATTTGCCCCCATAAGCACCTTAATTTCTGGACCAAGAGGGTCCAAGTATGCTTCTTTTACTTCTCACTCTCTTGCCTCCAGTACTTCTAGTGCTTCCTTCTATAATTGCTATGTTTGCTTGGGAGCCGTCAAAGATTTCATGGATGTGGTGTAGCAATTCTTGGCCTCCTGCTGATTGCCAAAACTTTTTACTACTTCACAGGGTGTAGGATCTTGACACATTGGTGATATGTTGAGGTACCGCTAGCTCTCATCTCGTGAATCTAATGTTGACCTAAGATGGTGTTGAAACACAAGAGTTGGATCGAGATTCAAATAATGCGGAATAATATAAATAATCAAGATCAAGAACAGACAATATGAAGAACTGATGTCGAATGATTAATAAGCAACTCAAGAACAATTCGATGTGAACTATTCTGTATGAGTGCCGTAGAAAAGATTACAAAAGTTAACCCTAATTAGGGTACGTGCATGCTATTTATACAAAAACTAAGTATGGAAGGACAGACCCTTTCCATAACCGATAGCTAAACTAATGGCATAAAATCTGGCTAGAAATCCGATCAGCATCTTTGACTCAATCTATATTTATGACTCAACAATCTCCCCCTTTGAGTAAAAAATGCGACTTGTCTTCATTCTTCAGGTTTCACTTCATTTGTTTTTCTATCAAACACCCTCAGAATCATGGCCAGGATCCTCTTCCGAAACTCTATGTACCATCTCAACATGTCATTGACACATGTTTTATCATCAGAGGTGTTGGATTGGAGTTTGTTGGTGATGTGAAGAATGTGTTCCAGTACTGGAGTTCTGTGAAGATGTTTGTCCGAAAGATAGAATATCCTTTTAATATTCTCAAGCCCTTCATTTGAGTTGTATGCCACACTCCAATTTGAGTTGACAATTTTGCCGATTTTACGCTTACTAAGATTTTTGGGAGGAGGGCGTCTCACAGTCAAAGGAATCTTGTCCAGAACACCAGCGACTTCAACATCCAACTTCGCAACTTCAAGAATATAGTATCCAATCATTCTTTTGAGATGATCAAAAAGAGGATGATACTTTTGTTCTCTCGACAAGATGTTGAACAGAGAAATCCAGTCGAATGGATTAATGAATGGTAGATCAGCAAGAGAAAATTACATCTTCTCTTTATCATCGCCTCTGAATGCCAAAAATCTTGCGTTTTTGAATGGAACAATAACCTCTGGAAGTCGGGGAGTCAGTTGTACAATCTTCTTCAAACTCCAGGTTAAATGTTGAGCAAACGCGTTTTTCAAATAAAAGGTGAACAACAAATCATTCACTTCCGAATTAGAAAGACGGGTGTCTTTGAGTTCCTCAAACCCTCGGAACAAAAGTGCTTTTGCCGTCATCAGAAAGTCAAGCTGAGAGTTTACGTCATTGCTTGTGTTATACGAGGTAACTGGTTGAAGCCAGTTCTCCACAGGCTCAGTAATTGCTTCCAATGTCATCCTTTTATAGTGCCAGGGAGGAAATAATGACATCTGAGTTTTCAAGAGTAATTCAGCCTCTCTCTTGGCGGCTTCCTCAGCATCAAGTTTGCGAGTAAGGTTGAGGATTTCATCAATTTCCTTTTCCCTAGTTCACTTGGCAGCATCCCGATCAGAGACTTGTTATTCCAATATCTCTTTGCCTTTTCCTTTTGATGGATCTGTAGAGGATTGACCAACATCGCCTTCAGCATTCATCCTTTTGAACCAATCGGAATCGGGGTTCTGAGTAGCATGTGTAGCCCCTTTTTCAGTGTCTTTTCCGATAGTAGAAAAGGAGGTTTTGATCGGGTTGTCTTTTTTCGGAGTGTCCTGATTGAACGTACGTTCTTCATTGGTTTCGTCTCCCCCTTGCTTTGGAGAGGCAACACCTTCCGAAACACCCTTTAACGCGGCTAGAAGATTGAATACAGGATAAAGCTTAAGGGTTAGATGTCTGCGCACCTGAGGAGTGAGAATTGGATCAGTGTCTTCAACAATCCGATGAAAGAAAGAGTCAATTTCAGATACACCATTTCGAACAGCTTTGTTTTGAGAGACAGCGGAGGTGAGAATGGCAGACTTGTGTAGGATATCCGACTTGAGAACCTGGATTTTGGTTTCTTTGGCGGCTAATGTATCCATCAAGGAATTTTCGGTGGCCAAATCCTTTTGCAGTTGTTCAAACTTTGTATCCATAGAGGATACCCATTCAGAATAATCTGCCTTCATTTCCGAACGTAATGTAGAAAGCTCCGCTCTTTCTTCCTTCAGAATGCTCCCAAAGTTGGAGATGACCTGTTGCATCTTTTCATTGTTCCTGACATGACATTATCGGAAGTCCTGAGTAAATTTGAGAACATCTTTTTCCAGCCTGCCAATAGAGGTGGCAGAATTTTGCATTTGGGTTTCGGAGTTCCGTATGAGGGAGGAGAATTCACGCATGAGTTTGACATTTTCGGTGATTAAAGTGTCCACCGAGTCTTTGTGAGCATCCAACTGGGATTGCCAGTCGGAGTTTGAGGGATTCGCCTAGGATTGAAGAAGTTGATCTAGTTTCTCGGAGATTTCCTTGAGCTGATCTGACGCCATCGGAACAGAAGAACTGGGGTTCTTGAGTTTAACAGTGGACGGAGATTCAAGAAAGTCTGAAAGATCATCCTGGTCATCATTAACCAAAATATCTTCATCTTCATCATCATCTGAAGGAGGGTTGACATGAGGCGAATTTGGAATGCTAGTTTGTTTGGGTGATATGGATGGAGACTTTTGAGTGATTGGGGAACGGAGGGGTGAGCGTTCAGGAGTTGATTGTGGGCTGGAATGAGGAGTGGTTTTTGGTGTGGGGTCATGAGGCGGCGATAGTGGAGGAGGAGAAGGCTTGGTAGGGGGTACATCTTCAAGATTTTCTGTAATCGGAACGCCGTGTGGGGAATTCGGAATATGTGGTTTGGGCTGTTTTTCGGTGTCAGACGCTGCAGCTTTACCTTTTCGTTTAACCATTTTCTTTGGATTTTCAAGTCTGTCAAAAGCGTCTTGATGTGCTTGGTCAATATTACGAACTCCCGATGGAGATAACAGTCTGTATTCAGCAATGCATTGAACGTCCTTCGGAACTCGGTCCAACATTGTGATCGGAATTGATCCAATGAAATCGAAATCCTCCGATTTAGTGGTTGCAAACTGAGCGGTTGACAACGTCGGAATAACCGCTAACACAGAAACGGTCATGACATGGATATGATGTTGCTCAATAGCCCGTTTCAGCACAATGGACCAAAATCGAGCACAAGAGATTTCAGTGTGACGATTCTTGTAATTTACGCTCTCGGCAAATTGGCTCCATAGAATAGACCCGTAATCAAGGTTGATATCATGATAGAGGCCATAAAAGATAGAGTAAAAGAGCTTACTTGCACTGTCTGTGCCTGTCGTGCGTTCAGAGAAGCTTTTAAACAAGATTGTGAAAAGAAAGTTCCACAGAGGCGGTAGACCCTTCTTTGTGAACTTGGAGAGTTGCGTTATATCACCCTTGTAGCCTAGTTGGTAGAAAAACCGTGGAAGAGTAGAAGGCGGAAGGGAATCAGGATCGACAATATCAGTTTGATCAGTAAACCCTAGCAATTTTCCAAAACGGGACTTGGAAATGCGCGTCTTGATGGATCCTACCTCAAAAGTAACAACATCATCAGCCTTGTTGTAGAATGCTGACGAGTACGCAGAGGAGAGATACACGATTGGAATCTCCTCTGAAGCAGTTAGGGCTTTGCAGATCCGGGAATATTTAAGACACTCGATCATCGGCTGAAGAGCTTCATTATACTTGGTAGAGTTAAGATCAATGATCATATTCTGATTCTGTTTGATCTTCAGCATAAGAGAGGAGGATGTATTTTCATTTGCAGAAGATGAACCAGCCATTTGAGAGTTCTTGAGAGTTCGCGAGAAAAAGAGGGCTTTGAAGATGGAGAGTTCTTGCGTGAGAGAAGAAGAGGAGAAGAAAGAGAGCGACCCAAAAAACCTTTTAAATATCCTTTGGAGATTATTTGGAAAAAGGAAATCCCGCTTCAGTCGACTTCGTTACCCAAGAATCATGCTGTATCATCATGAGTGGCCCCCAAAAGTCGCATTGCATGCGCGTGAAAAGCGAGAAAGTAGCTGCTGTGGAGATGACGTTGTAACGGCCACGTCTGGATTACCTCATCCAAAATTTCAAAAATTTGATGGGTAAAGGAAAATGTCAGGTCATCAAGTCTGAATCCTTATCATAAAATCAACCAGAGTTAGAAAAAATCAAATAATGATTTTCGTGTAAGAGTGTGCCAAAGATAAAGAAGAAAATCAAAATTTATTTGGTAATGTGTGATGTCGGAATGACATAAAACTGATTGATCCCGGGCAATGATCTCTTCCTTCAGAATCATGAGAGATTCGTAAGTGATTTTGTGGTATCCCGTTGAATTACGATCAATTGATTGATAAGAATCATTGAAAGGTTTCTTTTAAGATTTTGGCTCTATTAGGTGGGTTTAACTTTCTTTCGAATTCCGAAAACGTGAGAAATTTCCGAAATCGGAAGAAAGGACTTGTTTGACCAGAGTAGTCATGAAAACAAGTGAGGGTAAGGAGAATTTTGTCTGACTTGGGAAATATTTTGAAATCTCAAAAAAAATTAAAACTGGATCTCTTTGGATAGAAATTACTTTGGTGGAGCAGATTTCATAAAGATCACGCAAAAATAAAAGATTGAGATTTCCTTTGAAGTTTTCGTCAATTCCTTAGCGTGTTTGGATATTTGGATTTCATTTGAAATTGTGGTAGAAACAATTCCGAAATCATGAACACAGAGTTTGTATAACCATCAGTTTTCAGTGGTAATGCTGAAAACCTTCATAAGGGTTACAGTTATATGGAAATGAATTAAGTGTGGAGAATTGATAGAATGGTAAAGAGAGGTTGTTTGAGTCTCACAGCTTCTCATGGTGAAAATGAGTTGCGATCTTTGACTAGACTTTTCGAATTCATATATTGAAATTGGTTGTTATTTCAATAATCATGGAGATTCATTAGATAGATAGACAGGTGGACAGAGAAAAGAAAATATTACTGCAAAATACTGCTGAGAGAGAAAGTCATCATGAGAACTCATTAAATGCTCAGGAGAAAAGAGTGGGAAACGTCTAATCAGTTGCTAATCAGCCGTCTCTGCTTTGATGACGCGTAATAATTGCAACAGATTTGCATCATTACTCCCAAAAAGTAATTTAATATTCACTATTGGGAAGCCTAATCGGTGTCATGTTTGCCTATAAAAGGAAAATATTGTTAGCAGAAACAGCACACACTTACTAGAGATTACCTTCATACTGTTCATCAGATGGCTCAGCGTCCTTACAACCGTGGTGACAAGGTTGAAGTAAAAATGCATGAAGGTGAATACGCAGGTGGCACGTATGGTGGAGTCGTCATGGCGGTTTGGAACCATTGGTATGAGGTCAAGATGACGACGCTCAAGGACAGTGATGGTGGTGGTCCCCTTACAATCCAGACCAGTTATCCCTACTTGCAGCCTGTCCCACCAACGATCTTGGTGGAGTATAAACAGTTCGACCTCATGGAGGTCTGGCACAAGCGTGGATGGTGGCCAGCGATGATCATCCAGGCAACTCCTCACAACCAGTTCTTGGTGGGACTAGCGGATGAGAGTCGTCTCTTCGTGGATGAGTGTGAGGTGCGAATCCATCAATCCTTCCACCTTGGTGATCCCCCGATGTGGCACTATTATAAGCTGTAGTTTGAAGTAGTTTTTGTTTTTCTTTTTGGTGTAATGAACTACGTTCCTTCAGCTTGAATACATAGTGTCTTTCTTTTTGTTTATGGATTTCTGTTTGAATTCTGTATCTGCATTCTCAAGGGTATTGGACAGCAAGAAGAACAAAACAAAGAAAAAAAATAAAATAAAATAAAATACACAACACATGAAAATAAAACAAATTTTAAAGAACTAGAAAATATTTTTGATATTTTGATATATATAAAGAAAGTAAAACACACAAAAAAATTTTATTTGAAGAAAAGTATTTTTGATGTTTTGTTGAGAGAAAAGGGAAAAAAATAATAAAATAAAAAAATAATAAAAATAATAATAAAACAAAATTTTAGAAAGGATACATGCATTCTGAATTATTCTCGTCTGAAGTCCGATTCCGAGGCATTCCGAATTTCGGACTCAATCGGAAAATTAGTTGGTTTTCGGGACAGATTCAGCTTCCATCATTCCGAGACCTTGAAGAATTCTGTTAAATGCTATCTCTGGAAGTGCCTTGGTGAAGATGTCTGCCAATTGATCATTTGAGCGAACAAAATGAATTTCGATGTTGTCGTCTTCAACATGATCTTTGATAAAGTGATATCTGAGTGCAATATGTTTAGTCTTTGAATGTTGCACTGGATTGTGACAGATCCGAATCGCACTTTCGGAATCACAGTAAAGAGGAATACGTTTCATACTGACTCCATAGTCTCTCAGTTGGTTTTGAATCCATATTATCTGAGAGGTGCATGAAGCAGCAGCAATGTACTCAGCTTCAGCTGTTGATAGTGACACACAAGTCTGTTTCCTTGATTGCCAGCTTACGAGTTTTCCATCGAGAAGTTGACATCCTCCTGAAGTGCTTTTGCGATCCAATCCACAACCACCAAGATCAGCATCAGAAAATGCTTGAACAAAGAAGCCAAATCCTGACGGATACCATAGTCCTAGAGAGGTTGTTCTTTTGAGATATCGGAATATGTTCTTCACAGCATTGTGATGTGGCTCTCTAGGATTAGCCTGAAATCTAGCACAGTAACAAACAGCAAACATAATGTCAGGTCTACTTGAAGTAAGGTAGAGAAGTGAACTTATCATTTGACGGTAAAGAGTGATATCTGCTGCAGGTTTGTCTAGAGAAGGAGTGAGTTTGGTTCCGAAAGCCATCGGAACTTTAACTTTAGAATCTCCCTTCATTCCGAATTTTTCTAAGAGATACTTGGTATAAGCTTCCTGATTGATGAAGATGCCTTCTGAGCTTTGTTTGATGTTAAGTCCTAGAAAGAAATTGATTTTACCCATCGAGCTCATTTCAAATTTTGTCTCCATCAGTTTTCGGAATTCAGCCGTTAGGCTAGGATGAGTAGATCCGAAAATGATGTCATCGACATAGATTTGAACAATAATCAGGTGACTTCCTTCCTTTTTACGAAAGAAAGTTGGGTCGACAGAACCTTGCTTGAACTTGGATTGCTTGAGAAACCGGGTTAAAGTTTCATACCAAGCTCTTGGAGCTTGTTTTAGACCGTAAACAGCTTTATCTAACACATAGCAATGATCGGGATATTTACTGCTCACAAAGCCTGGTGGTTGTTCAACATAGACTGTTTCTTCTAATTCTCCATTTAGAAATGCACACTTGACATCCATCTGATAAACATCGAAACCCTTGTGTGCTGCATAAGCAAGAAAAATCCGAACGGACTCCAGTCTGGCAACTGGTGCAAATGTTTCTTCATAATCAATTCCTTCTTCTTGACAGTAACCTTTAACTACCAGTCTCGCTTTGTTCCGAATGACATTCCCTTCTTTGTCTAATTTGTTTCGGAATACCCATTTCATTCCGAGAACGGAAGCCTTCTCCGGAGTCGGAACCAATCTCCACACCCTGTTGCGTTCAAATTCATTTAGTTCATCTTGCATTGCCTGGGCCCAGTCAGCATGATCAAGTGCTACTTTAACCGTTTTAGGTTCAATCTTAGAGATGAACGAATGAAACATGCAAAATTCCACTTTTGAAAATAAAGCGGCTTGCTTTTCTTTAGCTTGAGCTCGAGTGAGAACGCCAGCAGATGTCGCTCCGATGATTTGAGATTTTGGATGATCTCTCATCCATTTTATCATTGGAGGATAATTTGGATCATATTCAGTATTAATTTCTAGAATAATTTCTTCTGCTTCCGATTGTACCTCTGACTGTGTGTCAAGGTCATTGTTTTCAATTTCATTCTCCCCCTGGAAGTTTGCATCGTTTCTATCGTCAGAGTGATCTTGTTCAACCGATAGAGTGGTTGACTCTGATTCAGGAGCCATACCCTCCCCATGAATAGGTGCTGAACTCTTGAATTGTATCTATCATCAAAGGTGATGTAGTATGTTTCTTCAATCTTCCGAGATCTTTTGTTCAGAACACGATAGGTCTTTGAGGTAAGAGAATATCCCAGAAAAATACCTTCATCTGCTTTTTCATCCTATTTAACTCGTTTCTCTTTGGAGTTAAAAATGAAACACTTAGATCCGAAAACATGAAAGAATTTCACGTTCGGTTTTCTTTTGTTGATGATTTCATAGGGAGTGAGATTAAATCGTTTGGTGATGTTTGATCGGTTTTGAGTGTAACATGCAGTTGCAATGGCATCGGCCCAGAAGTATAGAGGAAGTTTCGCAAAAGAGAGCATTGTGCGAGCAGCTTCACAAAGAGAACAATTTCGTCTTTCTACCACTCCATTTTGTTGAGGAGTATAAGGGGCAGAGAAGTTATGCGAGATTCCTTTAGTGACAAGAAAATCATCGAGAACTTTATTTTTGAATTCTGTGCCGTTATCACGTCTTATCATCCGAACTTGTTTTCGGAGAAGAACTTCTATCTGCTTGATGTAGTTAATCATGTTGATTGCTGCTTCAGATTTTTTTTTTGAGAAAGAACACCCATGTGAAGCGAGAGAAGTCATCTACCACAACCAGAATGTATTTGTTGTGAGCAACGCTTTCGATGGCAGATGGACCACAAAGATCAATGTGCAGAAGTTCCAATGGTTCGATGATCTTTGTGTTGATGATTGTAGAATGGCTCTTCCGGCTTTGTTTTCCCAACTCACATGCATCACACAGTCGGTCTTTGTCGTACTTGAGTAGCGGTAAACCTCGCACCAGATCACCAAGTACCAGTTTATTAATATCACGAAAGTTCATGTGAGATAAACGCCTGTGCCATAACCAACTATCATCGTTCGTAGCTTTTGTGAGTAAGCAGATGGCAGGTTTTCCTTGGATGGGTCGCATGTCCAAAGGAAACATCTCTCCTTTTCTTTTTGACTTCAAAATGATCTTCTTAGATTCCTTTTCAACCAGCTCAGAGCCGTCTTCATCAAATGAAACTTTAAGACCTGTTCCGACAACTAGTTGCGAAACACTGATTAAGTTGTGCTGAAGTCCTTCAACATATGCCACTTTCCGTATCGAAATTTCACCATTTGTGATCATGCCATAGCCTTTGATGTTTCCGGTTGCATTGTTTCCATAGCTAACTTTTCCTCCATTCGTTAGTGAGCGATATTCTCGTAATTCCTCCTTCCTCCCTGTCATGTGACGTGAACAGCCGCTATCAATGTACCATTCCGGATCATCCTGTTCGTCACGTAGAACCTACACAAGTTAGAGAGATTTAGGAACCCAAACCAATATAGGCCCATGTGAGAATTTATGAGAGATAGGAAAAATGCATGATCTGTCAACCCAAAATGATTTTCTCATAAATGGTTGATTTTTCTTATTTTCAATTCGAAACACTTTCATTTTTGTGGACTGCCATTGTTCTTTAGCAAAACGAGATTTCGTTGGAGTGAACGTGTTGGAGACTTGATAATAATGGGTTTTCTGACTGCGAGAGTGATAAGTAGGATTTGAAAGTGTAACTGACTGAGATGAGAATTTTGGTTTAAAAATAACTGTTGGGTGGAGCTTGTTGGATTTGAGATTCTGAGTGGTGTCAGGATAAAGCTTTGCCTTCCCCTTTGAATCATTTGAACCGAGAACACGAGTGGGATTCTTTGTTGTTGGTGTTAAAACTGAGTCTTTGGGTGTTGGTTTTGGAGTATGTCTAGATTTCGGAATTGGAACTGGATTGACTTTCTGGGTTGTGTCTAAGTCGTTTTTGTTTCTCCAAAACTGTTTTCTTTCTTTCAAATTCTTTTTGTACCTGGCATTCATTTGTTTCCTTTTGGCTATCAGCTCTTCAGGAGACTTATGAACACAAGATGTTGAGCAATGGTTAGAGTCAGATTTGAAAGTATTTGACTTGGAGTTTGAAGAATTGAATTTCAAATTCTTTGTACCCCATGAACCATTTTGAGAAACAGAATTTTTACAATTCAACGATCCAGAAATGTAGTTACTACGTGACTTCCACGAGGTCATTTCGGAAAGACCTTTGGTCTCATCTGAGTTGTCAATTGGTTCCGACCAAAAGAAAGAATCACATACATCGGAATTATCATTATCGACTAGGACTTTAAGTTCAGTCGCATCTTTTGTATTTAGGCCTGGTTTAACAAAAACTTGATTTGGTACTGTCTGAATCTTTGGGAAAACAGTGGCTTGTTCGTTTAAAGTTTGTGATCCTTCACTTTCAACAATTCTCGCAAAAGAAACTGAATTTTCAGAAATGAGATTTTTCTTAGTTTCAGTAGAATTGGATATAAATTCCAAACAGTCAATTTCATCCTCAACAGATATCTCACTCATATCACTTTCATCAAAATCCGAAATATTCTCATTAATGGGAGTATTATCAGAATTTAGTTTAGAGCATAGTGAGTGAAAATTCTTTAAGGTCGCTGTTTTAATTTCCTCATGATCATTTTCTGAAAAATATTCTTTAACCATATTTTTATGTTCTTTGGACTGAATATAGCTTTCAATTTTATCAAGTCTGATTCGATATGCTTCCGAAACCTCATCGGATGAAACAATGGTTTCACATCTGTGGCATTCTGCATCGATTTCATCCTCTTTCAACTCAAGAAAGGGCAAAATCATTTTGTGTAATCCCCTGCCTATATCACAGTCAAGATGCAGTTGAGTAATATTATTGTAAAGACGCTTTGCGATTAAACAAAAAATATTTCTCTGTTTGACAAGAACTAGATTATCCCTTTTGACATAAATGATATCATCTCGTGCTCTAACTAACTCATTGTCTAACGCCTCGATTCTCATTCGTCTCTCCTCATTCTTATTCGATACCCTACTCAATTGATCATTCAGGTTAGAATTGCTTAGACGTGTTCTTTTTAGACTATCACTCAAACTAGAGACAGTGAATCTAAGATCATCTAATTCAGTATCATAACTAGAAGAGAAAATATTTAAATATTTAAGGATAGAGCGTACCTTGTTGACCACAGCCTCACATTCCTCTACTTGTTCAGTAACAAGTTTCACAGCAAAGCAATTTGCTGAGGTTTGGCACCCATCGGTAGAGTACCCTCCGCTGTTGGAATGATCATCCTTCACCATCAAACATCGGCCATGCGTCGGATTTCTCACCTCCTCATCTTCCGAGTCCGTAGACCAGACCCCAATGGCACCAAACTCGCTATCCTCTTTTACCACGAAGGCTGCTTTGGTAGATGAAGCATCAGTCTTTTTCAGTTCCGCAATCTTCTTTGCGTAATAAGCTTCATCCTTTACCTGCTCCTTCTTCTCAGCTTGCTTTCGGAGAAAACAGTCTTTCACAAAATGGTTCTTACCTTTACAGTAACGGCAATCATAGCCTGAGTCGCCAATAATTTTCTTCTCCTCATCACCTTTCTTTTTCTGGATTTCTTCCGATGACTTTTCAGAATTGAAACCTCCTTGTCGACTTCAGTTTTTGAATTTGGAGAAGTTTTTCTTAAAGAACTTCTTGGGATTTGATACCATTAAAGCTTTGTCTTCTCTAGTCAAATCATCGTCGGAAAAATCTGAGTCAGAATCGATTTCAGCCGATTTCTTTCCAGCAGCAACCAGTGCGAGTGAACCAAGGTCGATAGTCGCTTTGGCTTCTGAAATGACTTCCTTTTCATGGGACTTGAGGATTCCCACAACTTTAGCCAAAGTGTAAGTTTTAAAGTGTTCATTCGCTTTTATGGTTGATACGATAGCCTTCCATTCGGAACGAAGACCATCAAGAAAGGTAACCTTTTGCTCAATAACAGTCCGAGCCAGATTGTATTTTAATAATCGAGTGAGAAGATGATTGTATCGATTGAATGTCTGGGTTAGAGTTTCTTCCGGACCTTGTGCAAAAGATCCGAAATCGGAAAGAAGAGTGGTCTGAATTGAGTGCTCTAGGTCAGCATCTCCAGAATACAATTCTTTAAGTCTATCCCAGATCTCTTTAGCCGTCTCGCATGAACTAACCAGGCGAAGAGTGTCTGCTTGGAGAGCGAATCTGATAATTCTGAATGCTTTAATGTTGCACATTAGTTTATCTTTTTCGTCTTGAGGAATGTCGGTGTGAGTAACAAGCAGGTTGTTGTATTCTTTTAGGGTTTTGATAACCCTCCTTGTGGCCGTGTGGACATGAGTTTCTTCAGTAATAGCTTGCCAAATCGTTGCTCCATGTTCTTCAATGCCAAGAACATAATCTTCAAAATGCAACACCCAGACCTCATACTCTTGAGTAAATAGAATTGGAGTCCTGGTAGTGGATCCAATGATGCTTGAAAGATTGAAAGACTGAGTATGTGAGTCGTCAAAAGCCATCGAAACTTGTTTACTGTTTGAATCAGAAGTGTAAATCAAAAGAAGAATCGAACGTAAAGATCAAAGTCTGATATCTAAAATCGATCAAAACAATAAAGATAATCAAAACAGATCTGTGAATAACACAAACTCCTGCTCTGATACCAATTGTTGAAACACAAGAGTTGGATCGAGATTCAAATAATGCGGAATAATATAAATAAACAAGATCAAGAACAGACAATATGAAGAACTGATGTCGAATGATTAATAAGCAACTCAAGAACAATTCGATGTGAACTATTATGTATGAGTGTCGTAGAAAAGATTACAAAAGTTAACCCTAATTAGGGTACGTGCATGCTATTTATACAAAAACTAAGTATGGAAGGACAGACCCTTTCCATAACCGATAGCTAAATTAATGGCATAAAATCTGGCTAGAAATCCGATCAGCATCTTTGACTCAATCTATATTTATGACTCAACAGATGGCGTTGTAACAGGATAAGGAATCCAAGACACATAATCGTTGTATCGAGTTTACCCCTCCTACGTAGATAGGTAGCTTGTTTTCACCCAGTATGTTCTTTGTTTATCCGATAAACCAACCAACACTCAGAATTTTGGCAGGATCTCTGATTCCGAAATATTCATCTTTTGTAGGGTTTCTTGGTGAAATGTTAACAAAGATTCCCTCATCCACCGAAATTCTTCAAACAAAGTGGTTTGCAATATACATGGTCAATACCAATCCATCGTGGTGAGGGTCTAAGATGTTTTCCATTTTGTCTTCAGCGAACGTGATTTCACTTTTGTTTGTGACGGTTACATTATTTCTAGGATCGTCTTCCTTTTCATATTTGAAACTTTGGCATGCCTCCTAGCTGATGAATAAGTTGTTCCACAGATGTTCAACCCTGCTAAAATGAAGTTTATCACTTTAACATCTCTAGAATGTGACCCTTCCTTCTCCGAAATCTTCGCAGGATCCTACTCCTTATCCTTGGGTTTAAGATTCTTCCTCCCCAGGATTTCCTTCAAGTATCCCTTGATGAGTAGGTAGCTTATATCCTTTCTTAGCACGATGCAATCCTCCAATTTGTGGCCAAAATTTTCATGGAACGTGCACCGCTTGGATCGGTCTTCCCAGGTGTTTGACTTTTCACTTTTCTTCAGCCATCTTTCCTTATCTCCCAAATCCCGCATGACAAAATTCAGTCTGGTAGTATCGACAGAGAAAGAATAGTCGGAAAACTTTGGATATTCTTCGTCATCTTCCTTGTCTTCCAGTGCGTTGACTCAATGGTTCTCCAGTTTGCTGTAAGGTCTCGACCTATGGGATCTTTGCGAAGATGTCTCAGACTTCCTATCAGGATTGTCGTAGGTCTATGAAGTGTTGAGCTTCTTTTGCATCATCTTGTCTTCCTCTAGCCTTATGAATATCAAGGCCCTATTTCTAACTTCATCAAGTTTCCAAAAGGGGTCATGACAAGATCCTCGTAGAATGGGGATCCCTTCTTCAAACCCATCTTGAAAGAATCTACAACAATTTCTACCTCCAAATTAGGAATTTTTAGTGCTTCCTTGCCAAACCTGCTAAGATAATCTCTTAAAGATTCATCAGAGCTTTGAGAAATTTAATAAAGGTTACTAGTAGTTTTTCAAAAGATTTGTTGCAAGAAAATTGGTTGTTAAAAATATTAATAAGATGTGAGAATGATCTAATGGAATACAGATGGACATTTAAAAGCCATTTCAAGGTCGGGCCAGTAAGCGTTGAGTCGAATCCCTTGCACAAGCATACCTCTTTGAGTTCTATTGGGCTGGGGATGATTTCCATCCTTTCTCGCTAATGCACGACATGCTCCTCAGGATCCGTAGACCCATCATACAACTTGCTTTGGAGTCTCGAATCTTTTAGGGATTTCCACATTGTTGATATTTGGTGTGAATCTTGACTGACGTTGGCTTTAGGGGATACCTTAATCATTGAAAGGACTACTCTAGGAGCAGTAGAGATCATCTGCCTCACCTTCCTAATATATGGTTCAACTAGAGGACTCATACATGTTTTTTGGTACTTGTATTGGAATTGAGGGTCGCGAAGATTTCATCCAAGTGTATTGAGTCTAGGAATTGTATAGTAGGAGTGACATGATCGATTGTCATAACACTAGCCATAGGAATCAGATCTTCGTTGCGACTTCGTGAAGACCCACCTATTTTGAAGTTCAGGTTCGTTGGGGCTAACGGGGTGATCCTAGGAACAGAGGATGCTGGAACATTCCTTACAGGATTCCTTAATTCAACCCTCAGTTAGTCCATCTCTCTTTGCATATTTCAGTGGTTTTCATCATGTTTCTTCATATGTTCAGTTATTTGCCCTAGAGTGGTCAAGAGCTCCTCATAAAAAATTAGAACAGTAGCTAATCAAGGAGTTCCTCGATCTAAATGTAGTACAACATTCCCGAAAGCGCTGAATGAGGAGCTTGGGGGGATTCTAAAACTCTGGCCTGAGGATTCGTGGCTAATGGTGTATATGAAGGAGGTACTCTTGATACTTGTGAAGGTGTAGAGGTTGAAGATGTGATAGGCAAAGTAGACATGGTTTCAGAGACGATTTGAAGGGCTAGAATTCGATAGATAAATAACCTCACGGCCCCACAATGGGCGCTGACACGTCGCAGTCGTTGATGCGGTCAAAAATACTAAATATAACCTTACAGATCACTAGCTAGTAGCAAGTAAGGTTCGAATCGTCGAGTCAGTGGTTGGCGCTCTATGTCGATAAACCGATCTATGGTGTCACTCTATAGACGACAGATCAATAGCACGTAGGAACAAACCAAAGAAAAACCAAAACCAACTCAAATTTGGTTGCAGGTCGAGAAAACAATAATAAACCAAATGATTACTTTTATAAAATCAAAAACCAAACATCAAATCCAAAACCAATTAATCAAATATCCAGATCTAAACTATCAACTACTGAAGTCAGAAGCTACTCAACGAATCCAAACAAACATCGAGTAATCGAGAGAAATTCCAATTGCAGAATATCTCGATACCAAGTTGATAAAATGATAGAAAAACCAAAGATCTAACCACCTAACGACTGTAACTGAGAAAAATCAAGAAATCAGCCTTCTGGATCCCTCCTTGATGCCCTGGGATGCCTCTAAAGTCGTACGGGGGTCCGATATTTATATTGGTGGAAACTCGGGGTTCCGCGGCGCGGCCAAGCTCTTCCCACGATGCGGCCCCTTATCCAGATCCAGTTATCTCGGGGTTTGAAATTCAAAAACGAAGATTTTATCTTTTCGGAACATTAGCGTCGCTAACATTGAAGTTAGTGGCGCTAATCCTTGCTTCTGGAAACTTCAACACGCGTCTAAAACTTGAAAAACGAAGAATCCCACCTGGGCCAACATTAGCAGCGCTAACCAGGAGGGTTAGCGGCGCTAACTTCTCCTGGTTCGCCTCCTTTGTTCGTTTTACTCCGTAACTTCTCCCAATTTGCACTAAAACCCCTGTATTTACACTAAAAACATTTCAAAGCACTTTGGCACAAAAGTAAGTTATATTAGTCAATTAATAAGGATAAACTAACTAAAACGCGGCTAAATAACGACTATAATACTTGATATTACTAGGCGCTACCATTATGCAAAAACAATAAACATGACAATCAAAAGACTGCACAGTGTACCGATTATTTAGAAATCGATTATTCGAAAATCAGAAATCATATCGTGTTTTGATATAGGAAAGAGCAGGTAATGGAGAGAGGAGGGGTGTGGGTGTGAAGATTGTAGGAACCAATTGTGGGGCGTTGACCATCCTTGAACTCAGAACGGAGGTCTATTTTTTAAAGCTTGATAACGATGGTCGAGGGAAGATGACAAAGTGTCGACCGGCGGTTTAGCATGAAGAGACGGTGAACCGTTGTGGTGTTAAGCTCCAACGTCGTCCGCCTCCAATCGTCTTTTCGAAGCGGATGAATGGTTAGGTCGTGAGGAATAAGCAAAGAAACGAAAGGGGTCTGGTGCAAACATCAATAATGACAGATTTTATTGGTGAGAGAGGGGTTGATGTTGAGTAATCTGTACGGTTGACGGTGGGTGATCATGTGGTATCGCAGTCACAGGCGGTGACGGTGGTGTTATCAATGGTGAAGCAGCCTATGATCGGCATTCTTGCGTAGTGGAAAAGCGGTAAGAGAGAGAGACGGTGAGACGAGAGATATACGTGAGTGAGAAAGAGAGTTACTATTTAATTTTGATTAGGCTGATTTTTAGGGTTGTAGTTTAATGATCATTTTTAGTTCCTATAATACCCTTATCCGATTATTATGTCTACCAATTATTATGCCTATCAAAGATATCATTGAATTTGTTAATAATTACAAAAAATCTATTTTTCATCTTAGCCTTCCATTATTTTAATCTTACGGTTCAGATTTGGTTCTCAAGATCTCGGGATTCTTAGGGTTCTCAAAAGATCTCATATATATATATATATATATATATATATATATATATATATATATATATATATATATATATATATATATATATATATATATATATATATATATATATATATATATATATATATATATATATATATATATATATATATATATATATATATATATATATATGGTCCAGATCAAATGAGAACTTTTATTTCGTGAGATCGTGGTAACTTCTTACTGAATTTTTTTTTTCAAAAAAAATGTCTTAATATACTAAGTCGCTTATATTTAAGACATTTTGTCAAAAAAAAATTTGAAAAAAATATGCATATAGGCAATGTGCACATATGCACAAAACGTGAACATACATACATTTGCGAAAAAAAAATGCATATATGCACATTTCGTATATGCATATTATTCAACAAAAATTTAACAAAAAGTCTTAAATATAAACGACTTTCTATATTAAGTCATTTTTTTTGAAAAAAAAATCAGTCAAAAGTTCCTACGATTCTCACGAAATAAATGGTTCTCATTTGAACTTTTCTCTCTCTCTCTCTCTCTCTCTCTCTCTCTCTCTCTCTCTCTCTCTATGTGTGTGTGTGTGTGTGTGTGTGTGTATATATATATATATATATATATATATATATATATATATATATATATATATATATATATATATATATATATAAATGGTTTCAAATGAGAACCACTAAAATGTTAAGAACCGTGAGAACCGATATTCACACATTAAGATTCATGTATTTTTTTTCGTTTTTTTTGTTTTTTCACACTTGTTTATTATGTGAAAATAAATCAAACTTAATAAATTTCTTTATTTTTTAATACGTTTTACAATAGTCACAATATAAAAAAATGTATAGTTATTAAACTGTGAATATTATAACGTAATTTTTTTCTTTAAAACAAATCAATATTGATATGTAATAGCAAAATAAGGATAATTATATATTTTTATGTGTTTGGTAATTTTATTTTGATAAAAAACAAGTGTTCAAAATAAAATATAAAATGATATTTAAACTGTGAATTAGTGGTTCTCATTTGAACCATTCCCTATATATATATATATATATATATATATATATATATATATATATATATATATATATATATATATATATATATATATATATATATATATATATATATATATATATATATATATATAGATGTAGGTTCATATGTGGAGAATAAATATTGTGTGAATGTATGAGTGATTATAGTCCAATCATTTCATAAGGATAACTTTGTAATTTGGTTAATTAATTTAATTAGTGTTTAGTTTTAAATATCTAAATTTTTGGTAACAAGTTAAATACTTAAAGCTATAATTAAGGAATACTTTGACTATTCCCTATATAGAGGGTCAAACCTTTATCCCAACTCATTCAGTTTATCCCAACTCATTCATCCCTAGTCTTTTTTCTTTCACCGTGAACGAGTCTCTCCCCCATCTCAGAAAATCACGCCGGCAATACCACCATCTCAGAAAATCACATCGGCAATACCATCTCAGAAAATCATGCCGGCGCTGTTGCTTGCTTCTCACGGTGCTGCTCCGACAGGTTCAAACCTTGTTCTATCCTGTAGATCGCAATTTTAGGGTTCGGTGCAAAAGAAACTGAAAAAGGAAATAAGAGATTGATGAAGGGGTTGATTCACGTGCAGACACACACGATCGATTATGTGTGTGTGTGTGTAATATAGAGCTAAATCTTCCCTTTAACCGGCATAATATTGGCCAAAATCGCCGATCAGTTTTCCGATTTGAAAGATATTCACGCTGGCTTCAACGCTAAGCTTGTCAGTTCCACTGGTCCGAAGCTAAAAGCTGGTTCGATTTCTACCAGTCTGATGTCGTCTTGAAGCTGATTTCGTGTCTCAATGTCAAGTGCGGAGGATCTGTTTTCCCCACCGCCGACGACCACATCTGGTGGGTTCGAATCCGTTACAAGAACGTAAGTTTTATTGTTTTTAATTTTTTTGGATATTGTATTTGTTTGTTTTGATGCGGTGGGTTAGCCACAGAAATCATCGATGAAATATATGTGGTGTGGATTTCATATGGCTTCTTAATCCAAATAAATACCTAAAAATACTCAAAAACAAGTTGGAGTGATGCACTTTTTTGGGTTATTCAAGATAACCAAAAAAACGGTATCATTGGCACCTCCTTCATCTCTAATTGTCGACATGCTCATTAACTTGAATACGCTTCGTGCTTTTTTTTCTTGATTAGGTTGTAAAATGGTGAAACTTTAGCGCACCTACCGGATATCGTGCCACTGGACAAATAAATGTGTGATTCATTCTGAAAGAATATTCAAAGTGAGCTTACAAAAACAAGAATATTCTTTCAGAATAGATTTGGTGATACAACCATATTATCTCAGAATTTCAAGATTGAACAAGCAAAACCAACCATATTCTTACAGAATGGGAGTGGTGATTCAACAATATTCTTTTAGAATTCCAAGTTTGAGCTTGCAAAACAACAATATTCTTTTAGAATGGAAAGAACAAACAGAATGCATTCTCAAGTCTGATATCAATTTTATATGCTTCATTCCTAATATATTGTCATTATATTTTTATCATTTATATTTAAAACAAACATTCCTATGGAATGTACCTTGTAATTAGTTTTTATAGTTTTTATAGTTTTGGTTTTATATACAGGTGTATTCTTCAAGAATAAAAGTGTAAATTTAACTATAGAATTGTAAATTTAAATTGTCAAGAACCTGCGTTTTTTTGTTTAACTAATTCATGAACAATTTTAATATTAAATAAATTTGGTAATTTAATTTCGTTTTTATTAATTAAAATTTACTTATTGCCTAAAATGTAAGTAATAACTAATTAAATTCAAATCCCTAAATATCCGCACATTCCAAAATTTGTCATGGGTAAATTTGACTAATTTACCCTTATTTATTTTATTTAATTAAAAATAATTAATTTTTATTCAATTAATTACGATCATGCCATCATCATCTTAACCATTCATTCTTTTCATCTAATGGCTGATATTGTCTCACACGATCACACAATATTTGTGTTCCACATTTGATCCTAACTCTCTCTATATATATATATATATATATATATATATATATATATATATATATATATATATATATATATATATATATATATATATATATATATATATATATATATATATATATATATATGGGTTCAATGCAGAACCAAATTAAATCACTTAACTGCAGAACCATGTTCTTAACCGTTAGATTTTATTCCTTCATTAAGGGTATGATGGTAAAAAGAAAATACGAGAAATAACAACCTCTAATAAATACGTCCAGTAAATGAACAAATGTTCATCAATAAACATAAATCCCAAAAATATAGTGTCATCTCAGTTATGTATTTGAAATCCGATTTATACCTAACATTCACAGTTTTCAAATCC
Source organism: Cichorium intybus (assembly GCA_023525715.1). Classification (NCBI taxonomy): domain Eukaryota; kingdom Viridiplantae; phylum Streptophyta; class Magnoliopsida; order Asterales; family Asteraceae; genus Cichorium; species Cichorium intybus. The sequence continues at coordinate 106,491,621 of CM042012.1, read as the reverse complement.
AAGAACTTCAACAAGTAATTAAACCATTGCTCTCAGTTACGTATTTGAAACTATTGTTATAGAATATGTTCATTGATGAACAAATGTCCATTGATAAACAAATGTTCATTGATGAACATATGGTAACAGGTTCATATACAAATAACGACTCACAAGCGATCATCACAAATAACCCTTCTTGGCATTTTAACAAGCACCTGGTGTGCACATTAATGAACATTGAAAGGATGTTCATTACGGATTTCTGAATGTCGATGGCGTTAGCGATTACGCTAATGGCGATTGTAGTTTTTAGTACAGGAGAATAAGCGATATAGGAGCGTCAAATGTTGCGTGATTTTTTGAAACAAATGTTCATCGATGAACAAATGTTCATCGATGAACAAATGTTCATCGATGAACATATGTTCATCGATGAACATTTGTTTCAAAAAATCACGCAACATTTGACGCTCCTATATTTTAGGGATGGGTAAAAAACCAATATGTCCTTGCCTGGGTATGATTCCCTACATTAGGTGCATAATTTCTTAGTGCGTCCATTTTAATCTAACCCATTGATATAATGATCCAACGGTTATAAGGATGGTTTTGTGGTTAGGTGATTTAATTTGGTTCTATATTGAACCTTCCTCGATATATATATATATATATATATATATATATATATATATATATATATAGTTAGGATATATTAAAAACTATAATTATTGTGTGGACGTAAGACCCAATCAGAAGCCTAGAATCACCAAGGGTTTTTTTGGTCAATTGATGTTTAAATTAGTTAATTAAATTAAAATTAATACCTTTAATTATTGTAACGTGAGCCTATAAACATGGTAAATTGGTAACTGACAATATTATCACCTTCATTATCTCTACATTCCATCACTACCATAAATCCGTCCGCCATAGTTGTCGATCACCACCTCTGGTAAACACAGCAGAACCATCGATTAATTTCTGATCGTACATGCTCCGGTCGTCCATCATCCAGTCGATGCCTACGTTCCTATGATCGGAATCCTTCATCAGGTAAACGTATACAAACCATCGCATCATCTCGTTCTTCCATCCATCCGTTTCCTTCACCAGGTTCATACATTGCTATCTAATACCATCCCCTCATCAGATCGATTTCCCTTAAATATTCAATTTTTTTGTTAGGTTCAGGTCTTCTTCGAGTTTTCTAGTATCGATTTTCAAATTTTCTAAACAAATAATCGATAATTGACGAGTTGGTCGAGAATTGAAGGGTGCCCTGTTCACCTTCTGATTCAGTAATTATCGATTCTTGGTTACAATCGATTTCTTGTAACTTTCTGATTTCTAATTTCTGTCATCGGTTCTGATTTCTAATTTCTGATTATCCGAGTGTTTAATTTCTGATATATCGACATCGATTTTGATTTTGCCATCAATTTTGATTTCTTATTTCTGATAATATAGATTTTGATTTAATATTTTGTTTGATTATAGAATGCATAAACTCTAATTTGTAGTTAGATTATAGGCTGTTTAAACTATAATTTCGAGTTCTAATTCAGAGTTTTAATATTATGTTCGATTATATGTATAACTCTGATTTGATTAACTGTGTTTGATTACACTTTGTAGTGGGATTGAAGAGCAACAGCCCCTTCAACCTAGTCTTTAGGAAGTTAGAACCATTCACATAGAATGTCATTCTCAACTTGATGATTTACAACTAGAGAAGAATTTTGATGTTACAAGGCAGATTTTGATGAATTTAAATGCAATTATTCTGGCAGAATGTCATTCACAACTTAATGAATTTCAATGCAATTATTCTGGCAGAATGTCATTTTGTTTTGTATATTATGTACTTCATTCTAACAGAATGTTTATCTTACTTTCATATTTATCTGATTTTGTATGATTGTGTAATTCATTCTAATAGAATGTTTATCTTATATTCATATTTATCTGGTTTTTATGACTTTTTAATTCATAAAAGTATGATTTTGTAACTCATTCTACCAGAATGGTTAATTTACTTTGAAAATGTACACTAGCATTCTATAAAAATACTAGTTTCTGATGTATGATTTTGTAATTCATTCTAATAGAATGGAACGGATTAAGAACTCAGGATAAGAATCAAAATTAATTTTACATCTTTGTTAGAATTGTTACAAAACTGAATTTTGAATTTGGAAATAAATTTGAATTTGAATTTTAATTAAAATTTGAAATTAATCCCATGAAACGCTCACATTCCATAATTGAAAAAACATAAAAAGTCCATATTCCCCTTTAGAATGATATAATAAGAAAGTTGATATTTCTTTTAATTAAAAATAATTAATATTCTGTTGTTAATCACAACCATTGATGATTATGATTCTACGATTCTGATTGGGTCTTACGTCCACACAATAATTGTGGATCTTAATATAACGTAGCCATATATATATATATATATATATATATATATATATATATATATATATATATATATATATATATATATATATATATATATATATATATATATATATATATATATATGTTCCTTTTTTCATGGAGTCAATAAATGTTGATGTTGCGATGCATAGAATAGAAAAGTAGAAGGAAAATAAGTAATGAGTTCAACAAGTGTCCCACATGGTTGTTAAGTAAAAGATGAATACCTTAAATTCCTATATAAAAGAGACCAAGTTATTGCGTTTTTCAAATATTATGTTTCGTGTTCCATTTACGTTGCAGCATACACGAAACCAACGTGTATATAAAAAACATATTTAATGAAAACCATTGTTATTTGTTATTCATATTCATAACTTACATGTGAACGACATCAGTATTTTACATGTAAGTGACCCGTTCACATGTAAGTGACCTAATAATTAGAGTAAATTACAATTTTGGTCCCTGTGGTTGTCATGAAATTTCAATTTTGGTCATCATTTTCAAATTTCACGCTGATGGCTGTGGTGACCAAAATCTTGCATTTTTGGTCCCTTGGCCAGGTAAAAAGACTAAAATACCGTTTTTAATTTCTTTTTACTTTTCTTTTAATTTATTATTTAGTAAGCAAATAAAAAATAAAAGAAAAATTACACCAACACCGGCGTTGAAACTTCAGACTCGTTTCCACCCCTCCGCCTCTTCCCCTTCGCTTTCGGTTGGTTCACCGCCTTCGTTCAATAAGCCCGATGCTCAATTGACGGCAACTCCTCCACCATCGTCTGGGTCCAAGAAACAGCGTGTGGCAATTAAAGCCATCAACAAGCAGAAATCATCAACGATCATTCGTTTCATACCATCGGAGAAATTGCAAAAAAATTATCATCGAAGATGCGTAATACAATTTATATTGAGATTCGCTGGTTGTTTTTGCCGGTTTCTGAAATTGAGATTTACCGGTTTCTGCAATTGAGATTTGCAATACCCTGTCAAATTATATTGAAGGATCGATAGCGGCAATGTGTTGTCGATCTTCGATTTTTGAAAGAGGGCTAGGGCTGGAGCCACCGAGCCGACAACGAGGGTGACCGGCGATTAAAGCCAAGATGTTGGTGGTTGATCAATCGGCGTGTCAATCATACGACAACTAGGTGATTGGACACACGAATTAAAAATGGTATTCTCGGAAGTCTGTGAACCTCCAGTTGCAGGTAAAAGTGGACTTCTCAGAGCCGATGAAACTACGAAAACAACGTATATATTCAATTAGCCATCCTACTTTGTTAAACACTGTCTGTTCATAATTTATTTATAAATTTTATATATCAGATTGCCTAGACTGTTGATTGACGGGCCGTACGGAGCTTCAGCTCAATACTACCGTAAAGATGTTCTCCTGCTTGTTTGACTTGGAATCGGAGCAACGCCTTTTATTAGTATTAGAGTGAGTGTTAGAGTGAAGTAATGATACAGGGTATTATGTCGGTTGCAGCATTTCCTCCTCCAACTATCACAAACCTGAAATAGTTCCAACCAAAGCCATTCACTTAAACCTCAATCAACCAAAGTAATTATTGGATATAAAACAACAACGACAACTCAAACTCACTCTCGATTCTCATTAGCGAACAAGGATGATGCAGAAACGATGAAGTTTCTCCGGTTGAAGCTTCTCGAATAAAAACAGCACCACGCTGCCGGTAATGGAAGAATCTCAAAAACACGCTGCCGGAAAATTGATTGAAGACGAGAGAGCTAGAAACGTAGTGGGGTTGGGTTGGGGGTGGGGGTTGAATTTTTTTTTTAATTATCAAAATAAAAATATTTCAAAAGAAAAAAGAAAAAGAAATTAAAAAGGGTATATTGGTCTTTTTACCTGGCCAAGAGACCAAAAGTGTAAGCAAAAGTGCAGTTCATGACCATAAACCTGAAAAACCAAAAGGATGACCAAATATGCAATTTCGAGACAACCACGTGGACCAAAATTGTAATTTTCTCCAATAATTATTATAAATATGTGTAGGTCATTCCCATTTAATAACCCATGAGATGAAATAAAAAGTGGAAGAAGTAGTTAGTCACATGTGAATGACCTACAAGCAACATAAAATAACACATATTTTATTTAAAATTGAATAATGCACAATAAAAGTGAGTTGATGTGTAAAATAAATAAATAAATCGTATGTTATATCAATAAATATTACGACAGAGATTTGTTTTTTGAGAGAATAAGAAATTATGAATATTAATATTTCGATTTCCGATAAAAATAAAATGGGAATTTATAAAGAAAAGCAAAGACGAAACATTGTATTGGCATAGATTAAGGTAAGAGTAAATTACAATTTTGGTCCATGTGGTTGTCTCAAAATTGCACTATTGGTCATTCTTTTGGTTTTTCACGCTCATGATCCCTGAACTGCACGTTTGCTTACGCATTTGGTCCTTTGGCCAGGTAAAAAGAATAAAAAACCCTTTTAATTTCTTTTTTATTTTTCTTTTAATATATTATTTATTAAATCAATTAAAAAAATAAAAAACAAAATCCTTTTCCCTGTCTCTCCAGTGAACTCGATGAATTTAGGGCGTGACGGCATGAGCTGCAACAACGGCTCCCCATTCCCCCATTCCGGCAGGTGGAAACTGCTTGAACGCGTGACGGCGGTGGCGATGCTGGTGGTGATAAGCTCGTATAGAAAGACACCTAGCTCCATACGTCACTAGCTTTTGTATGTTAGGCGGCCTGTTTGAACGTATTCTGGAGTTGCGTATCCAACGGTTCCGACCACTTATTGAAATTTACAATAATTTCAAAATTAGGGTTAGAATTGGTTTCGCATAGGGCCAGCCCGAAATCCGACAGCTTTGCGTTCCAGTTCTCGTCCAAGAGAATGTTTGAAGATTTGAAATCACGGAAGATTATCCGCATGCACGTAATTCAATAAACACAAAATCATCTACTAAGCTACCGTCGTTAATCGAACGAGTACCTGAAATTCCATTCCTTCGTGAAGATAAGCTAAGCCTCGAGCAGCATCCTGTGCAATTTTGAGTCGAGTTGACCACGGAAGAGCTTCTGAAACCTGTTATACAAGTGATCTTGAACGCTCTGATTGGGCATATATTCGTACACAAGAAGACATTGGATCCAACTTTCATTGTCCTCAGCGCCATACCCCACAAGTTTGACAAAGTTTGGATGGGCATATATCCGTTTACCAAGTCATCTTGAACGCTCTGATTGGGCATATATCCGTTTACCAAGATTGATCCTTTTGGTTGTCTAGCTTCTGCTGCTCCTGTTGAAAACACCAAAGGTACTTCCGAAAATATTAAGGAATATGGAAATCTAAGCTCCGACCAGTCGCCGGTGATCTGCCAAGCTCCAGTGATGATCTCTTCTGTGTGATCGAGAGAAAGAGAGGAGGGTTTTTCTTCTGAAATCTAAGCTCCGACCAGTCACCGGTCATTCACAATTTCTGGGTTGTTCATCCCTAAATCTTTATCCAAAGAAAGAGGGGAGTGCTTTTGTTATTTTTTTAATTACCAAAATAAGAATATCTTAAAAAAGAAAAAAGAAATTAAAAAGGGTAGTTTAGTCTTTTTACCTGGCCAAGGGACTAAATGTATAAGCAAACATGCAGTTCAAGGACCATGAACGTGAAAAACCAAAAGGATGACCAATAGTGCAATTTTGGGACAACCACATGGACCAAAAGTGTAATTTACTCTTAAGGTAATGATTACCATAAATCTTAAAAAAAGATAAACACTTAAATGTCATATTTTGTCTAAAAAAGCATTCTAATCATAGTCATTGGATCATACTTCATCAAACTCGATTAAAAGCTAACAATATTTGTCGTATGTTTAATCTTTTTATGATCTTAATATATATATATATATATATATATATATATATATATATATATATATATATATATATATATATATATATATATATATATATATATATATATATATAGGAAGAGGTTCAAATGAGAACCACTAAAAGGTTAAGAACCGTGAGAACCGATATTCACACATTAAGAATTATGTTTTTTTTTTGTTTTTTTGTTTTTTCACACTTGTTTATTATGTGAAAATACATCAAATTTAATAAATTTCTTTATTTTTAAATACGTTTTACAATATTCACAATATAATAAAATTTGTAGTTATTAAACTGTGAATTAGTGGTTTTCACGGTTCTCAACCTTTTAGTGGTTCTCATTTGAACCCTTCCCTATATATATATATATATATATATATATATATATATATATATATATATATATATATATATATATATATATATATATATATATATATATATATATAGAAGGAAGATCGTGTAGGAATCCAAAATCCGGTAATAACCGTGAGGACAAATCAGGACCTTTAATCTTGAAAAATGGGTGGATAAGATTCAATGTGAATAAAATGTCACATCTTAAAAGCTTGGGGGCTAGTTGTCTAAAAATCAAAACTATTGGGTGGATAATAAAAATTAATAAGGTAATATGGTAATTTGAACAAGACCCCCCACCAGATTACGACACTTTTCGTCATATGGTTTGCTGGGTTTTTTTATTCCCCCCGTTTAGTTTTTGGGCCATAAATTTTTTTTTCTTTGTAAAAAAAATTCTAAAAAAACCAAAGTTCTTAAAATTTAATTCTCTACAAAACAAGCACCATCATGAAAATTTGAAAAAAAATATTTTTTATTTTTTATTTTTATAAAAAATCAAAAAATTAAAAAAATTATCCAAAAATTATGAAATTTTAAGAGATCATTCTAGATCATATAAGTAAGTTTTTAAAAACAAAATTTTGAAAAAAAGTTTTTTTAAGTGTTCATTTTTATATTTTTAAGTAAAAAACTCATCAAAATAGCAAAAAAAGATACATGATCCAAAAATATTAAAACCAAAATGTGTTTTATGATTCAAAACTTATGATCCAAGATTCAAAATTTGTTATGATCCAAGATCCAAAACTCGTTATGATCCAAAACGAGTTAAAAAAACATACAACGACAAAATAATTCAAAACTTATGATCCAAGATGCAAAAAGAAATATGATCCAAAATGTTATGATCCAAAAATACATGATCAAAAAAGTTATAATTAAAAATATCATGATACAAAATGATTAGATTAAAAATACGAAAAAAAAACATTAAAATTAAGATTAAAAAATATTAAAAATTAAAAAATATACATCAAAAATTAAAAAAAAATCAATATCGAGTACTGTAGCATTCAAAAAATAATAATAATAAATAAAAATAAAAATAATAAAAATAATAAAAATCTAAAAACCGAGTATAATCGAAAATAAAAAAAATTTGAAAAAAAAATAATTTTTTTTGAAAAAATAAATAAATAATAATAAATAAAAAAACGAAAAAAAAACGAAAAAGAAAACGAAAAAGGAAAAAAATGATAAAAAATACTCACTTAAATCACGTTGGACGAACATGCGTCACATATGATCGTATCCTCGAGTCCGTATTTCATTCCGTGGACGTGCGTCACACGTGATTGCGTCACGTCGAAGGAAAATGTTTGACGTTATTGTCTTTAGGAGTATGATTGGACAAGAAGAGTTCTCGCGGTTCCTACCTGGATTTTGGGTTCCTACCGGATCATAACCCTATATATATATATATATATATATATATATATATATATATATATATATATATATATATATATATATATATATATATATATATATATATATATGTTCAAATACATCCAACAATTATTGTGTGATTGTAGGACCAATTGTGTTCTAATCATTTGATAGGGGCAATTTGGGAATTCAATCAATCACTAATAATACGGTAACAAATCTTCCAGCGTGCCCTAACTCAAAATCACATCTCTGAAATCAAACATTGATAGAGGCGGAGGAAGCGGAGATCGGAACTGATGGAGGCGGAGGAAACGGAGATCGGCGGTGGTCGGTGATAAGGCGGAGGCAGCGGAGATCGGCGGCTGTTGGTGATGGAGGCGGAGACGGCGGATCTGCGTAATTGATAGTAGAAGCGGAGATCGACGGTGGTCGGTGATGGAGGCGGAGACGGCGGATCTGCGTAATTGATTGTTCGTAAAAAAATGATCTCCGCCTTTTTTTTCTTCTGAGTTTTGGAAAGGCATTCTCAGATAATGGGGATGAATATCTATGAAAATGCAGTAGCATTCCTTCACGTTCATGAGAATGGTTCACGTTCATTCTCAGAGAATGGTGCATTCTCAGAGAATGGGGCATTCTCAGAGAATGAGGCTTTCCATATAGCAGTTCCCAGCCTTCTGTAAACATATATAAATACTCCATTCTCCAAGAATGGTATAAATATTCTACAAGAATCTTTAGTCTGTGTACTACAGTTATTAAACACATATAACATTCTTTGAGAATTTTTTATGAACATGCTATTACACTTACTTACCGCTGACATTGCTTACCATTCTCTGAGAATTAGCTTTGAAAACTCTTACGTAACTATTTTTTTACGTCAACAAAAATTTTACAAACTATTCTCTGAAAATGTAGAGCAAGATTAGTGAAACAAAGCATAATATGATCAAGAAATCCAGAAATCAAGAAATCCGAATTTAAGCGTAATCGAGAAATCGGAAGTTAACAACGAACGAGAAATCGAGAAATCGTAATTGAATCGCAGATGTTTTTAATAAAAAGAAATCGAGAAATCCGCAAATCCCAGTGATTTCACAATATTACTTTTATACCCTTATACGTTCGTTTTTTCCAGGAAGCGCATTCTTCAGTTGATTTATTTACAAAAGTGTCACCTTGATCACAACCACTCATTTTTCTAATCTAATGGTCTAGGAATGGTCCTACAGTCACATAATAATTGTTAAATGTATTTAATACTATATATATATATATATATATATATATATATATATATATATATATATATATATATATATATATATATATATATATATATACGGTTTCAATGCAGAACCAAATTAAATCACCTAACTGCAGAACTATGTTCATCAGTGAACATAAATCCCAAAAACCCCAAAACCGACACCCCAATCAACAATTTCATCGTGTTAATCTTGTTCGAACAAAGTGGGACTCGTACTTCATCCACTTGAATGAATAAATTTCCCCAATTTCGTCTCATAAAAGGTTTAATTCAACGACACCAGCTTATTTACTTTTAAAATTGATCTCTCTGACAACCTCCAATTTTCTTCTCCTTCGATCGTATTTGTGATGGTGTTTTGGTTTGTTGATTCCAAGAGTTTTGATCTTAGTTTTCGTTTTAATTTTCTTCTCCTTCGATCGTATTTGTGCTAATATTAGTTTTGTTGATTCCAGGATTTTGTACCCTCGTTTTGGAAGGCCACAATGGTGCAATCACATCGGTTGGAGTTGTGAAATCAAACAGTATGCCATTTTTTTAACAAACTAAATCTTTATAAGTATAAAGTATGCTATTTGAAATCGATTGCAGATCGATTTCGGGTTCAATCTATTCAAAATTGAAATCGATTGCAGATCGACTTCGGGTTCAATCGATTACAGGTTTAACCTCGTTTAAATCAATTGCAGATTACAAACACCCTGATCAGTTCTCATTCCTCGTTGAAATTATTGATTGCAGGTTCATCAAAATCGCTTGCAAGTTCAGCTTACAAAGTCATCGATTGCAGGTTTGCCCTCGTTGAATTAATCGATTGCAGTTACACCAACGAGGTTCAATCATAGTATCTTCACGATTGCAACCATGGACCAAAAATGTAATGGGTGATCACGAATGTAACCGGTGTTAAACAGTTCAGCTTTTTAGGTGCATACCAGGTGCTTGTTAAAATGCCAACAAGGGCATTTTTTTGATTCTCGATTGTAAGTTGTGTTGTTCACTAATGAACATATGTTCACTAATGAATATATGTTCACTACTGAACATTTGTGTACAAACTGATTTCGTCGTCACTTACCTTCTTCGATTTGTTTTCTTTAATTTCGATTGTTTTTGATTTCGCATCTCGATTCTTTCATCAAACATACAAAGCCTTCGGAATCCCAAATCATCATCACATAGATTTCATCCTTCGTTCACATCCATCTCTTCTTCTTCGTTCCAACTTTAGACCATCGAAGGCATAATCACAGTGCCTTTGTCGAATATTTTTTAACAGTTGATTCAAGTTGTGCATGTGATCGATCCCAGTACACTTTGTTGGAATCAACACTATTTCCCATTCAAGCTTTTGAAGAACACGACGAACATCAATTCCGACTTCCAAAACTTCAAGTTCAAAGAGTGTCCAAATATTTAATCAACAATCGATTACTACAAAGGTAATAAGCTTCAACTGCATATATCGATACATGAATGATCTGCGATTCAAACGTGAATGTCAATCTGGAATCAGCTAATAGAAAAGCATATGTTCATTAATGAACATATGTTCATTAATGAAAATACGTTTACAAGGTAAAATTTTTACGATCTTTGATTACATACGCATGACCAAACTAATATTCCGCACGAATAAACTACAAAAAACAGTTCATAACTCAACTAAATCCTAGCAGAGAAGATGTTGGTCAAATTGGAGAATGCCGATTGCAGGGTAAAATCTTTTACGATCTTTGGTTTTGGGGTTTTTGGGATATATGTTCATTGATGAACATGGTTCTGCAGTTAGGTGATTTAATTTGGTTCTGCATTGAACCCACCCCTATATATATATATATATATATATATATATATATATATATATATATATATATATATATATATATATATATATATATATATATATATATATATATATATATATATATATATATATATATATATATATATAGGTTCAAATGAGAACCATTAAAAGATTGAGAACTAAAAGAACTAATCTAAGCAACACATTATTTTGATCCAAGGGTTATGGGTTTGATCGTCTACAACGCGTTTACATTGGTTAAATATCTTATATATCCAACCCTCCGATGAATTGCGTCAAGGGCCGAGATTGGTTCTCACGTTTCTCAATTTTTTAATGGTTCTCATTTGAACCCTTCCATATATATATATATATATATATATATATATATATATATATATATATATATATATATATATATATATATATATATATATATATATATATATATATATATAACCAAACAGTGTTAATATAATACTTTATGTTACATTCGGGCAAGTTGTTGTCAGCGTTGTTTGCAAGGTTTCCAATGCTTTACATCTTCTTTTGCTGTTTCACGTGTTATGATTAGCAATGTTTTAAAATCTTTATTGTTTAATGAGTCAAAACTGTAAGTAATGAAATTAACGATAAATAAGATCATACATTTTAAAAGAATTTGGATCATGGGAGAAGTCTCTTAAAATCTTTCAATCAGCAAAATAAGGAACATACAAATCTTTAACAAAATAAACATGCTCACTATTTTGAGCCCAATCGTGAAATCAAAATCATATTTTATATATATATATATATATATATATATATATATATATATATATATATATATATATATATATATATATATATATATATATAGAAGTAGGTTCCATTGAGAATGAAAATTATGTTGAGAATGCGAGAATGAATCTCAACCACACATTTTTTTCTTGCCGCTCTAATGCTTTGGCGCCGTCGGAGCACGTCGGAGCGTTGACGCTCTAACGACGAGATATATATTATTATTCACATATGATTTTTCAACACCACTTCCACCTGCACCACCTTCGTTACCACCACCACCGTCGTCGCCGCCACCACCACCGCTGCCGCCGCCATCTCTACCACCACCGTCGCCACCGCCAGCCCCAACGCCACCGCCACCACCACTGCTACTGCCAACGCCGCCACCTCCTCCACCACCGCCGCTACCCGCCACCTCCCCCACCACCGCCCCTACCACCTCCACCATCGCTACCACCAACCACCGCCACCACTACCACCTTCATCACCGCCGCCGCCACCACCACCACCACCTTCGTCACCACCCACCTCCACCAACACCACCACCCCATGAACACCGTCGCCACCATCATCGCCACCCTCTATCGCCATCACCATCATCATCGCTACCTCTACCACCATTCCGACCACCACAACCATATATGTATATTTATATATGTTTATTCATATATGATTATATGAATATTCATATAATCATATATGATTATTCATTGGGTTAATAACATAAAAGTCACTGTTATTTTGTCAAAATTCTGGTTTAACCACTATATTTCTTTTTGTTCCATAAAAACCACTCATACTTTCAAATAATTTCATAGTGACCACTATTAATTTAATTTTATAACTTTTAAGGATTATTTTCATCGAAAGATTATGTGAAAAGTTCCATATCGATATTTGAAGCAAATATTGGAACTCCATTGCAGTTAAAATTATATATAAATTGTCTACATGTGAATTTTGTCTTCGTAAATGTAGCTTTTTGGCCACTTTATTAGTACATAGGGTGTCCAAGTGATTCACTAAATTTTGAATGTGACGTGGGTAATGATTTTCTGAGTTGGCGGCGTACGATCATAACTTTTATTTGTTATAGTGGTCGTAATTCATCTTTTTGAAAATATGAGTGGTTATTATGAACTATTTTGAAAGTATGAGTGATTTTTATAGAACAAAATAAAATATAGTGCTTAAACCGGATTTTGGCCAAAATACAGTGATTTTTATGTTATTAATCCTTATTCATATATGATTAATCATATATGAATATACCCATTCATATATGAATAAATCATATACGAAAAAAAACTCAGCTCGTCGTCGTAGAGCGGCGCGCGTCAGCGCTGGCGCATCTAGTGGCCCAGATTCATTCTCACGTTCTCAACATTATTTTCATTCTCAATGGAACCTTCCTTTATATATATATATATATATATATATATATATATATATATATATATATATATATATATATATATATATATATATATATATATATATATATATATATATATATATATATATATATATATATATATATAAGTTTTATTATTACTATTATTATTGTTCTTTAATTTACAAATTCAGACGATTTTCACTTTTAATCATTTTAAAAAATGTATTAATTACTATTTACAAAGTAACATATATTTAACTTTATATAAATTTTAAATGTAGTTTTTAATATTGATTTTTTATTATTGTAAATCATTAATTAACATAAAGATTAGTCCTCCAGATAGTTTTCAATTACCTTTGGACATTTGTTTGGAATTTGCTTAACATTGCAATTTAAATTTTACGTTGAAAATTTTCTATCATTTTCAAAATTAGTTTTTTGGCATACTTTTGTTTATTTGAATCTTTTTAAATTTTTTATATTGAACATCATATTCAAAATTAATAAACTAAATATATTATTATGCAAATTGAATGCTCATAACCCTAAAATTATAATATTTTCTTTAATTGTATTGCAAAATTTGATTAAGTACTACATTGGAAAATAATTTAACCACAAATAAGTAGTTTTAAATTAATATAATATAACCATCGATACAAATAATATTAACATTAAAACCATAAATAACTGCATTCATGCATAATCCGCGGCTTGTGAAAAGTGAAATATAGAAAACTAAAAAATATCTAAAGATTTATTTTGGTTCAATAATTGTCAACATCCAAATAAGTAATTTTAAGTTAGTTAATAAAAATAATAGTTAATGATAACATTTAAGTGAACAATTATATTTAATAAAAAAATGAAATAAAGTTAACAAACGTTACCATGAAATTAATGGTTGGTGTCAAAAAAATCGCCATGTCTGAAATTAAAAAATGAAGAAATGAGTTGTTTTTTAATTTAATTAGTATAAACTTATACACAATTTTTTTACGTGCAACCCTAATGTATAGATCATTATAATCTTAGACTTGAGATAAATATTTATCTTACATCATATTAGTTTAGAAATTGTTTCATGAATTGACTCTTCAAATTACACTACACTATTCTAATATAAGTCTATCTTTTCATATGGTTCAAGATAATTATAATAATTATATTATTCTTTATTTATTGTAAAACGTATCATTTTATAGTTACGGAAATGTGCTTACTTTTAATAATATATGTTTGTCTATATTTTAATTATCATTTTATAATTATGATATTAACATGGTTCAAAATAAATAACTTAAGATAAATAATTTATCTTTATTAATTTAAATCTAAAACACAACAATTATTTAACAGAAATTTTAATTAACACACATAATAATAATTTTTAAGTAATAATTTAGCATTATTATAGTATTAATTTAGATATAGTCTTAATCGTATTTAAGATTTTTATAATTGCACCTCCTAAAACACAACATGCTTTTTAATGAAGTTTAAATTCTTTATAAGTTTTCCTAGTAGAATTCAATATACTTCTTAACAAAACAAATATAATTTAATATCTTGTTAATTTACTAGTAGTATATACTAGTGTCATGTAACTCCCAAAATTAAAATTTATTTGATCTCTCTCTTAGTTCATACTCATTTTATCTTGTATCTTATGCCACCTTATGATTGATATGGTTCAACGTATATAATTTATCTTTTATCAAGTTAATTTGAACTTTTTATCCATTAACTCCCACATATTTATGTAAACATTTTCAATTACTTCATAAATTATTTTTTGAGAAAATTATACGAATGGTCCCTGTGGTTTGGGGTAACTTGCATGTTTGGTCCCTAACTCTTTTTTTAACTCGGACGGTCCCTGTCATTTTGTTTTATTACGCGCTTGGTCCATGACTGACTTAAAATGACTATATTGCCCTTATTAATTTCTTTTTTAATTTTTAATTTAAATTATTTCTTTCTTAATTACAAAAAAAAAATCTAACACACCCTCATTTAAAGCTCCAGCCGTCAAATCCATTCAAATTACGCAACTTTATCCTTCCCATTGTGATCGAATCTATTGCAAATTAAGTGGAGAGTTGTTTAATTTCAGCAGTTTGTTATAGTATTTGATGAATTAGGAAATGCTTTTCGGATGTTGCAGACTCAGCACCATCACAGAGACGGTGGAATCGCAAAAGAGACGGTGGAATCGAGACCACCACTACCAACCCGCTCAAACCTCACGAAGACCACTCCTGTTTCAATCTCCGCCGACGACCACCCCTCCCCTTCCTCCTTCACTTTCCCCTTCCTTCTTCCCCTAGAACCCTAGCCGCCAGCCTCACTCGGGGCCTTTAATTTCTTCTCCTCGGCCCTAACTCTCACGAGAGTCAATCTTAGATTCTCTCAAAATCCATTTACAAATCAATTTGAGTTTTCTATAATTTATATCATAGAATCGGGATCCTTGATGTACGGCTTCTTAACCTAGTCAGACAATAATCGACATATCTGAAGACGAAACTAGATCTTGAGATGAAACTTCAAGCATACACCTTTATCTGATATTCCTTTCTGTCGATTTCTGGGTTTTGTGTTTGTGTTCACCTGTGTCGATTTCTAGAGACCTTTGTCTGGTTTCTTTTTGTTGATTTCTCGGTTTTCCATTTTGTCGATTTCTGGGTTTTCCATTTGTGTTCGTGAGAGTCAATTCTAGAGTCTGTGTGAGTTTGTGTGTGTTGAATTTGAACCTAGATCTTCATCTGCTTCATTATTGTGTGTGTGTGTGTGTGTGTTGAATTAGGAAGAGAGAGAGAGATGGAGACAGATTCTGGTCTTCCTGGTTCATCATTGTGTGTGTATTGAATCAGCTGGGTGATGTTGGTGTCGGAGATGGATTCGATTCAGGATCCAGTGGTGAAAAAGAGAGGGGGAACTGGGGAAGAAGACGGGCAGATGGAAGAGAGGTGGTCGTCTGCCTGGGAACTCCGGCGAGGGTTGGGATGTCGACGAAGGTTGGAGAGAGAGAGATGTGAGAGAGAGAGAGAGAGTCTGGGGCAGCTTTAAGTGTAGTTTTATTTTATTTTATTTAAATTTAAAATAGTAAACAATTAACAAAAAAATTAAAAAAGAAGTTATTAAGGGTAAAATAGTCATTTTAAGTCAGTCAGGGACCAAGCGCGTAACAAAACAAAATGATAGGGACCGTCCGAGTTAAAAAAAAGGAGTTAGGGACCAAACACGCAAGTTACCCCATACCACAGGGACCATCCGTGTAATTTACTCTTATTTTTTTATCTATTTTTAATAACAAAATGATAATAACTTTTAAATTAAAAAATAACACACAAAAAATACATAGATTCTATTAAACACCATCATTTCTTATTTAAAAGGTAAAAGTCACTATTTTATTTAAAAGGTTAAACATATTATTCGTTATTTAAAATATTAAATATCATTATTTGTTATTTAAAATGTTGAAAAAACTATTCTTTTAAATACAAAAAAGTCTAAAGAAATATACTCTAAATTAATTAAAAATAACAATAGCTACAGATTACATTAAAAGAAAGTTACATTGAAATATATCAAATATAAAAAGTAAATCTCGAAAATAATGAATGATATTTAAGAAAAAAATGTCATTGTTGAAATTGGAAAATAACCAGATCACTGGCTTTAAAATTATATTACTATAATTATCCTTAGAAATAATATTAAATAAAAAAATTTACACATAGTTATCTATGCATAACCTATGACAAAGGGCATTTAAGATCATATGGTTTAAGGAAAATATTTACTTATAATTGTATTAATTTAATTTAATTTTGTAAATTATAAATTCAATCATTATTGTACAATATTCAATTCCCATTTTATACAAAAGCTAACCAAAATAATTTTTAAATTCTATTGAAATTTTCACATGGCCAATAAGTAGGTACAACATATTTGATAGGAATTAAATACAAATTTCCAACCATAAAATATAAAATACTAGCTATATCTAAACTATCAATAGTTAATTACAACTTGATGCCATAAAGGGCGTCAAAGCTACTCAATTTTAGATAACTACATGCAATGGGGATGCTAATTTGAAACTAGCTTAATAGTCATTGCCTTATATTCTTATCTCTTAGGCATAATCTTCTACTAACTCACTTATCTACTATATGTATCAGAACCTATAATATATGCCAACATCAAATGACGGGTAAGATCAAAGCTTAGTGAGTAAGGGTAAAAAAATTCATAATATTATATCACAACTAAATAACCACACAATGTAAAGTAGATCAACGTATCACAATATAATGATACATCACATCCGTACACTGCAATTTAATGTGTATGACAACATACAACACGGTCGAATAAACTCAAGGGAAAATTTCATAAAAAACACTAACTTTTCAAAAAATTTCGATTTTGACACTGTGTTTTTTTTTCAATTAAGTCACTAAGTTTTCAATTTTTTTCAATTAAGTCGCTATGTTTTCAATTTGGTTTCAATTTTGACCATTTGACCGGTCAACCCGGTAGTCAGCTGATGTGGCATGATGACGTGTCAGTCTTTGATGATGCGACGCTGACGTGGCATGCTGACGTTGGCACCCGAGTGTCAAAATTGAAACAAAATTGAAAACATAGTGACTTAATTGGAAAAAATTGAAAACTTAGTGTTTTAATTGAAAAAAAAATAACACAATGTCAAAATCAATTTTTTTTTGAAAAGTTTGTCTTTTTTAGAATTTTTCCTATATTTTTTAAAATGATAAATTCGTCTTTTTACGTTTTTGGAACGTATAAATATATTTTTTTACAAGTATAAAGACGTATTTTTATACTTTTAGAAGCATACATACATTTTCATACATATATATAGTATATACGTATTTATACTTCTAAAGACGTAAAAAACGTATTTATACATCTAAAGACATAAAAAATGTATTTATACTTCTAAAAATGTATTATACTTCTAAAATATAATAATATGTATTTATACTTCTAAAGACGTAAAAAGCGTATTTATACTTCTTAAAATGTATTATACTTCTAACCGAACGAACTTAAACCGACATAAAAATATATTTATATTTCTAAAAACATAAAAATATGTATTTATACTTCTAAAGATATAAAAACTTATTTATACAACTAAAATGTATTATAATTCTAACCGAACGAACGTTAACCAACATAAAAATATGTATTTATACTTCTCAATGAAAAAACATATACGGACGAACTTAAACCAACATAACGGAATAAATATAAACAAACAAACATAAATTAACGAAGAAATACTTATTTTTATGTTTTTTAAAAATATAAAATACGTTTTTTTTACATATAATCATGTATGATATCAATCAAAAGCATGTTTATAGTGGAAAAATAGTGAAAACGAACTTAACCAACATAAACGAACAAACATAAACAAACAAATATAAATTAACGAACAGATACTTATTTTTATGTTTTTAAAAATATAAAATACGTTTTGTTTTGCATATAACCACGTATTGTATCAATCAAAAGTATGTTTATGGTGGAAAAATAGTGAAAACAAACTTAAACCAACAAACATAATTAACGAATAAATACTTATTTTTACGTTTTTAGAAATATAAAATACGTTTGTTTTGCATATAATCACATATCGTATCAATTTTGTAAAAATATAAAATACGTTTGTTTTATATATACTTATGACAATGTATCTATGTTTCTAAAAATATAAAAATACGTATTTATACTTGTAAAAAAATATATATTTATACGTTCTAAAAACATAAAAAGACAAATTTATCATTTTAAAAAATGTAGGAAAAATTCCAAAAAAGACACTAACTTTTCAAAAAATTTGATTTTGACACTGTGTTATTTTTTTTCAATTAAAACACTAAGTTTTCAATTTTTTCCAATTAAGTCACTATGTTTTCAATTTTGTTTAAATTTTGACACTCGGGTGCCACGTCAATATGCCACGTCAGCGTCGCATCATCAAAGACTGACACGTCACCATGCCACGTCAGCTGACTACCGGGTTGACCGGTCAAATGGTCAAAATTGAAACCAAATTGAAAACTTAGTGACTTAATTGAAAAAAATTGAAAACTTAGTGACTTAATTGAAAAAAAAATAGCATAGTGTCAAAATCAAATTTTTTTGAAAAGTTAGTGTCTTTTATGAAATTTGCCCTAAACTCAATCATGGAACCCAAATCGCCTTAATCTGATTCTGAAATAACCCACATGATACCCATCCGGTGCCAATGAAATGGAATGGTTTTCAAAGAAATATGTTATTCTAACCATATTAGTATACGAATTAATAAGAACAACCCCACTCATATCAATAAAAAAATGACAAACATACCTTTTATACAGAAATCTCCATTGCAGCAACCTAATACAATTAAGAGATACAATACTCATGATACTAATACACATATATAGTAATATGTATAACCAATGTTGTAAAACTCGATCAACTCGTTCGAGTACTCGGAATCGGATATATGTCGAGGCATTTTTTTAAACTCGGTCATAAAACTCGGAATCAATCAAACTCGGGTCAAACTTGGAGCAACTCGGTGCAACTAGGAGCAGTTCGGTCCAACTTGGTCAATCTCGGCCAACTCGGTAAAACTCAGAAATTTTGACTATTTTTTAAAATGAATAATAATAATTGTTAAGTAATTAATTTAACATGTATCATATATTTACTTATTGGTTAAATATTCTGTTGTTTACTTTTAACTTTTTCAAACTTGATTCAAATTTGATGCAATTATTATAGCATTCAGTAATTTAGTGTGTATAAAAATGTAATGTGTATGTATTTTTGAGTTTATTATATGTGTATGTATTCTTGACTCTTAGTATTCTAGTCATTCAGCATGTATAATCATATAATGTGTATGTATTTCTTTTTTAAATGTGTATGTATTTATGAATTTAAGTATTTCGATGTGTATAATAATATAATATGTATATATTTCCCCTATCCGAATACTCATCGAGTACTCGCCACCTAGCCGAGTACTCGCTACTCACTAGTACACTGACTTGGGACCTCCTAGCGACTTTTGCAACACTGTGTACAACATATATCACATACATATAAAAACTACACCATATTACGCACCTTAATAGCCTTAGATGATGCTTCCGAGGTTCCAACATTCCTTAGTAATTTCCCATATATGAGGTCTGGGGGTTTGATGTAATCTAAAACAATTAAAGAATAGATCTTACAGCGAAATTGTAAATGTTTAGCCCTAAATTATGGATCTGCTTAGAATAATATTACCAAGTAACATTCAACCATCGGATGTTTAGTAATCATAATTTGAAGCAAAAGAGATACCAATCAAATCAAATTGCATATATGGTGTATCCACACAAGTTAATCTATATGGCTACTAGACATTCAACCGATCAGAGATTTAAGATGTTCTCCTTGCTTTGTTTCTTGAAGTTGAACTCGATGGAAGGGATGATAAGGGGTGTCAATATCAGTGTAAGGTAGATGGATTATGGTTTTGACTACTTATTTCTTTCTTTTTTTATAATGATCTTAATCCTATACTTAATTGCATACACTATTTGATAAGGTTTCCAAAGCCGTAAGATCCATTCGATAGTACAAGACCACCAACTAAAAAGCCGCCAAGTACCAGTCTCGCAACAGTATTGGTGGCGCAAAACAAAAGGATTGGTCCTTCACTTGCTGATCGTTCGCGAGTGGAACTCGCTCTCTTGTCACGCCTTTCACTCACTCGCTTGAGTCGGGCTCAATCACTCGGAGGATCATTCCTTCTTCACTCTCTTGCTATTACCCATAGGGAGCGCAGCAACCAAGGTGCATATTATCATATAGAAGAAACGAAGCGTAGCGATTCGTACTACCGGAAAAGTTTAATTAATAAAACTCGCTTACTAATATAAATAAACTATTTGTTTAATTCTTTGACGTAATATATAATAAAATAAAACTATTTAGTTTTTCTTATTTATTCTATTTGAAACAAAATAAAAATAAAAAGTTATCTAATTAATATTTATTATCTCTTCTGGATCTTTTATGATATTTAGTGTGTGAGGGATAAAGCAAACATATTTATAAACTATGATAAGCATCTAGCAACAAGTCCAATTATTGATTGCATGTAAGCTTTGTCTCCACTAAGCTAACATTAACTCTTAATGGGTGATTGCATTGTCGCCTACATTATACCTTTTGTTCTAGCATCATTGAACATGAGGCATGCATTTGAATCACTTGTTTGCTCAATAGCCAGTGTTTTCGATATGTGGAGCCAATTAAGAAAAATCAAACTTCAACTTTTAATCGTTTGGGTACGACTATTATAATAACCGGCTTATAATAACAAATACACCAAAAAATTGTCACTTTTTATAACATATTGAACATATCAAAATCGAGTACACGTGTATCGATTACATATAAGGGGTACACAAGTGATATCTGGGGATACAAAAGCATACAAAACTTCCCCAAAGTCAGGCTGCTAGTGTCCTTTCTATCTCTAAATTAGCTCCTAACTCTAAGTTACATCTTTACCCTTAGTGGGGTCTTTAGTACCTACAAAGTTAGCATTTACAAGAATGAGCTACAAAATCCCAGTGAATAATCAACAAATATCACAATACACATTGTTATAAAGAAAGCGCATACAACACACGGCCACACTTCCACGACATAACATCATATCACATCATAGTCCCCTGTTCTTTCATAATACCTCTAACCAACTATCCGTCCCATTAGTGGGGTCTCTAGTACCTGCAAAGTTGGCATGGCTTAACCTGTCCAGACCTCATCTCAAGGTCCCAACTCGACGGATTAACACAAATTACCCTTGTTGGGACGATCATTGAAACGTCCCAAATTTCGTAATAAATTTTTCGTTTTAAAAAAATGGGTTAACCAATAAAAATCATTCAAATTAAAAATTAGTATTTAAAACATTTAAATCGTATTTAAAAAAAACATTTACAAACATTATCGAGCGAAAGACTCGATTATCAAAACCTCAGATGCGGTACAGTCGCGCCGTGCTCCAAAATCAAAGCCAACAAATACCTGAAAAACGGTTAGGGTGAAAAAGTAAGCACAAAACTTAGTGAGTTCCCCAAACCACACGATCCATTCCATTCATTCATTGGACTCTCGAGCTTGCCCCGAACGGTCCATAATCAACACATTCTTAGACTCTGGGCCTTGCCGCGAATGGTCATTAATCAACTCATTCTTTGGACTCTCTGGCTTGCCCCA
Organism: Cichorium intybus; assembly: GCA_023525715.1. Taxonomy (NCBI): domain Eukaryota; kingdom Viridiplantae; phylum Streptophyta; class Magnoliopsida; order Asterales; family Asteraceae; genus Cichorium; species Cichorium intybus. Next base: position 106,468,955 of record CM042012.1, on the reverse strand, counting down.
AACGATCATTATCAACTCATTTTTTGGACTCTGGGCTTGCCCCGGACGATCCTTATCAACTCATTCTTTGGACTCTCGGGCTTGCCCTGAACGGTCCTTAATCAACTCATGCTTCAGTCGCCGAAACAAATCCAACGAGTGTCACATACAAGTACAGATGTTCTAGTATACAACTTAACCCATCAGGTTTCGAATATCAACTCAACAATCAAATAATGTAAGGGACTCCTAGCTACCATACATTGCAACACATAGTAATTAAGTTACCTACGCATGTAGCTTCACCCATAGTATAGTGAGAAGACTCACCTGATCCGCAAAGCCAAACAACGTTCCATACGCGTGTTTTCAGATCCCGACAGCACGAACCTCCTATTAAGGATAAACTCCACTTAGAACTTCCTAAGTCCCAAACAAGATAAACTTCTAAGACTGGTATCCCAAATCCCAAAGTTTGACCAAAAGTCAAACTAGTAAAAAAGTCAATGGTCAAAGGTCAAAGGTTAAAGTCAACAGGCACATTTAGCACCGCTAACTTCCCTAGTTAAAGTCGCTAACTATGAAATAGGCTCCAAAAGTCCATTGAGCTCTTAATCCATTCAGCCAAGGTCTTAATCCTTCCAGAGACCTTCCAAACTATCCATAAGTCCATAAAAAAAATCCTCACTTTAACATGAAAACATAACCATGCAAGCTCAAGAACAAGATTCAAGTCCAAAATGGTCCAAAACTAACCAAAATCACCAAAGAGAGTTTGGGTTACTCTTTAAACCAACATAGTGGTTCTAAATCAGACCTTAAGGCATAAAGTTCCGAACTTTATCCTTCCCAACCATGAATAATCACTAAAAGGGACCATTACTACGTTTTAATCCATAGACACCAACTTAAATCATAAGAAGACCCATAAAAAGCACAAAGGTGGGAACTTTACTCCCAATGGTCCAGAAACAAGGGCTTTAGCTGATCTTCACTTGAACAAAGCTTCCAAGCAACACCTTGAATCTTCGCTGCATCATAATCTCTTCAAAAATCCATCAAAGAATACCAAAATCATCAAAAATACTCCATATGGCCTAGAGAGGGAAAATCACGAGTTTGGGGGCTGAAATGATACATATGGCAGCCGCCCTAGGGTTCCCCACCCTTATAAGTGGCCCAAACTTCAAAATCTAGGTTTTGGCCCAAAATCAATAGTTAGCGTCGCTAACCCTAAAGTTAGCGTCGCTAACTGTGATCGTGCAAACCCACTTCCAAACCCTACAAAAATTAGCGGTGCTAATCTTAACATTAGCGGCGCTAATCGTAACATTAGCGGCGCTAACTGCCAAATTTTCCAAAATCTCATATTTTGCTTCCTTTTTCGCGTTGAACTTGAATCTTTCGAGATTAGGGTTTTACAACTCTCCCCCACCTAACGGGATTTCTTTCTAGAAATCCTTTGCTTACTTGCCCTAATCACGCACCAAAAACTCAACCATTTAATGGTTATTTATATCTTTACATGAATGAAACCGGAAAGATCTCACCACCAACTTCGACAAGATCATGGTCACTTAAATCCTTACATGCCCAAAATTCTAAATTCGGAATGCTACGCCACAAAACTCTGAAAATCATGAACACCCGATGATGACTCCTTCAATGCTAAAATCCATACCCTGCTACCCAAAAACAACACTAACCACCCCTTACCTAATCTATGCCAACCTGCCAACTCCAGATACACACCTCCGGAAATCCATACAAAGCCCCATGGCTAACCAATCCAATCTTTCATTGTCTTAGAAGACACTCAACCGCATAACACCAGCTAAGCTACTCACACCACACACCGCCTTAACAACCCATAAGCACTCTGTCCAAGAGCATCTAAACAACAAAAATTCAAACACATGATACCCACTCATGCCTAGCCCATCAAATTATTCTCGCACTAATAGACATACATGGAATCGTAGGTTCCCCGTTCCGTTCAGTGTGCAACCGAACTTGCAGGCTTTTCCCTGTTTCATCCATTCATATTCTCTGTTTTGCCCAGTCTGCGACTGGACTCACAGTCCTTCCCTGACTCATTCTGATTTCCTTCAGTCGCAAGAACAGATCAGGCGACCGAGAACAGCACCTAACACTCATCAATCTGCCCGTAGGCTACACATAACCTTCCAAATTCCGACTCTAGGTTCCCAACCTAGGATCACTACTCCACCCATTACAGCTAACTCAAGTGACCAAACGCACTCGATTCACTAACACGGGACCGCTACACCCGATCCTTCGCACACAACATACCAAACAGGCCCAACCAATAACCCTCATCTTACATTGAAAACCTTACAGACCCAAATGCACCCAGAAAACATACACTCTGCTAAAAATCGAGAACGAACTCAAGATACACCCGAATCGAAACCACAATCACCCTTCCTTACCAAAAGCCAACCCAAATTCCAAGCAGACAAACATTCTCAATGGAGATACTCAACCATACATCAACGGTTAAAACCCAATCCGAAACTTACTACATTAAAACTCCCAACCGCTTCCCAGATCGGTCATCCAACCAATCCCTAATGCACTACCGAGAAACCCTACCATTCAACGCTTTCGACACTAACGCTCCACCAATTCGAGAGAAAATTCGAAGAACCGAACCCACACTACTTAGCCTTCACCAACCAGTCAACATATCAGCTACTTATCAGATACCAGCTCGACTTTCATGTAGCCAACACTTCCTAAACGCACTATCTAGAATCTCCACTAATACCTAGTGCTTCTTACACGACCGATCCATCTTCCGAAAGGAACTGAATACTCGAGTCTAGCATTCCCACTACTGAAGAATTGAGGTGCTCTTTGCTGCCAAATGGACGAGCACACTAATAACCATCTCTTTGCTCACACCTCCCTGTTACCCTACTGAACGCGTCACTTCCACTACTCAACTCAAACTCGAACATATAACACATCTTTGAGCACAACAAGCTTAGAAGAACTTACTGACGATTCTCCACACTCTTTACCCGATCAAGCCATCCAGAACCTCGATGACTAAACCAACCTTGACCAGAAACCTACCTCTTAATGAAGATCCACTTCCAATACTAACACCAAGACCATCAACCTCCCGACGACCCCACAGCAATGACACGAACCCAACCATAACTCTAGGAAACTCCGAACAATTCTGACATGCATAAGTGCATTCAACCTACAACATGACAAACAAAACGAATAATCAATCACCCCCAACTCAGCAATTGAAAACATCACCGGACCGACCGCAAGTGCCGATACCCAAACGGAACACACACGATAACGAGAGCTCCATCAACCTCGACCGTCACAACCACTCATGTAACTTTTCTACTCCACACAACAACTTCTAAACTTTCCACAGACCCTCGGTCTCTTCTGCATACTACACACCCAACGTTCATCCATAAGCGATCACATGGAACTTGACTCAACCCTCAAACCACTAGACGTTGAACCCCCAATAAACCTCGAACAATGACGACGAAGCACATCCACTCATTTCTGTTGCGTATGAAAACGTGACACCCGGTGAAAATTTCGTACCACTCTCATCCTGAGCTAACTCACACTTGCTCTGCACTGACTATCCGAAACTCGCTACCGCATAGAGAACATCCTGATCTTAACGCCGCAAACTGTCTCTGCCGACCCCTTTAACCCAATACCGACAACGAAGTCTACCCATGACGATCTAAAGAACATGAGATCCCAACAAAACACTCATAACCCAACGAAACGTACTCACACAATTCTTCATCCTTTACTCCAACAGTTCTCCCCCACTTAGGGTTCGAACCCACTAACAATTGGCCCAGCAGCCACTGTCGTTCCACAAGCAGTCCACCCTTCACTCATTGACAAAACCACAAACGACCACTTGCCTTCACCCGCACACGCGAGATAGATCACGACTAACTACCCGCATACTCAGAACCAAAAGAAAGGCAATTATACAAAAAGTGACAGAAGAAAAAAAATCACGAAAGCGTACCAACAACAACCGACGAGGTTCCACCTCTACATCCAGCTACTAAGCCCTTCCTCTCAAATCTAGGTCCTCCATCTTCACCTGACGAACACCCTTACACTTCAGGGCATCATCACCCGGACTCCGATCAACATCCCTCCACAAACCAAGACAACTCGCCCTGACGTGGCTAATCTGATTATATGAAACACAAAACCTCACCTCCAGCTTACCGTCCTGGTGGTAAGGGTCCTCCACTCTATCCGAAACTGTAGCCCGAAACTTCTTCACCACGGCTGACCCAAATCTTAATTCTGTCTCTTCTGTCTCAGTTGAGCATCATCTCGATCTTCCTCGACACATCAGCAGACTCTATCTCATCAAAAGTCTAACGTTGAGCGGCGGCCACAAACCCGCTGATCTCCGTCCTCACCAAAACCTGGCACCGAGCCATCATCACCACCTCCTTTGCGGCGAACCGCTCCTCAAACAGCGCTAACATCTCCGACTTAACTAAATCAATCACCGAAGGAAGCATCTCGAACACAACCCTGGTCACCAACGCGGCGACCAAATCTCGAACATCCTCATCACTCATCTCAGGCCTAATCCGGCCTTGCGAACTCGACCCGAGTCCCGAATCATTTCCTTTTAAACCACCTTTCCTCATTCTGGAATCCGACAGGAACGCGTTACAACACCCGTTTAACACAAGCAAACACGATTCCCTCGTCTAGAGACTCGTTAGATCCCTCGGGTCTCCCCTCGTTCTAGGTACGAATCATGTGCTTCCAATAGTAGGGGCACTTGTACTACCTTCCACACATATTCATACTTGTTCCGAAGATCATCCTGTTTCCCTAAGTCGCCTCACACCCTTTTAAAGGGCATTCAAATATCATTCAAACAACCCTGCATCAAAGTGCCTAACACTCTTCCTAGTCTACCTAGGAATCTAGGAATTCCACATCTCACCCGTACCGCAAGAACTTTCACTTATACCGTCAGGTCGTCTCGTGAACGCGTAATCGTACGTAATAAGAACAGATAGACAGTCAAATAGATGTCTCTCCCTTAAAGTCACAACCAAACAAGGAACAGCCAGTAAGGCTGGTTCAAGAATTCTAAGGCTATCCGATCCTATTACATACAATCCTAAAGCATTCCCTTAACTTCCTAACAGTACAAGCATAGGTCAAAAAGGCACACACCAGCAACACATAGCAAGTAAGACACAGTAAGTAGCAAACTAAGCAAAAGGCATCCTATGATCCAGGCCAATTCTATCATACAATTTGCTGAGTACATCCTTAGCATACTTCTAACATACGTCCTATCATCATCACATAACATCATGGATATTTTGGGAATTAAATCACTTACTTGAGCTGCGGCCGACTGTATGCATCACATCTCATTCTTTTCAAAACCCATTTATTCGATTAAAACTATAAATCAGATATTCATACCATGTTTCAAACTCCCAAACAACAATCAAACAAGAACATGCAAAGGAATCTTCCACATGTTACTCTACCTAACTACTTAAACATTTTATTTTAAAAAAACAGCTTTTCATTTGAAAATCGTTTTAGAAAATTCTCAAATCCCTATTTTGAGTTTGGAATCACAATCCTGTTCATCCAAATCCTTGGAATCACATTCCTGTTGACATCGCAGCGGTCGTCATGCGGTCAAAAATAGTAAAATAACATCACTCTTACTTAGCATAGTGGTAGTCAGGGTCGATCCACAGGAGTTATGTGGTCAAGGTAGGACACAGATTACCAACTGTAGTGTCACTTCTACAGCCAGAGGATCTTGTTTCCAACTTATACCCAAAACAATCCCAAAAATTACAAATCAATAAATCCAACACAAGCATCAACTAAACTAAACCAAAACTAACCTAAATACTTACTGAAATCAGAAATGTATTTCAAAATCAGAAGTAACAAAGATCAAATCCAAACATCCAACACAATCAAAACATCCAAAATCCATTCAAGAGCATAAAATACCGAAATAGAGCAATTAACACTAACCGAATGATTACTATTAAAAACTCAGATCCCAATGTTTCAAAACAATAAACATAAAATTCAAAAACTAAGAACCAATGCCAATGGTTGTCACACCTAAAGACACTAGCCAAATCTACCGAAATTACTAAACTAATTGGAAATTAAAAGAGAAAAACATAAAATACCAAATTATGGTTGCTGAAAACTGAAACTCGGAGTCAAAGAAGCCTTGGGAGTCGTTCCTATGCCAGGTCTTTGCTGCATTTTTTGACCTAAAACCCTCTATTTATAGTTGCAAAAATTAAGAGGCCGCGCCGCGCACAAGTGAAATCCGCGGCGCGCGTATGGGTTTATCCCCATTTTCTCGGCATTTGAATCTTCTCCACCGCCTTAATGCTGAGTCACCGCGTCGCGCCTTTGTGAATCCCGCGGCACGCGTGTGAATTCGACTGTTTTGTCTTTATCTTCAAACTTCTTCCATTTTGTACACTTTTAGCCCCTGTTTACGTAATTTCTTTCCAAACAAGCACTGACACAAAAAGTGAGAATACCACAACATATATGATATAATTTCACTAAGAATAGGGCTCAACAACGACTAAAATACTTGATATTACTAGGCATTGTTACCTGTTCATCCAAATCCCTCAAACCAAGGCTCTGATACCAACTTGTAACGTCCCAGATTCCGTCATAAATTTTTCGTTTTAAAAATACGGGTCAAATACACAAAACAGGTTAACCAATAAAAACCATCCAAATTAAAACTTAGTATTTAAAACATTTAAATCATATTTAATAAAAACATTTACAAACATTATCCAGCAGAAGACTCGATTATCAAAACCTCAGATACGGTACAGTCGTGCCGTGCTCCAAGCTCAAAGCCAGCAAATACCTAAATATACAGTTAAGGTGAAAGAGTAGGCACAAAGCTTAGTGAGTTTCCCAAAATAACGATCCATTCCATTCTTTTATTGGACTCTCGAGCTGGCCCCGAACGGTCCTTAATCAACACATTCTTAGACTCTCGGCCTTGCCCCGAACAGTCATTAATCAACTCATTCTTTAGACTCTCGGGCTTGCACCGAACGGTCCTTATCAACTCATTCTTTGGACTCTCGGGCTTTCCCTGAATGGTCCTTATCAACTCATTCTTTGGACTCTCGGGCTTGCCCCGAATGGTCCTTAATCAACTCATGCTTCAATCGCCGAAACAAATCTAACAACTGTCATACAAGTATAAACGTTAAAGTATACAACCTAACCCATCAAGTTTCTAATATCAACTCTGCAGTGAAATAATGTAAGGCACTCCTAGCTACCATACATTGCTACACACAGTAATTAAGTTACTTATGCATGTAACTTCACCCATAGTATTGTGAGAAGACTCGCCTGATCCGCAAAGCCAAATAACATTCCATACGCGTGACTACAGATCTCGACAGTGCGAACCTCCTATTAAGGATAAACTCCACTTAGAACTTCCTAAGTCCCAAACAAGATAAACTTCTAAGACCGGTATCCCAAATCTCCGAGTTTGACCAAAAGTCAACCTAGTCAAAAAGTAAACGGTCAAAGGTCAAAGTCAACAGGCACAGTTAGCACCGCTAACTTCCCTAGTTAGCGTTGCTAACTATGAACAGGCTCCAAAAGTCTATTAAGCTCTTAATCCATTAAGCCAAGGTCTAAATCCTTCTAGAGACCTTCCAAACTGTCCCTAAGGGTGTGTTTGTTTTTTCTTTGCAGATCTTCCTGGCTACTTCTGTCTACGCCACACAGACGGCGGGCAGAAATGGGCATTCGCAGACCGTTTGTTTTTTAGAAGACCGCAGACCTTAAAAGGTCTGCGCGTCCTCTTGTTGGGGCAGATGTGGGTCAATGTCTTCAGAGGTCTTCAAAGGTCTTCAAGGGAAATAAAACCTAAAAAAAAGAGCGTATAATCCCTTAAAAAAACACGCCCCCATCGTTCACGTCTTGCTCATTCGACTGTGACAAAAAAAATCCTTCCCTCCTGCTTACTCCACCCCCGGCGCTTGCTCCACCGCCGGCTGCTGCGCCTCCACCGCCGGCTGCTGCTCCACCTGCAACTGCGACTCAACACCTTCTCCTTCCAATCGCGATTCCACACAGGTAACCTATTCTTCTCTCTAGGGTTCCGAAAATGTTGCTGATTTGGGATTAGAGTTCCGATTTCTGTATGTATGGTTTCGATTTTGTTGTTGATTTGTTAATATGTTCAAGTTTGTGTTTAGGGTTTCGAAAATGCTTGCTGATTTTGTTTAGGGTTCCGAAAATGCTTGCTAATTTGCTGATTTGTTAATAATGTTCAAGTTTGTGTTGATTTCTTGTGTTTAGAATGTGTTTGTTGCTGATTTATTATTGTGTTTGTTGCTGATTTGTTAATAATGTTCAATTTTGTGCTGATTTGTTAATAATGTTCAAGTTTGCATCAAATTTGCATCATATTTGTTGCTGATTTCTGTTTTGCATCAGATTTGTTGCTGATTTGTGTTTTGCAAAGTGTTTGTTTGCTGAATTTTGTTTTGAATTTGATTTGCTGAAATGAGGGGTAATGTTATATGCTCAAATCTGATTTGTATATGATTTTTTGGTTATTAGAAATGGGAGAAAAACTACAATGGACCACCGAGCAACAAAAATGCTTGTTGGAAACATGTATTGAAGAAGTAAATAAGTTTGGTAGGAAAGGTTTGAGTTTGCAAAAAGACTCGTGGATTAGGCTAGGAAAGGTTCTTAATGAAAGGTTTGGCATTGATGCATCCCAAAAAAAATTGAAGAATGCTTATGATAATCTTAAAGCAAAGTACATTGGTTGGGTGTATTTGAAAAACAAAACCAGTAACATATACGACGCCCAAACAAACACTTTTAACATGACGACAGAGGAATGGGAAGACTTTAGGAAGGTATGCTTACATATAATTTGTTAGCATTTGTCTTTTAACATGGTAAATATAATTCTTATATTAGTTTCTATTTAATGGGTTTAGGGTCATCCGAAGGCTGCATCATTGAAAACCGTCCCATTACCTTTCCCAGAACTTTGTGCAGCTCTGTTTGATAGAAATGTTGCTACTGGGAAGTACAAGTAGACATCAACCCAGGAATCATCATCGTCAGGGGTTGGATCATCTTCATGCCATCGCCAACCACTACAAATTACAGACATACCTTTTCATAACATTCTAGATGATGATGGTGTTTCCCATAACACTAGTGAGCCAATTCCTGAGACAACTCCTAATGTCGACACTTCTCCGAATGTCGACACTCTTAATGTTGACACTTCTCCCATTGGTGCTTCCTTGAGAGCCTATACATCTCCAAAGGATGATCGACCCAACAAAAGGGCAAAGACCTCGAGACCCTCTATCAATGTAGATGATTTAGCACTTGATATTCAAAAAGCTTTACAACATTTGATCAACAACAAGGATGAGCCAACAACTGATGGATGTTATGAGAAGTTGAAGCTTGTTGGTTTAGAACCGATTGATCCTCTGTTTTTAGCTGCTTTTAACATTTTTGGAAAGTCTGTGTATATGAGGCAAGCATGGATGACACTTCCAGCTATTCCCGATGTCTTAAAAGCATGGATCAAGATGACCCCTACTGGTTTAGGAATACTAGATTAGGAAAACATTGTTTGGGTTTTTTTGGTGATGTTTGACACATTGTTTGGGTTTTTTGGTTTTCTAGGGAACCTTATATGGATTTTTGATGATGTTTGACACATTGTTTGGATTATTTTGCTTATGTTGGAAACATCATATGACTTTTTGCTAAAGTTTTGATGCATTATATGTTATGTTGCATTTTTTTTTGCTAAAGTTTGTTGCATTTTTTGCTAAAGTTTATTGCATTTTTTGCTAAAGTTTGTTGCATTTTTTTGCTAAAGTTTGTATATGAATTTAATGTTGTTTAACAGGTTCACAATGGATTATGAAAAAAAGTTAATTATTGTAATTCTTCTGTACGCGTATGTTCGGTTTTGTTTGAAGAAAAGTGTGAAACGAAAGCGAGATAATGATTCGCGCATGTCGGGACAACAATACACGATGGAGTTATTGCAAGGTAATGCCAATCAATGCATGGAGCTACTACGCATGTCCCGTGAAACTTTCCTTCGACTTTGCACACATTTTAGAGTACACTACTCGTTAAAAGATAGCAAACATATTTCGGTTGAGGAAAACATGGTATGTTTTTTATGTTGATTGGTCATAATCAACGTTACATGGTCATCAAACGTAGATTCCAACACTCCAAACAAACAATTCATAAATTTTTTATGAAGTGTTGGATAAAATGATGCTTTTTGCAAACGACATGATAGTGCCAACTTCTTTTAATCCGAATCCAAACATTCCGGGACACAATAAGAGGTTACGATGGGTTTTTAAAGGAGCGGTTGGTGCGCTTGATGGAACTTTGATACACGCTATTCTCCCTGCTAACAAACAAGGTGTATATAGAGGAAGGGGAAAAGGCGGATGCTATCAAAATGTATTGGCAATTTGCGACTTCAATATGTTTTTTACATTTGTTGTCGCCGGTTGGGAAGGGACATCACATGATGCTAGAATATTATCAGAAGCATTGGCAGATCCACATGCACCATATTCAATTCCACCCTAGGCATGTTTACGAGTTTTTAAAGTTTTTCTACCTTATTATAACAATTAATTAATTGTTTGATTATCATTACAGATAAATATTATCTTTGTGATGTCGCATATGCAAATACTCATGGGTTTATGGCTCCATATTGTAATATTAGATATTGGCTTGGAGATTTTCTTTGCAGACGTGTGTTGACCGATAAAGAAAAATTTAACCATGCACATGAAAAACTTTGGAACGTCATTGAGCGTGCTTATGGAGTCTTGAAAGCACAGTTCCCTATTTTGAAGAGAATGGCACCATTTCCGTTTGTTACACAAAGAAACATCATCATAGCATCTTTTGCACTTCATAACTTTATACGGAAATAGGGTTTCAGCGACAAGCTCTTTGCTCAATACGAGCAACCCGATATGCCGCTTAGGAATAACCGTGTGGGAACTGGTGGTTATGAAGACGAGGTTGAAGGACATGGTAGCGCAGCGGACCAGGAGTATATGATTAATTTACGTGATGAAATTGCAGAGCAATTAATGCAAAATAGGGAATGAATACTTTCAAAAAAAAGTTTTATTGTTGTTGTATGATTTATATTTTGGTGTTCTAAAACTAGACTTGTTTAAATTTCAATGTTGCAAACTCTTATGTTTAAAATAACCAGTTTATTTAAATTTCAGTTTATTTTACAGTCTGCAGACTTTAAAAAACAAACAGTCTTCTTTTTCCAGACTGCAGACATTTGATCCACCTCTTCTGTCAAAGATGTCTGCAATGTGGTCCGCAGACTGCAGACCTTTTACCTTTTCAAAAACAAATAGCACCTAAGTCCATAAAAATCCTAACCTTAACATGAAAACATAACCATGCAAGCTCAAGAACAAGATCCAAGTCCACATGGTCCAAAACTAACCAAAATCACCAAAGAGAGTTTGTGTAACTCTCTAAACCAACATAGTGGTTCTAAATCAAACCTTAAGGCATAAAGTTCTGAACTTTATCCTTCCCAACCATGAATAATCACTAAAAGGGACCATTACTACGTTTTAATCCATCGAAACCAACTTAAATCATAAGAAGACCAATAAAAAGCACAAAGGTGGGAACTTTACTCACAATGTTCCATAAACAAGGGCTTTAGCTAGTCTTCACTTGAACAAAGCTTCCAAGCAACACCTTGAATCTTCACAGCATCATAATCTCTTCAAAAATCCATCCAAGAATACCAAAACCATAAAAAAAATACTCTGTATGGCCTAGAGAGGGAAAATCACGAGTTTGGGGGCTGAAATGATGCATATGGAAGTTGCGCTAGGGTTCCCCAACCTTATAAGTGGCCAAACTTCAAAATCTAGTGTTTTGGCCCAAAATCAGCAGTTAGCGTCGCTAACCCTAAAGTTAGCGTCGCTAACTGTGCTCGTCCAAACCCACTTCCAAACCCTACGAAAATTAGCGGTGCTAATCTTAACATTAGTGGCGCTAACTGCATTAGCGGCGCTAATAGTAACATTAGCGGCGCTAAATGCCAAACTTCCCAAAATCTCATATTTTGCTTCATTTTTCGCGTTGAACTTGAATCTTTCGGGATTATGGTCTCATAATCATAACAACTTATATACATTAGGGTTTAGATTTAAACCCTTTTCCAAGCTAATTTCATAAAGATTTCACTAATCTTTCTCTAATTACAAGAACTCATGTTATATCTTCTGTAACAACAATATTCTCAGCAAATTAACTTAAAATCAGAGGCAACCAACTGAATTTCTTACCTCGATTTTGTTGGATTAGGTGTCTAAGTCATGACTAATAATTAGTATTTACCTAATTAATAGTAACATAGTCTATTTGGGTTGCCCTCATAGCTGGAGGTTTGGTAGAAAGTTCGATAGAGAGAAAGATTGATTTATTATGTGATTAATAAATCAATAGAAATTAAATATATAGTTTATTAATATATTAAAGTGATAATATATTAATTAGAAACTATATTAATTAATTAGGAATTAATCTAGAATTAATTGGAATTAATTTGGTGATTAAATTAAATAATTAAAGGTGTGAGGGACTAAAACTGTAATTATTCAATAGTTGAGTAAGTGACAGTTTGAGTGAGTGAAGTGGCCAGCGAAATATATATACGGAAATATATAAATTTTGATATATATATATATATATATATATATATATATATATATATATATATATATATATATATATATATAAGCGATAATTATAGTTTGAATTATTAAGATAAAGGCTTATCTTAATTTAAACTCAAAAAGGTTTATCTCTTAAGGTTTATCTGTTCATCTGATGGAGGCTATAAATAGGGAGCCCCATAACCTCATAACCTGCGATTTTATACTCATTCTCTCTAGAAGATTTCGTTCCTCCCTCTCCTAGCTTGGGTGTGATCTCATTTGAGGCAGGACACTTGTGTTGCTCAGCTTCTAAGAAATCCTAAAAGGTTTGTTTTTCTGATTTATTCTTTTGGTTATTTTTCTTATGCCTTTAGGAATTTGTTATATGTTCAATTAGAAGAAAACATAGATCCTTATAGGTTGCATGTGAACTTAGAATTTTAGTTCATAGATTTGCATAAAACCCTTCAGTGGTATCAGAGTTTTTGTCTGTTTTCTTATTGAATTGCTGTAATAGTTTTTCCTAAAATTTAGGGTTTATTGTTTCTAAACCCTAATTGAGGCCAATCGATTTGAGGGTTAGGGTTTTTCGAAACCCTAGCCCCTCCCCCCTATGATTTTCGAAAAAAAAATGGTAGGGTTTTAGAAGTTTTCTATTTTTGGTAACTTTTGATTATTTAATAATTGGATAACCTTAAACTCATTATTTGATTTTCGATAATTAGGGGGTTTAAGATAGGTTTAAATTAATTTGATTAATTTCTGACGTATCTTCATTTAATTAGTTTAATTAATTGTTTAACTAAAAGATAATTAAAGGTTTAATTTAATTTTTAATTTAATAGTTTAAATTCTCGAAAAATTAAAAGATAAACCATAAGTATTTTAAAAGTTTAAAATATCTAAATTTAATTAATTATTTAATTAAAGGATAATTAATGATTTAATTTAATTTAAATTTAATAGCCTTAAATTTCGAAAAATTAAAGGATAAATCTAGGAATATTTTAAAGTCTAAAATATCCAAATTTAATTAATTGTTTAATTAAAAGACTATTTAAAGGTTTAATTTAATTTTAAATTTAATAGTTTAAATTCCAATAAATTAAAAGATAAACCAGAAACATTTTAAAATCTTTAAAATTCATCTTATATATATTATAATTAAAAGTTAATATTATATATATAAGATTTAATGGTTAGTCAAATAAATAGTAGGCCTCATTCACGAAGCTGATCTATGAAGTGGGTATAAGGAAACTGTCTATAAAATGGCAGCCTAATGGGTGTCCACTCTCACCCACCGCTCTCTTGATCAGTGGAGGGTCGTTAGCCGAACGGGTTTGATAGGACAACTTAATCTCATTAAAAGTATAATGTTATTAATGAAAGTACTAGAACAACTTTATAAAATCCCAAATCTAGTTACTTTAGGGAAAATGTGAAAAGATGCTAACCCATGAAATTGCACATTACACTTTATGAGACATTAGTGGAGCGTGTGTGGTTAACCGGCACACTAATAGGGGCTCATAAAGAGTGGTAATGGGTTTCTCATGATTTATCATTGTTGATGGAGCGTGTGTGGTTAACCGGCACATCAATTAGAGATGATAAATGACATTGAGGTTACCGAGCATATTTGCATGGTTATTCACATCCAGTTTGTGATCCTCGGCATCCCAGTCACAAACAGTGGAGCACATCCGAGATTAAACATGTCATTGAACAGTTCAATGAATCTCAACAGATCTAGGAATTTCATAAGACTGAAATTGATAAACGTTTATCTACCTTAATGACCATTATGTTGTGATTACGGCATCCCTCTTCACACCATAGTTGGGGTATTTTGGATCCTAGCCTCATTAAATAATATATTGGGTAATTGTTTAAGAATGATTAAAATTAAACTAATTTAAATTTTATAGATGTCTAAAGATAGTGTCAATTCTCCTCCTTCTCCTCCTTCACCCATTTCTGAGAGTCTCAGAAAGCACCTGTTCAATATGGTAAGGCTGACTGGCCTTGGCTATGTGATATGGCTTTGCAATTAGAGAATGATTCTTAGTTTTGCTAGAAAACCATATCTGACTGAGTGTCTGCTCCTTGTTCTGCCAAAGCATGGCATCGCACAGTAGCTGGTGATGAGCATGACCCCTTGACTATCAAGTCAAAGGATGTTCGTTGCCTCATGCAATTTATCATTGACCCCGAGTTTCGCAGGGATTTAGAATTCCTGGGGTCAGATAAGTTAGCACAGCTGGTTGAGGAAAGGTTCCGAGAACTGGTTGAAAAAGGAACGAACTAGGATATTCAAAGAGCTTGAAGTTGCAAGCTAGAAGGAAGTAGCACCAGTTTGCATGTTCTCATGATTGAGGGATACATGGGCAAACTGTATAAAATTAGGTCACCCCTTCTGATCGGGAGTTAAGCATTAGCTCGACTCGCTGATCTGTTCATCCAGATGAATAGAAAAGGTAACCAGATTAAGACAATCATGGAAATGCATTCAATGTCGACTCTGTATGAGTCGTTCATGGAGAAGCATAGTTCCATTGATTCAGCTGCTTCATGATTGAGTCCAGTATTAAGGCACATCAAGAAATGATCTAGATCGTCTGGACCGATTGTTCGATGTATCAAACTGGGAATCCACAAGGTGGGACACAGTCACAGAAAGATTGGAAAAATGCTCCAAAGCTGAACGGTTTGGCAACTCGGGAATATCTTAAAACTCAGAACTCCTGATCCTTAATTCCTTGATACATGATGTGTTTATCACATTTGCTCTGTATGCATGGACTAGGTAGGATGCGGGATTTTGTTGCAAAGGAGCACATTCGGATTGGATCTGAAGCTCATGCAGTTTTGGAGTTTAGTTAGATACTATGACCTTGTTATTAGCTTATTAGATGCATGCGACATTACCTATTTGAGGATATTTCGGTTTTATAAAATGTTAATTTTTCTTTTTATACATGTTTATCCTTGAAATGTTGTATGTGTGTGTTAATTGCATGAATGGTAATGACTTGAATGATGATGCATCCAAAGTGTTTGGATTCATGAATTGTGTTTTCTATGATTGTTAAAAGATATTTTATAAAATCAATTCAACCAAAGGTCCAGTTGGACAGGACTTTGGAATCATTTGACTTAGAGTCACATGATGAATTGAGTTCTTAATAAAACCATGTGTGGCAAGAAATGAATCACCCAAAGATCCAGTTGGACAGGACTTTAGAATCATTTGACTTAGAGTCACATGATGATTAAGTTCTTTATAAAGCACATGTGGCAAGAAATGAATCACCCAAAGATCCAGAGGATATGATTTTGGAATCAATTGACTTAGAGTCAGGTGATGATTCAATATCTTGAACAAATTAACAAAGTCATAAATTTACATAGAGATGTAAAAGATATTAAGATTTTGAGCAACATACACATAAGTTTCTGTGTATTGCTCGAATCTTCGAACACAACACAATTAGTTATACTTCATGATATTTGCCAATTAGTATGACAAATATGGCTTCACTTATCAGAATAAGCGATTGATTGAAACCTTGAAGTGTTCAAGGATTTCAAAGGAAGTATAAGATCAACAGAACCTGAGTGACAACATAGACTGAGAAAATGTTTCACAGTTTATCCTCTTCCAAGAACATTAATGGTTATAATGTATCTTAGGGAAGATGATGGAGCATTGGTCGAAATAGTTCGATCCTCGATGTATAAGATACATTTCCAATTAGTTTTTCGATGAATTGAATATTCAACCAGTCAGACCATAGAAACCATATTCCGACCACATCTTAGACTAAGTAGGTTATGCAGACACTGTCTGAAATGTAAAGCTGGGATCGTCCCACTTGTACATAGAAAGTCCAGGGTCATGTAGCGTTTGTCCAAACCTCATGACTAGCCTGAACCTGATCAGCAATGTCGTTTCATTGGCTATCCCACTGCAACTGTATGAGAAGAGCTCTTGTAGAAAGAACTCATGGTCTAAGGAAACAGTGGGAGTTAGTGCAGTCCTGAATGTGTTCAGGATTAGTCAACTGTAAGAACCTTTAGTCATCACTATGCTTGAAGCAGAAATTGGATTTCTGTTTTACAACTGACATAATCTCCTCTTGACCAGTAGTATTGATCGCCATCATAAGTAGTTATGATCGGGGTGACATACCGATTGGTGGTAAAACACTATAGTTGGTGCGGATTTACAATCCGACTACTTGGAAGCATTGGTGAGCCCGGTTGCTGCCAAACAAGAGAACCTTAGGGCGAGACACAGTCTATGTGATTGATTGATTTTACACTTGGTCTAAAAACCAGTGGGAGTAACTGAATCATCAAAAGAAAGCAACACGGACAGACACATACCTTCAGAACATTTGGTTGAGTGAGACGATACTCAGATTCAAGTAATTGATTCCAGGAACAACACTCTCAATAGAAGATGAAATCCAAAAGGAAACTGCATGGCACATTGTGAATCGTTAGTGGAGCGCGTGTGGATCACCGACACACTAATAAGGACTCACAAAGAGTGTACCAGTACAAAGGTGCATGAGCCCAGGATTATCCTACGGGCATCTCGCAAGAAAGGATATTCAGATTCTCAAAAATATGCCAAAGGATTGGATTTTTGAGAAAGGGCTGAAAGATTTCCATTAAGATGTCAGAAGGTTTGGAATCTCAAAAGGTACCAAAAGTCCTGGATTTTGTGAATAGTCCATAACCGTGTCAAAGCCAGTGGGAGTGTCGCTGTAGTCTACCATCTCCATATGTGGGATACATACTGTTTCTAGGAAACGTCTCTTTTCATTACAAAGTGTAATGACTTGGTGTTAAGAGACGGATCGCTATGAAAGCCTTAATAGAAATACGGCATACTCAGGTGGTTGTAAACATCTACGAGATAGATTCAGACTCTGCCAAGATAATCTTGATGAGATTCAAGATGCAGGAAAGGGTTTTCTTATCATTGCAAAGTGTGATGACTTGGCATGAAAGAAATTAAGAAGGTGCAACATACTCACGTAATTCACAATCATCTGTTGGATAGATGAAATTACCAGCATAGACCTAGCCATTGTAAGCATGATCTTGATAAGATTCAAGATGCATGAGAAGAGTCTCCGAAAGGAAATAGTTTTTGAAAATCATGGCACAAGGATTATAAATAATCTTTGGATTCCGAAAGGATTTGGATTAAGATTGGATCGGGTTCCACAAGTCTTCTGGATCGATCATAATGTCATGAACATATCTTGATGACTTAATGCTTAGGGCATAGTAAGTTGGATTCATGACATTGTCTGGCTGGGAATACTGGATGGATTGTTTGAACTCAAGTGAGAATTCATTAGGAAATGATTGGGGTGAAAGTGATAGTGTTAATTTAAAAGATTTTTCAAAGTGGTAATTATTAACGTCAGGACATGATGTGAAAGGACTTCATGGTTAAAGAATCTCGTTGGTATTCTGATGGAGCGCATGTGGTTCACCGGCACATCATAACACCTCGAAATAGTCTTAGGGTGCAGTCAAGTAGACTAAAGACCCCAGAACCATAGGAAGTCACAGTACACATTACCATAATGGAGTTAGGAAAGACATAGACATGATAACATATTGAGATGTTATCGGATGAGCATCCGATTGGATCATCTGCAATAAAGTGTATAAGTATAAGATACTTTGGATACATAGAAAGAGTGTAAGGTTCATAAAGACATAGCTGTAAAATTAGAATTGAAAGTTTAAAAGAAATCTTGAAACCGATAATAGTTTATGACAAGGTCCGGCTTGGTGATTACCTTGTGGAGACTTGGTAATAAGCAGGAGTAGATGCCAGTCAGATCTTTATGTTTCACTTTCGCATGTTTACTTCCCGAATAATTTAATTATTCAGAAAGGTCCACAGTCGCTCATACTTTGGGAAGTAAGTATTTAATCAAGACTGTCATGAATTGGTTTGTAGACTGTCTAAGGAGTTAGATATAGCAATAGGATTGCTACAACATTCATGAGTTCTTAGAAATAGAGATTTGAGTATTGGATAAACCCACGCTCAACATATTGCTTCATGGATTATATCACAAGCAATGTTGAGACGATAGTATCTTATGATCTTGAAGTGGAGAGATATGAATTATAATTTACAAGGCATTTGTTCATTGATAATACAAAAACGCATCGGTAACTCGATGTTATAAAACGTGTTGATGTGAATGATTTGACTGGTAAAAGATATAAGCATATGAGTTAAAGCTTATTCGTTCCTTGACCCTGATGGGAAACAGATATCTGTAGGCCTCTCGATGATTTTGAAGTTGACTGAAGTGCTGGCCAGCCTGGACTAAATTGATGTGTTCAATTAGAAGTCTCATAGTCATAAACAGAATCGAAAATCGGGAAACAGGGTATCAGACAGAGATTGATCTCAATCCATGTCTCGTGTCTGAAAATATCTTGTTGGACGAAGGATCATATGATCACTTATCTATGGACAGAACTGACTAGGTCAGAATTCGGCAGCAGTTTCTAGGAAGCTACAGTTTGCTGATTAATTAGAGATTAAATTAGTAATTATAGTCATAGACTTATCCAAGTGGGAGACTGTTGGATTAAGTGTCTAAGCCATGACTAATAATTAGTATTTACATAATTAATAGTAGCATTGTCCATTTGGGTTGCCCTCATAGCTGGACGTTTGGTAGAAAGTTCGATAGAGAGAAAGATTGATTTATTATGTGATTAATAAATCAATAGAAATTAAATATATAGTTTATTAATATATTAAAGTGATAATATATTGATTAGAAACTATATTAATTAATTAGGAGTTAATCTAGAATTAATTGAAATTAATTTGGTGATTAAATTAATTAATTAAAGGTGCAGGGACTAAAACTGTAATTATTCAATAGTTGAGTAACTAACAGTTTGAGTGAGTGAAGTGGCCAGCGAAATATATATACGGAAATATATAAATTTCGATATATATATATATATATATATATATATATATATATATATATATATATATATATATATATATATATATATATATATAGGGGCAGGATCAACATAGAACCACTTTTTATCCATAGAACCATAGAACCACATGTTCAGTACTGAACATGCACTATGTTCAGTACCGAACATACATATGTTCAGAGCTGAACATCCATATATGTTCATTAGTGAACATATATAATATATGTTCACTAATGAACATATACGTATGTTCAGCTCTGAACATATGTATGTTCGGTACTGAACATATGCATGTTCAGTACTAAACATAGTGGTTCTATGGTTCTATGTCTAATTTTGGTTCTATGTTGATCCCACCCTTATATATATATATATATATATATATATATATATATATATATATATATATATATATATATATATATATATATATATATATATATATATATATATATATATATATATATATATATATATATATATATATATATATATATATATATATATATATATATATATATATATATAGAGTCAGGATCAAATGAGAACCATTTTTTTCGTGAGAACCTAGGAACCTTTTGACTGAAAAAAAAAATTTCAAAAAAAATGACATAATACACCTAGTCGCTTATATTTAAGACCTTTTGTCAAAAAAAATTTGAAAAATAATATGTATACACGAAATGTGCACATATGCATTTTTTTTTCTCAAATGTGTATATGTACACGTTTCGTGCATATGTGCACATTTCGTGTATATATGTGTTTTTTTCAAATTTTTTTTTGACAAAAGATCTTAAATATAAGCGACTAGGTGTATTATGTCATTTTTTTTGAAAAAAAAAAATTCAGTCAAAAGGTTCCTAGGTTCTCATTTGATCCTGGCCCTATATATATATATATATATATATATATATATATATATATATATATATATATATATATATATATATATATATATATATATATATATATATATATATATATATATATATATATATATATATATATATATATATATATATATATATATATATATATATATATATATATATATGGTAAAGTTCTATTAAGAACTTAAAAAAAGGTAGGAACCTAGGAACCCGTTTAAATTGAGGACACGCTTTGTAAGGGTAATTCCGGAATTTTAGCTTCTGTCCGTCGTCTTCATTCAATCACTTACGATGTTCTTTGTAAAGTTTCTTTCTTTCATGTAAAGATTCCTTCTTTAGTTCTTCCATCGCTTACGATTTACTTCTTCCATCGATTTCGAATTAGTTCTTCCGTTTTCCATCTGTACTCAATCTGAATCAAGTTGATTTTTAGGGTTTTTGATTGACGACATTCGATCGCGACTTCAGTTCAGCTCTTGAATTAGTTCTTCCGTTTTCCATCTGTACGCAATCTCAATCAAGTTGATTTTTAGGGTTTTTTATTGAGGGACATTGGATCACGACTTCAATTCAGCGCCTTGAATTGACAGTAAGTTGTTGTATTTTCGATTTGATCATATATTTTGAATTGACAGTAAGTTGTTGTATTTTCGATTTGATCATATATTTTGTCGACTTCAGTTCAGCGCCTTCAATGTATCTTATGATTATAGCTGCATTAAGTGCAGTTATGTCCTGTTTGATGACACTTGTTAATTCTTGAATTTCCATTGTAGGGTCGTCAAAGACAGAGGTCCTTTTTGCCACTGGAGAGACAAAAAGATTTAGGGTTGAATGCAATAAATAGCAATGTACTTTCGTTAAATTGTTTATTGAAGCATCCTACTTTGAAAATATACCTAATTATAGCAATAACATCCGATTACAGAAATGTTTTCAAAGTATAATGTTATAGTTGGGTGAAACAAGTCAAACAACCTATAACGTAATGTGTTGATGGATTATTACTTGTGTTGAGTGTTGACTGAACATTGAAATGGTGATATTATGTGAGTTTTCCTTTGATTGCATGATGAAACTCTTAGAGGAAATAAACACCTAATAGCCTTTGGTAGGTATTATGTTATTCAAGTGATATGAGCAAGTAAGTTTCATCACCTCTCTTGAATAATAAAAAATTCTGAAAAACATTGATTTGTTAATGAAGTGTTATACTGTCGTATATTATGCTATTCAAGTTTTGTTTTGTTTCCTACAACTGGAAACATCAGCCAATATGTGATGATCCCTTTAGAATGATAGTACATTTTGCCTACTGCAGTTAGGTAGATGGTTGTCCCCCTCAAATCATGTAAGAAACACTTGAAATCACAACTGAGATGCATTATTCATAATTTAAGGCTTCACACTCGGTTATTAAGTGAATGTTTTTAGCTTACAGATGTCTAAATTTGTTTTCTTCAAATTTATAAATGTAATGTCTCTTTATTATATGTTGCTCTGTACAAATTTAGTTTTGTAGGTTGCAAAGATTTTATTTTTTTATAATGTCTCTTTATTGTAGTTTAACATCCAGAAATGTATTTAATTGATTAGTGAAAGTAATACTAAAATGTGAATTTTTTTAGGTTCCATTGATCAGAAGTTGGCATAAATATACTGTAGTGACATTATTTTTGAACCTGATATGGAGTTATATCATCCTAATGATGCAGGTTTGTAGATTCTTTTGTTTTTGGTTATTATTATTATTGAATTTGTTTAAGTTGATGTTAATTATCTATTTTAGATAGTTCCATGATTGGTGAAACATCAGTTCAATCAATGGATTCTGAAAGTGCAAATATGATTCCTCAATTTTTGAATGAAGATGTTGAAATTGAAGATAGCAATTTTACTGGTAATATAGCTTTTTTGTATGTATGCATATGTTATTACTTAATTATTGTTAATGTTGTTTTTTGGTTTATTGCAGATTTTCATTGTTACAATTATAATACTGAAGTTGATGATGTGAATTATCGTGATATAACTGAAGATAATGTACTTGAAAATATAACATATTTGGAAGGTATTTGATAATTATCTTTGTATATTGTAACATTTTCCATGTATATTTTATATGCATATGAATATGCATATGTATATGCATAATATACATAGCTTACATATGTATATGCATATGAAAATTAATATCATATGGTGTTTTTATATTATTTATATACATATGGATAGACATATATATATATATATATATATATATATATATATATATATATATATATATACATATGTGTATGTTTTCAAATCTGTTTTGATGAATATACATATGAATATGCATATTTATCTGTTTTCCTTATATCATTTTTTGTGGAAGTAATATATTGTAACAATTTAATGTTTTTTTATTGTTTTAAATCAGGCAATACAAAAGGAAAGTATACACTTAGCAACATAGAGACAAAAATTGGTGGAAGGTCATATTTTACCCCTATTGTTGATGAATCAGTGGTGCCTTCTCTTAAAATGGAGTTTGACACATTGGAAAAAGCTATTGATATGTATACAACTTATGCAAAAAGAGGTGAATTTGATTGTAAATTGGGTTCTAGAAAAAGAGTTATCGGAGTTATAACATAAAAATATATGTACTGTAATAGGGAAGGGCAAACATCAAAGCGTACATTAGACACATTAAATGGTGATAATGGTGTTCAAAATCGGAAGACAGTAAGCAAAAGGACAAATTGCGAAGCATTTATATGTTTTAAGCAAATCGAGCAAAGTGGAAGATTTT
Organism: Cichorium intybus; assembly: GCA_023525715.1. Taxonomy (NCBI): domain Eukaryota; kingdom Viridiplantae; phylum Streptophyta; class Magnoliopsida; order Asterales; family Asteraceae; genus Cichorium; species Cichorium intybus. The sequence continues at coordinate 106,445,427 of CM042012.1, read as the reverse complement.
TAGTAAGCAAATTCATTGATACACATAATCATGAATTATACACAAATGATACCGTGCACATGTCAAAAGATAAGCGAAAGTTGGATTATTATCATCAAAGTGCTTTATACAACTTGGGTATAAATAATATCGGTGCAACAAAAACTCATGCTATAATGACTGGATTGAAGGGTGGATACGATAATCAAGGACCTACATATGTGGATTATAAGAATTGGTCAAGGGATTTAAGTTGTTTTATAGGCGATAGTGATGCAAATATGTTGGTGAATTTGATGATGGAGCGTAAAAAATTTCTCCCGCAATTTTCATTCGAGTACATTTGTAAAGATAATAATCTTCTTGGATGTTTTTGGGCTGATGGAATTGCAAAAAGGAATTACATGGAATTTTCTGATGTTATATCATTTGATGCCACTTTTCGAACAAACAAGTAAGTTATTTGTTATGTTTTCTTTATATTTAATGCATATTTATCTTTCAAGCTTCTTATGTTTCATCTTTTATTGTTTAATTTTTAACAGATATAACATGATTTTTGTTCCATTCACCAGGATTGACAATCATAAGAAATCTGTGACATTTGGTGCTGCTTTACATGGAAATGAGACGGCTAATCTATGCATTTGGCTTTTGAAATGTTTTCTTAGTGCATTTGGTAAACAACCAAAGATTGTAGTCACAGACCAAGATGTTGCACTTGCCAAAGCTGTGAAAGCTGTATTTACGGAATCAATTCATCGGCTTTGTATGTGGCATATTGGAAAAAAGTTAACAGATAAGGTAATTTTAATTATTTTTGTATTTTCTGTAAAAAATATATCAGAACATGCATTATATGTTATTTGAAAATACAACATTATTTTGCTAATCTGTGTATTCATAGATATGCATATAGATATAAATATGCATAAGGATATCCGTACAATATGCATATGATCTGTATTCATATGAATTGCTATTAGTATTTGTAAATCTGTATATTAATATGATCTGTACGCATATTTGTATGCATATTGATATACATATAATATGCATATGCATATGAATTGCTATTAATATTTCTAAATCTATATATGAATATGATCTGTACGCATATTTGAATGCATATGGATAAACATACGAGTTGCTATTAGTATTTCTAAATCTGTATATGAATAATATCTTTATGCATAGTTGTATGCATATTTATATTTAAAAGGTATTTTTTGTTGTTTATTGCAGGTTTGTCCAAATATAATTTTTGAATCTGATTTCAGACAGAGGCTGCAAAATCTAGTATCGAATCCGTGTATTGATTATGATGTTTTTGAAGAGAAATGGATTCGTCTTATTGAAGAATTTAATCTTGGGGAAAATAAATGGCTTAAAGAGATGTTTAGAATACGTGATAGATGGATTCCTGCGTTTTTCAAAGGTGTTAATCTTTCAGGATTAATGAGGACAACATCTTTATCAGAAAGCCAAAAAAATTTCTTCCAGAAATTTTTAAATAAGAAGTCAACATTAATGGTATTGGTGATGAAGTTTGTGTTGGATTAGGTGTCTAAGCCATGACTAATAATTTGTATTTACCTAATTAATAGAAGCAAAGTCCATTTGGGTTGCCCTCATAGCTGGAGGTTTGGTAGAAAGTTCGGTTGAGAGAAAGGTTGGTTTATTATGGGATTAATAAATCAATAGAAATAAAAGATATGGTTTGTTAATATATTAAAGTGATAATATATTAATCAGAAACTATATTGATTGATTAATAATTAATCAGAAATTGATTGGATTAATTTCTGTGGCATTAATTAGATTAATCAGGAAGTCAAGGATTAAAGTCGTACAAATTCAATAGTTGAATTGCGGCGCGCGGCGCGCCAATGTAAAGGCCGCGACGCGCGTACATATTCGTACGAATTCAATAGTTGAATTGCGGCGCGCGGCGCGCCAATGTAAAGGCCGCGACGCGCGTACGTATAATCTGGAAATGGCTGACGGCTAGGGTTTCTTGTTTCCCTATAAATAGGGACCCCTAGGCCTCATTATTAGTGCTCATTCTTCAATTCTCTCTGGAATTTTCGTGATCTTCCTCTGGCTCCCTGGGTGTGATCTCATTTGAGGCAGGACACATGTGCTGCTTAAGCTTCAAGATTAAAACTAAAGGTTAGTTTTCTGATTTATTCTTTTAGTTATTTTGTTTGGCCTTTAGGAATTAGTTACATGTTCAAAGTAAGAAAACATAGATCTTTTCTAGGTTGCATGTGAACTTAGGTTATTTAGTTCATGGTTGCGGAAAACCTTTCAGTGGTATCAGAGCATTTGGTTGTTTTCTTATTGAATGGCTGTAATAGTTTTCCTAATTAGGGTTTATTGTTTATAAATCTTCTGGGCCTGATTTCGATTTTGGGGTTTAGGGTTTTTTGAAACCCTAGCCCCTTCCCCCTTCTTTTTCGATTTTCCTAGTTAGGGTTTTAGGAGGTTTTCTATTTTTGGTAACTTTAATTGGTTAATTAAATGGATAACCTTAAACCCAGTTTGTTTGAATTCGATAATTAGGGGTTTAAGATAGGTTTAAATTGATTTGATTAATTTGGAAAAACCTATCTACATTTGAATTAATTTAATTAATTATTTAATTAAAAGATAATTCAAGGGATTTAATTTAATTTTAATTTAATGTTTAAATTTCGAAAATTAAAGGATAAATCCTAAAATATTTTAAAATGTTTAAAATATCTAGATTTAATTAATTTAATTAATAGTTTAATTAAAAGATAAATTAAATCAAATTAAAGGTTTAATTTAATTTGAAATTTAATAGTTAAATTTCAGGAAATTAAAAGATAAACCAGGAATATTTTAAAAGATTTAAAATACATCTTGTATATATTATTAAAGGTTAATACTATATGTATAAGATAAATTGGTTAGTCAAATCATTAGTAGGCCTCATTCCCGAAGCTGGTCTATAAAGTGGGTATAAGGAGACTGCCTATAAAATGGCGGTCTAATGGGTGTTCACTCTCACCCACCGCTCGCCTGATCAGTGGAGGGTCGTTAGCCGAACAGTTTTGATAGGACCGCTTAATCATTAAAAGTATAATGATCAAAGTACTAGAACCCGTAAAAGAATTCCCAATCTAGTTACTTTAGAAAAAATGTGAATTTGATGCTAACCCATGAAATTGCACATTGCACTTTATGAAACATTGGTGGAGCGTGTGTGGGTTACCGGCACACCAATGGGGGTTCATAAAGAGTGGCAATGGGTTTCTCGGGTGTTATCATTGTTGATGGAGCGTGTGTGGTTAATCGGCACATCAAATTGAGATGATAATGGACCCCGAGAGTACCAAGCTAATTTGCATGGTTATTCACACCCGGTTTGTGATCCTCGGCATCCCAGTCACAAACGGTGGGGCATATCCGAGATTAAACATGCCATTGAACAGTTCAATGAATCTCACAGATCTAGGAATTTCATAAGACTGAAATTGATAAAAGTTATCTACCTTAATGACCACTGTGTTGTGACTACGACATCCCTCTTCACAGCATAGTTGGGGTATTTTGGATCCTAGCCTTGTTAAATAATATATATTGGGTAATTATTTAAAAGGATTAATTAAACGAATAAATTCAAATTTTATATATGTCTGAAGAAAATGTCATTCTCCTCCTTCTCCTCCCATTTCTGAGAGCTTCAGAAAGCACCTGTTAAATATGGTAAGGCTGACTGGCCTTGACTATATGACATGGTTTTGCAATTAGAGAATAGTTCTTAGTTTTGCTGGCGAACCATATCAAACTGAGTGTCCGCTCCCAAACATGGCATCACGCTGCAGCTTGTGATGAGCATGACTCATTGACTATTGAGTCCAAGGAAGTTCGTTGCCTTATGCTATTGATCATTAACCCCGAGTTCCGCAGGGATTTAGAATTCCTAGGGTCTGATAAGTTAGCACAGCTAGTTCAGGAAAGGTTCCATGAACTGGTTGAATAAAAGGAACGAACTAGGATCTTCAAAGAGCTTGAAGTTGCAAGCTAGAAGGAAGTAGCACCAGTTTGCGTGTTCCCGAGATTGAGGGATACATAGGCGAATAGTATAAAACTGGTTTCCCTTTGCGATCGGGAGTTAAGCATTAGCTCAACTCGCTGATCTGTTCATCTAGATGAACAGAAAGGGTAACCGGATAAGACAATCGTGGAAGTGCATTCAATGTCGACTCTGTATGAATCGTTCATGGAGAAGCATAGTTCCATTAATTCAGCTGCTTCAGGATTGAGTCCAGTATTAAGGTGCATCAAGAAATGATCCAGATCGTCTGGACCGATTGTTCGATGTTTCAAACTGGGAATCCACAAGGTGGGACACAGTCACGGAAAGATTGGAAAAATGCTCCAAAGCCAAACCGTTTGGTAAACTCATAAATATCTTAGAACTCAGAATACCTGATCCTCATTTCCTTGATACAGGATGTGTTTCTCACATTTGCTCTGTATGCACGGACTCTGTAGGATGCGGGATGGTGTCGCACAGGAGCATATTCGGATTGGATCTGGAGCTCGTGCGGTTTTTGAGTTATGCTAGATATTTGTTCTTGTTATTAGTTTATAGATACATACGACATGGATTCGCATAGTACATTATTCTGAGGATAATTCTGGTTTAATGAAATATTTTTTTTTGAAACATGATTGTTTTAATTGTCCTCGAAATGTTGTGTGAATGTGTTGATGACGTAAATGGTAATAACTTGAATGTTGATACATCCAATGGGATTGGATTTGTAAATTGTGTTCTTTATGATTGTTAAAGTGAATTTTGTGAGAATCACTTCAACCAAAGGTCCAGTTGGACAGGACTTTGGAATCATTTGACTTAGAGTCACATGATGAATTGAGTGCTTAATAAAATTAATTGTGGCAAGAAAGGAATCGTCCAAAGATCCAATGGATAGGATTTTGGAATCAGTTGACTTGGAGTCAGGTGATGATTGCATGTCTTGAACAATATTAACAAAGTCATAAATTTACATGGAACTGTAAAGGTATTAAGATTTTGAGCAACAGACACATAAGTTACTGTGTATTGCTCGAATCTTCGAACAGAACACGATTAGTTATGCTTCATGATATTTGCCAAATGGTTTGACAAATATGGCTTTGCTTATCGGAATATGCGATTGATTGGAACCTTGAAGTATTCAAGGATTTCAAAGGAAGTATAAGATCAACAGAACCTGAGTAACAACATAGACTGAGAAAATGTTTCACAGTTTATCCTCTTCCAAGAACACTACTGGTTATAATGTGTCTTAGGGAAGATGATGGAGCATTGATCGAAATAGTTTTGATCCTCGGTGTATAAGATACACTGGATACATTTCCGACTAATATTTCAATGAATTGAATATTCAACCAGTCTGACCGCAGAAGCCATATTCCGACCACATCTTAGACTAAGTAGGTTATGTTGACACTGTCTGAAATGTAAAGCTGGGATCGTCCCACTAGTACATAGAAAGTCCAGGGTCATGTAGCATTCGTCTGAATCTCATGATAAGCCTGAAACTGATCAACAATGTCGTTTCATTGGCCACTCCGGTTATCCTTTGAAAGAAGAGTACTTTTAGAAAGAACTCAAGTTCTAAGGAAACAGTGGGAGTAAGAATAATTCTGAATGAGTTTAGGGATTAGCCAAGTGAAAGAACCTTTAGTCACCACCGGGACTTGACCAGGAATTAGATTCCTGTTAAACCTGACATACCCTCTCTTCGCTTGACCAGTAGTTATTGTCACTGTCATAAGGAGTTATGATTTGGGTGATATACCGGGTAGTGGTAAAACACTAAAGATGGTACGGATAAGTAATCCGACTGCTGGAAGCATTGGTGAGCCCGGTTGCTGCCAAATAAGTGAACCTTACCGCGAGACACAGTCTATGTGACAGTTTGATTGATCTTTACAACTGGTCTAGGAACCAGTGGGAGTAATTGAATCATCAAAAGAAGGGAACATAGAAATGTACTTACAGAACATCTGGTTGAATGAGTCATCACTTGGAGTCAAGCAATTGATTCTGAGAGAAGCACTCTCAATAGAAGATGTAATCCGAGAGGATTCTGCGTGGCATAGTGTGAGTCATTAGTGGAGCGTGTGTGGTTTACCGGCACACTAATATGGACTCACATAGACCATGCCATTACAAAAGGTACATGGCCCCGGGATTCGTCCCATGGGCATCTCGCAAGAAAAAGGATATTCAAACTCTCAAAATAGGCCAAAAGGTTTGGATTTTGTGAATAGCCTGAAAGATTTCCTTTAATATGTCGGAAAGGTTTGGATTTCGGTTTTGCAAAATGTGCCATAAGTTCTGGATTTTGTGAATAGTTCGAAAGAGTCATATAACGGTGTCAAAGCCAGTGGGAGTATCGTTGTTATCTGCTATCATTGTATGTGGGTTACATACTGGTTCTAGGAAACGTCTCTTATCATTACAAAGTGTAATGACTTGGTGTTAAGAAACGGTTCGCTATGAAAGACTTTAAGAGATACAACATACTCAGGTGGTTGTGAACATCTATTAGATAGATCAGAATTCTGCCAATATGATCTTGATGAGATTCAAGATGCATAACCCCATGAATGGAGTTTCCTGTCATTGCAAAGTGTAATGAATTGGCATGAAAGAAACAAAGAAGGTGCAGCATACTCACGTAGTTCATAGACATCTATAAGATAGATGAGACTAACAGTATTGACTTAGCCGTTGAGAATATGATCTTGATGGGATTCAAGATGCATAAGAAAGAGTCCCCGAAAGGAAATGGTTTCCGGAAATCATGACACAAGGATTATTGGTAATCTTAGGATTCCGAAAGGGCTTGGAATGAGATTACATCAGGTTCCTCGAGCATATTGGACAAATCAGAAGTGTTATGAACATATCCTGATGACATAATGCTTAGAGCATTGTAAGTTGGATTCAGGATATTGCCTGGCTGAGAATACTGAATGGATTTTTTTAACAGACGTGAAAAATCATTGGGAAATGATTAGGGTGATTGATTTGAAAGGGTTTTCAAATCGGTAATTGTTTACACCAGAACGTGGTGCTGTAGGACTTCATGGTTAAAAATTTTCGTTGGTTTCTGATGGAGCGCGTGTGGTTCACCGGCACATCATGACGCCTCGAAATTGTCTTAGGGTGTAGTCATGTAGACTAAAGACCCGAGAACCATGGGCAGTCACGGTACACATCACCGGAATGGAGTTGTGAGAGAGAATGACAGAATGACAAATTGAGATATCATCGGAAGAGTATCCGATAGGATCATCTGCAATAAAGTGTATAAGTGTTAGACACTTGGATACATAGAAAGAGTGAAAAGGTCATAGACATTGATATAAAAGGCTTGAATCGAAAGTTTAAAAGAGAATAAGAAACCGATAATAGTTATGATAAATCGGACTTGGTGATTACCTCGTGGAGACTTGGTAATAAGCAGGAGTAGCTGCCAGTCAGATTTTATGTTTCGCTTTTGCATGTTTACTTCCTGAATGATTGGATTATTTAAATATCCACAGTCACTCATACTTTTAGGGAGTAAGTATGAAGGAAGACTGTCATGAATTGGTTTGTAGATTGTCTAAGGAGTTAGACATAGCAATAAGATTGCTGCAACGTTCATGAGTACTTGGAAATGGAGATTTGAGTATTGGATAAACCCGCGCTCAATGGATTGCTTCATGGATTATATCACGAGCAATGTTGAGACGATAACATCTTATGGTCTTAAAGTGGAGAGATATGAGTTATAATTTGCAAGGCGATTGTTCATTGATAGTATGAAAAACGCATCGGTAACTCAGTGTTATAAAACGTGCTGTTGTGAGTGATTTGTCGGGTAAAAGATATAACATATTCGTCGAAGCTTGTTCGTCCCTTGACCCAGACGGGAAACAGATATCTGTTGGCCACTCGATGATTTTGAAGTTGACTGAAGCGCTGGCCAGCCAGGACTGAATTGATTCGTTCAATTAGAAGTCTAAAAGTCATAAGCAAAATCGGAAATCGGGAAACAGTGTGTCAGACAGAGATTGATCTCAATCCATGTCTCATGTCTGAAAATATCTTGTTGGACGGAGGATCATTTGATCAATTATCTATGGACAGAACTGACTAGGTCAGAGTTCGGCAGCAGTTTCTAGGAAGCTGCAGGTTGCTGATTAATCAGAGGTTAAATTGGTAATTATAGTCATAGACTTATCCAAGTGGGAGACTGTTGGATTAGGTGTCTAAGCCATGACTAATAATTTGTATTTACCTAATTAATAGAAGCAAATTCCATTTGGGTTGCCCTCATAGCTGGAGGTTTGGTAGAAAGTTCGGTAGAGAGAAAGGTTGGTTTATTATGGGATTAATAAATCAATAGAAATAAAAGATATGGTTTGTTAATATATTAAAGTGATAATATATTAATCAGAAACTATATTGATTGATTAATAATTAATCAGGAATTGATTGGATTAATTTCTGTGGCATTAATTAGATTAATCAGGAAGTCAAGGATTAAAGTCGTACAAATTCAATAGTTGAATTGCGGCGCGCGGCGCCCCAATGTAAAGGCCGCGACGCGCGTACATATTCGTACGAATTCAATAGTTGAATTGCGGCGCGCGGCGCGCCAATGTAAAGGCCGCGACGCGCGTACGTATAATCCGAAAAATGGCTGACGGCTAGGGTTTCTTGTTTCCCTATAAATAGGGACCCCTAGGCCTCATTATTGGTGCTCATTCTTCAATTCTCTCTGGAATTTTCGTGATCTTCCTCTGGCTCCCTAGGTGTGATCTCATTTGAGGCAGGACACTTGTGCTGCTTAAGCTTCAAGATTAAAACTAAACGTTAGTTTTCTGATTTATTCTTTTAGTTATTTTGTTTGGCCTTTAGGAATTAGTTACATGTTCAAAGAAAGAAAACATAGATCTTTTCTAGGTTGCATGTGAACTTAGGTTATTTAGTTCATGGTTGCGGAAAACCTTTCAGTTTGATGCTGCTATGGACAAACAAAGAAATAGGCAAGTTACAAATGATTACAATTCAGTAGTGGCAAATCTGTCAACTACAGTCAAAGCATTAACTCCTGTATCATTTGAACTGCAAGCATCTAAGCATTACACATTGAATGTTTCAAAGTTGTCCAAGATGAAATATACGATTCAGTATGGACTTGTGCGCCTGCTCCTGGTGTTATTATCACAACAAATGGAAATGAAATATGTACTGTGATTGAAAATCCGTTTGGTGAAATAACAAAAGGACGAAGCTCTTTTGTATTTCGGCGAGCAAACAATGACAATTCCATTACAAATAAAAAATTTAAATATCAGGTATGGTTTATTTGTTTTATATAAATTTATGTACATATATGCATATGTCTACATTTTAATATTGATATGCATATAGATATGCATATAAGCATTTTTACAGCAATATGCATATAAATATGTATATGCATATTTACTGGGACACATAATATTATACATATGTATATAAGTATTTTTACAGCAATATGCATATAAATATGTATATGCATATTTACTAGGATATACATATAAATATGAATATAGTTTTTGGAGTATATACAATCTAAGAATGTATATGAATATGCATATAATCTTATACATATTGCTATAAATATGGATATAGTTTCTGGAGTATCATATTATATTTGTATTCACATAATATTACACATATGCATATAAGCATTTTTAAAACAATATACATATAAATATGTATATGCATATTTACTGGGATATACATATAAATATGAATATAGTTTCTGGAGTATCATATTTGTTATGTTATTTTTTTAAATTAGTTTTTGCTATTTATTTCAGGTAGAAATAAATCAAAAAGAAGAAATGTTCATGTGTAGTTGCATGGTCTTCGAGCATTTTGGATTATTATGCAGGCATATATTATGCATTTTAAGGTCAAGATTCATTGAACAAATTCCCAGAAAGTATTTAATAAGAAGATGGCAAAAAGATATTATCAATCCTGAAGATTTGAAAAGAAGTTATTCATCTGGAGAAAGTTCAAGTGGGTGCGAGAAGAATGTCCAAGAAATATATTCCATGCTTGGAGAATGTATAAGCTTGACAGCACATGATCCTGAAGCAGTTAAATCATTGTCTCTTCTAATTAGAGATATAAGGAATAAGATAGTTGCCAATCCACCAAATAAAGATTTACGATCTAAAAGTCAACAATTTGAGTCATTGTTTGGTATCAAAAAACCAGATGTAATTGAGATTTTGAACCCCGAAAATGTAAAAAATAAAGGTTGTGGATCAAATAAAAGATTGAAGGGACAAAAGGAGATTGCGATGCAGAATGTTGAAAAGGAGCCAAGATTTTGTAATTTCTGCAAAAAGAAGATTTTACCATCAGAGAAACATGATGCAAGGAATTGTCCTTTAAAAAAGAAGTTGGAAGCAGAAGCGTTGAACAAAAAGAAGTTGGAAGCAGAAGCGTTGAAGAAAAAAACAGAAAAAGAAGAAACAATGTTACAAAAAAATAGCAGTTGATTTGTTCATTCTTAAATAGATGTTTTTTTTTTATTTTTTAGAATATTTGAAAATAACAATTGTGTATTTCCATCTGTTAATAAAATGAGTTTTCACATCATGTTAATCAGAGTATTGTATAATCGCAGGTTTGTCTTATAAATATGCATATATATATATATATATATATATATATATATATATATATATATATATATATATATATATATATATATATATATATATATATATATATATATATATATATATATATATATATATATATATATATATATTTATATATGCATATGCATATAAATATGTAACAGTTCATGTTAATGTAATTCATTTGTTCTTACTATTAATGAATTAGAACTAAAATTTTTAAGGATTTACAAATTGTTAATAAAATCACAAATTAGTCAAAATGTTGTTTGTATATAAATATGCATATACATTCATATATACATATGCATATGTATATTCATATACATATGCATATGCAGTTCATGTTAAGGTAATTCATTTTGTTCTTACTATTCAGAAATTAGTACTTAAATTTTTAAGGATTTACAAACTGTTAATAAAATCACAAAGTAGTCATAGTTTAAACATAAACAGCTGTAAAATCCGAAACATGAAAATTTTAAACATAGATTCAAAATACAACCAGTTAACAAATATTAATATGACCCTTCAAACCAATTTTCCTAAATTCCTGTACCACTACCGCCCGCTGCACGTGCTTAAGTACCACCTGCTCCACGACTGCTTGAACCACTACCACCATCTCTGCTTGCATATGGCCAACCATAATCCATGATTTTATGGTACCACCATGTTTCATTACAAAAAGGATTCCAGGTTTGATGAACCCTAATAAGCGCCTTTGGTAAGGTAAGTTCTTCTTCATTATCAAATTTGACAATGTAATGGCCTCTGTTATTTTTTCGTACGACCCTGCCTTTCCACCAACCTCCACGTGCATACGAATCTACAATATCTTGCTCAAAAAATTCACTGAACTTATAATGTGGAGGAAACGAACGAACCCTTGACAAAGGTACCTGCTCAATCAATTTTTGTTTTCATTATCATGAAGAGTTTCATATCTAACCTGGCATGACTCATCATAAATTTCAAGGCATTTAGCTGTGTAGTAAGAGTTTTCAAAACCAGGATCTACACCCATAACCTCGACCTTAGCGCCTTTCTGAACATTGTCTGCAAAAGCATCAAATATTTAGGAACACTATATTGGAAAAAAATGTCAATCAGGCCCTACAAAATCTAACCATCAAATAAAACTTGTGTTGTTGTAGTTTTTTTGGAAAATCAAAGATTTCTGTTAAATTTATTAATACTTAAAAAATAGAAAGAATTTTTGATGAATCGCTTTTGAAGAACATATTCATATGTAAAACAGTTACCCAAAACCCAAAAAGTGTAGAATCAAAAATTTGTATGAATGTTTAACATATTATGTAAATAAGAAATATACATTGATTTTAAGGATTTGTATGAAACATCTTGAATTCGAACAAAGATTTGACAATTTATGCAAGAGAAATTTAAGGTTTATTTGAATTTGTTTCTTTGAAAATTTTGAGAGAATGGAAGATTTTATAGATAAAAAAGTTAAGGCTTCAAAGAAAAAGTTAAAGCATCCCATCTGCACCTTTGACCGATCCACTAACTATTTTTTTAATTTAAAAATAATAATTTTTTTTAAAAAGTTGGTGACCCCTTGACAAAAAAGTTATGGCTTCAGAGAGAAAAGTGGAAGCATACACACATGCTAGTTTTGACTGATCCACTCACCATTTTTTTATTAAAAATAAACCAAAATTATCAAAAAATAATGTGATATGATTTGACTGATCCAATCACCATTTTTTTATTCCTTCTCTTACTTTTTCTTTTATAATTTTTAAACTTTTTTTCAAAACTTTGGCATTTCTCAAAAAAGTTTGCGATTATAAAGTTTATAATTTGTCAATTATTCTATATTTTTTTGTTTTTATAAATATGTTTTTTGGTTATTTTTTAATTACAGGGCAAGAAATGTAATGCTTCTATGTCACCAAGTAATAATTTTAGTTTATTCTTAAAAATTTACATACACAGACAACATTTTGACTAACTTTACAAACTTTCATATACATTCATATATGCATATGCATATGCATATACATATACACATGCATATGCACATACAGTTAATTTATCATAGAATAACAGATGGCATCCAATTAGATTCAATCATAATATTCAAGACTTTCACATCTATCATACACAGAGTCAGAAAAAACGGTGGCTGAATATGTAAGTTTACAAGACCAATATATTGTTCACATTTTCAAACATAAAATTCAAGACTTTCACATCTCTTTCATCCTATCTTCTCTTCTAAGCCAAGCTTCATATTTGATATGTTCTCTTCTTTCTTTAGGCAACTTTGAAAATTCATTAGCTTCGTGTATAACCACATGTTTGTTGACATTCAAATCACAAAGTAGTATTTTTGCTAAATACTTCTTCCGTAGCTCCCACAATTCTTTTTGTTGTGCATCAGATTCATATGTTAGATTACAATTGTATTTGGAAGGCTGTCCACCCATGAATGTTTCCATATGTCTCATAACAAAAATTGCACAGTCATTCTCATTAAAATTTGTCTGGCATTTCATCTTCAGATATTTGGGTTCTTTTTTCTTCAACTTAGACGCTTTTGGATATAGAATGTCGAACAAATAACGATAGTAAAAAGAATCCTGCAATAAAGAAATTAAATTTAAAATTTATTATATAAATAAAATGTTATAAATTTAATAAAAAGTAATAATTATGAAAATCTTACAATTTTTTTGGGTACATCATCATAGAATTCTTCAGGATGGTCCTTCATGTTATCCAAAACTACTATAGATGGAATTATGGTATCAATAACCACTACATAGTAGTGGTTATTTCTAAACACAGGAAAAAATACATGTTCATATATTTCAAAAATTAGGTAATGTGTATAAAGAAAACACTAAGTAATTCAAAAGGAAAGTACATACCAAATCAATGTATCTTAAATTTCCAGCATCTGAGTTACTGACATATTCATGTAAGTTACTTGTGAACTCTAGATAAAGATCAACATTTTCGGCATTTGATTTCAACATCTGCTCGGTCTAAATATAAATAAAATGCAAACAAAATTTTTATTAATGTAAGTATCATACATATAAATAAATATGGATATGCATATATACATGTTCATAAAAATATGCATATATACATATAACTTTTCATTGGTAGAAAACATAGAAAATCATTTTAAATATTACTTTTATTTTCAGTAGATCTAGATTACTCGCCTTCATCATATTATTTATCTTGAATTTCATAAATATTCGCTAAATATTTTGAAGATAGTAAACAGCGTTTGTTATCATACAGAAACATGATTTTCTACAAACTATGTAGGAAATATCATGAAACTCAAGATCATTGAATATATTAAAGGTGAGCGATCTAAATCTACTGCAAATAAGAGTGATACCTCAGTAGACATAAAAGATAAAAAATAGAAAAATGATATATATATATATATATATATATATATATATATATATATATATATATATATATATAAATGTATGCGTATACATATGCATATTTATTTGAATATGCATATGAATGTTGATATACATATGCATATGAATATACACATTATTAAATAATTATTTTGTTTTTTGTTTCTCTTTTGTCAACCAACCTGGAGCAACCTACTTCCTTTATGTTTTTCATTGGTCATTCTGTTCAATTTGTAAACCAGCTGAATCTTTTAATTTGTAGAAAATATACAAATTAAAAGATTAAACTAAGTCATATATTGAAAAGAATAATAAATGAAAAACACAAATTAAATACATTGCTGTAGATCAGTTGACAGAAAAGAGACAGAACAGAAAAATAAAAAATTTTATATGCATATACATATTCATATAAATACACAAGTTAATATGCATAGGCATATGCATATGAATATTCATATGTATATCATATGCATATACATATGCATATACAGATCATATGCCTATACATATTCATATGACTATACCAGTTAGCAAATATGGATACACATATGCATATGGATATGCATATGCATATCATATGTATATACATATGCGTATACACAAAATATTCATATCCAGCTTTTAGAAATGCATATGTATATGCATATACATATCATATACATATACAAATGCAAATACAGAAAATATCCATATCAATATTTTAGAAATGCATATGTATATATATGAATATATTGATTACCAAATATTGATATAGATGTATATCACATTTTAGATCTACATATTCATATATATATATATATATATATATATATATATATATATATATATATATATATATATATATATATATATATATATATTAATATATTGATGAACAAATAATTATATAGATGTATAGATATATGTTTACTTACAAATATTCCAATATTGAAGAAAAATCTTGATGGTGAGCTTGGTGCTTTCCATTTTTCTCCATAATTCAATACCATTGCCCAAGCATTAATACAATCTGCTGCAACCCAAGTTTCAGGTATGAAACTCTCCAGAACAGTTCTAGTAGTAAAGTTCCCATTTTCGGTTTTGAAAATGGGAAACCTGAAAAATTAAATATTCATTAGAAATTTAAATTTGTATAATAGTATTTTTCTTATATAGATAATCTTACTTTGTATCCCCAAAAAGAGCAAATACACGATCCGTCACTTTAATTTCAATTGTTGAGTATTCTTCACCAATTGCAACTTCTCGTTTTTTTGTATGGTTAGCAGAGGTACGCTGATGCTTTTGTTTGTCTTTTATGTGGATCTTCAATTGATATAGACAACGACATTGGATCAATAGCATCACCTTTCTCTTTAGTATGTTGTTTTTGAACAACAAAAGTCGGAAATTCCTGGGATATTCCCAGATCAAAATTAGGAATATCATGATCAATTGTATTTTTGTTATCATTATCACTATGTAAATAGGTGTTTTCAATATCTTGTATTACCTGCAACAAGTACGGAGATATTGGTGAAGTTTCTTCAAACTCAATGATTTGCTTTTTAGGTGTTTGAAAATCAACTTCTGATGCAGGGTCTTTCAATGTTTCTTCAACTTCTTCAACTTCAAATTTCTTTTCAATTTCTTCAATACTCTCTTCAACATTCTTTTCAGCATTTTGTTCAATATTGTCTTCAACTTCAGGAACATTTATTTCATCTTTTTCAGCATTGTGTTCACCTTCTTCAAGTACTTCATCTTCTTCAACATTTTGAAATTCTTCATCTACTTCAACACCTTCATTTTCACCTTCTTTTTCTTTTTCTTCATCAACTTCATCTTTTTCTTTTTCTTCATCCACTTCATCTTGTTTTTCTTCAATGTCTTCTTTTTTAAATGCTTCAACATCACCAGTTTTTTTCTTAACTTCAAATAATTCATCAAATTCCTTTTTGAGATTATTGAATTCGTTTTTGTTTGGGTGGTTTTCCAAACAGTAACTTAGCATAATTTCTACATCTGTTTTCCATTCGTGTATTCTTGAAATCTTTATGCTAATGCCTTCAATTTTTCCTGTAAATGTTTTGTACATAAAAGAAAGTTATTCATATATGTATTTGAATGTGCATCTGTATAATAAATTACAGTTTTTAAAAATATTATATAGATATACATTTAAATGCATATCTATAATCAAATATATGCATACAAATAATTATATATATACATGTATGCATATACATATGTATATAAATATGCATATTTATATACATATACATATGCATGTAAATATTCATATATACAAATTTATATGCATATATGTATGCATATACAGATCATATACATATACATATCCATATGGGTATACAAGTTATATGTACATAATTTGTTATATGCATATTTATGTAGATATGCACATGAATGTTTATATATATAACTAAATCTGTACAAAAGACCATTTATATACATATGCCTATTTTTATGCATATGCATGTTGTAAATATTTTTGTTAAAGAGTATATGTGTATAGATGTATTTGTAGACAGAAGAATCTACTTGGTATTTACATTTTGATAAATGGAAAATGGGGTTATCATTTGTTTAAATCAATACCTATCAGTTTTCAAATAAAAGATGCAATTTTAACATTTCTTTTAATATATTTTTCATACCATGCTTAAATAATATATCTAAACACTCATGATGTAAGTGATATGTGAGTGAGTTACAACTCGTATGAAAACCTAGTTGAATTAGATACATCAAAAATATTTAAAAATTTATGAAGAGACATCTGAATTAGATTATTATATAATTGTTTTCCACGGACATAATAATAATAAAAAGGAAACAAATATCATAACATGTTTAAGAAACTCAAAACCAAAAGGCATCATAATATATAAGTATAAATGATAAAACAATACTTTTAAGATTTCCTAACAAAATAACATGCCTTTTGGTTTTGGGCTTCTCAATCACATCATGAAGTTTGCTTCCTTTTTATTCAAATTAATATGTCATCATAAAAAAACAATCATAAATTTCCTGCATTCAGATATCACTTTAATTTTTAAATAAGATATATTCAGTCCAACATAGGTTTTCATACAAATTGTAGCCCACTCAAATAACACTTAGTCATGAAATATTAAAACATATCATTATTGCATGAAAAAAAGATATATTAAAATAAATATTAAAATTTAGCTCAATCTTTGAAACCCAACAAATATTGATTATAAGAGATGTATAACCCCATTTTCGATTTATAGAAAATGCAAATGTATATATTAATTTTTAATAACTGTTTGTCAAAATGCACAGGCTAATTATATATATATACATGTATGCATATACATATGTATATAAATATGCATATTTATATGCATATACATATGCATGTAAATATTCATATATATAAATTTATATGCATATATGTATGCATATACATATAAATAAATATGCATATAAATATGTTAATAAAATGCATGTGCATATGCATATAAATAACAATATGCATATAAATAACAATATGTTTCCATATACTTATTAAATATACATATTTTTTAATCAGTACAGTAAAGTATGCATATGAATATAAATATGCATATGAATATGGATATACATATCATATACCTCAATTGTTGGTTCTAATTTACGCTTTTTTGTTGTAGGGATCTCTTGTTCTTCCAAATTATCTTCTTTTACTTTCTTCTCCTTTGAAAGAAAAAAACATATATTAAAATAAATTTGTAAATTTGTAAATCTGTATGTATATGAATATAAATATACCTCAACAGTTGGTTCCAATTTATGTTTTTTTGTTGTAGGAATCTCTTCTTCTTCCAATTTACCTTCTCTCACTTTCTTCACCTTTGCTGGTTCATAAAATTTTTTTCGTCTCATCTCATCTTTGTTCCAGAAGTTTATTGCTGTAACTTTTTTCAAATTTGTTTTCTTAGATCCATCGTTTGCTGATGTTACTGTTTGAATATAAGCAAGTTGCACCAAAGTAAATTTTGTTAATTATTTTCAATAGATTAAAACAGTTTAATAGATTTAAACATACTTACAAGTAAAACTGCTACTGGTCCTGCATAAAAACTATTATCATTTTTTCTCTTCCAATACTTTTTCGACCCTCTCAAAGCATCCAAAACAAATTTGCACCAGTTGACTTTTGAAATGTCAACTTTGCCAACTAATTTGTTAACAACTTTTGTTAGGCAAATCCTGCTTTTTTTGAGATTTGCAAAGACTATTTGTGAATAAAACAATAAAATTCCATGATCTGCTGTGCTCTTTATCTTCTCTGCAATATTTTTTTGCATAGCTTTTTGAAATCTTTGAATTGCTTCTGGAACTTTTGAACAACTAGATGTGCATCAGGGTGTTCTTCCAAATCTTCTAAATTTACATCTCCTTTAGGAATTCTCAATAAATCGTATATTAGATCTATACTAATTTTTATGTTACCCTCAGCTGTTTTAAGCAAAAGTTTTTCATCATCAAAAATATCAACTAGATTATACCCTAGTTTTGATGGTATAACATCCAGTTTCATATCTAATAGAGAACCAAAACCTATACTTTTTACTGTTTATTTCTGTTTTTTGTTTAATTTTTCAATGACATTTAAAAATTGTGTTGGTGTTGTCCTTGTATGAATAATGTCATCTGATTTTTTTTCAAGTCTTTGTTTAGTTTCTTCGAAAACAATCTTCTGTTTCTTCGAATATATTTTTCTTTTTGATTTTCTTGATTTTTTTTCTTTTGATATAATAGTTGTCTTTGTTGTTTCTTCGAATATATTTTTCTGTTTCTTCGAATATATTTAAAACATATATCAGAATATTTATACATAGATAAATATTTTATAGATTAAATGACTGTATTTAAAAATATTACATTAGGACCAAAATTGTAAATTAATTTTAACCACAAGGACCACAAAGAGCACAAATGAATATGTGTATAGATAATCAAATATATATGCATTTAAATATGCATATGCATATTTATGCATATTCATATGCATATTTATATGCATATGTTTTAGTCCCTGTGATCACATATTTTTAAATTAATTAGAGTTTTAGTCCTTGTGATTAAATATTTTTAAAGAAAAAAAAATATTGTAAAAAGGAGAAAAATGTAAATTAATATAAACACAGTGATCACAAATTGTAGTTTATAAGATTAGGACCAAAATTGTAAATTAATTTAAACAAGAAGGTCCACAGGACCACAACTGAATATATGTATAGATAATGAAATATATGCATATAAATATGTGTATGCATATTTATGCATATGCATATGCATATTTATATGCATATGTTTCGGTCCTTGTAATTACATATTTTTAAAGTAAATTAGAGTTTCCGTCCTTGTGCTTACATATTTTTCAAAGTAAAAAAATCTTGTATAAAGGAGAAAAAATGTAAGTTAATGTAAAACACAAGGATCAAAACTATAGTTTACTCTATTTTTAAAGTAAATTAGAGTTTTGGTCCTTCTGATTACATATTTTTAAATTAAAAAAAAAATATGCATGTTGATACAAATTTATTTCAAGTAAATTACAGTTTTGGTCCTTGTGATTTAATCTAAATTGCACTTTTGATCAATTTTTAAAAATCTTGTAGAAAGGACAAAAATGTAAGTAAATTTAAAACACAGGGATGAAAACTGTAATTTAAATATTTTTCAATATTTATATGCATTATGCATATGCATGTTGGGAGTACCTGCATGTTGATATACATAGCAATGTCAGTACAATGAATATTTATATGGATATGCATATGCATGTTGTAAAGATTGATTTTTGTATTTCATATGCATATCCTATTTTTAAAAATCTTGTATAAAGGAAAAAAACGGATCAATGAATATGTGTATAGACAATCAAATATATGCATATAAATATGCATATGCATATTTATATGTATATGTTTTGGTCCTTCTGATTAGATATTTTTCAAGTGAATTACAGTTTTGGTCCTTACATTCTTGTGTTTTGGGTTCAGAGTCTTCAGTTTCTGGTGTATCTTTGTTCTCTTGGCTTTTCTGAGTTTCTTCGTCTTGTGTATCAGAAGTATCATCATCTTCTACTAAGACCGGATCATCTTTATTGTTTTTGAACCTCCTTAAGCTTTTTTTCAGAAGCCTTTCACTTTTTTTTCTCGCCATTTTTGAAAGAAGAAATTTTATGTAACCTGTAACAATCGAAATAACAGTTATTAATAAACATGTCATATTATGTAACCTGTGTTCATATGTTTTTGTGAAATCTGTTCATTTAAGTTTTTATACATACCATTCATATTTTACTGTAACTGAAAAATAAACTCTCAAATAATCAGTGGCTAAAAGCTAATATAACAAATCATTAAGGATACTATTATTTGATTATGTCACGTATGTAAAACAGTTACTGAAAACCCCAAAATCATATGTTGACAGACACCATAAATCGTAGAATCGGAGATTATAGTACAAAAATATACATCTATTTGAAGGATCTATGCTAAGTGTCTTGAATTCGAACAAGGATTTAGACAATTTATATGAGAAATAGTTAGGGTTTCTTTGAAACTAAACGTTTCTTTGAAGATTTAGAGAGAATCGAAGATTTTAAGCTGAGAAAAAGCTAGATCTGTTCATTTGAGTACATCACGTAAAGCTAATATAACAACTCATTAAGGATTCCAACATTTGAGGATATCACGTATGTAAAACAGTTACTGAAAACCCCAAAATGGTATGTTGACAGACACCAAAAATCGTAAAATCAAAGTTTTGTATGAATGTTTAAAAATATTATGTAAATAAAAGGATTATAGTACATAAATATACCTCGATTTGAAGAATCTGTGCTAAGTGTCTTGAATTCGAACAAGGATTTCGCCAATTTATACGATAAATAGTTAGGTTTCTTTGAAACTCAATGTTTCTTTGAAGATTTAGAGAATATCGGAGATTTTAAGCGTAGAAAAAGCTTGTGTTTGAGAGAAAAAAGTTAGGGAATAGTTCAGGGAATCGAATCAAATCTTTGAGTATGAATTGAAATTTCAGAGGATTCGTGTCGTCTTTTTCACCACTGATCATCAACGTGTCTAAACCCTAGCGTTCCGGATATGAAATTGAAATGACGATTTTAACCCTGCGTCTTTAATGATCTGGACTTCCGGGTTTTGGACGCGTGTTTGAGTTTAGTGGGCTTTTTTAATGGGTTCTTAGGTTCTCAGCATTTTAGAGGTTCCTCCATGATCCAAACCCTATATATATATATATATATATATATATATATATATATATATATATATATATATATATATATATATATATATATATATATATATATATATATATATATATATATATATATATATATATATATATATATATATATATATATATATATATAAAAGAGATAATTATAGTTTGAATTATTAAGATAAAGGCTTATCTTAATTTGAATTCAAAAAGGTTTATCTCTTAAGGTTTATCTGGTCATCTGATGGAGGCTATAAATAGGGAGCCCCATAACCTCATAACCTGAGATTTTATATTCATTCTCTCTAGAAGATTTCGTTCCTCCCTCTCCTATCTTGGGTGTGATCTCATTTGAGGCAGGACACTTGTGCTGCTCAGCTTCCAAGAAATCCTAAAAGGTTAGTTTTTCTGATTTATTCTTTTGGTTATTTTTCTTATGCCTTTAGGAATTTGTTATATGTTCAATTAGAAGAAAACATAGATCCTTATAGGTTGCATGTGAACTTAGAATTTTAGTTCATAGATTTGCATAAAACCCTTTAGATTTGTAGTGCTTCGTTTAACTAAAACCATGATGTTAACTATTGGAAGTCAAACATCTGAGTTGGAAAAACAATTATATTTCAAATTTGAATTTTGGATTTATGAGAAGGAAAAGTTGGTGGTTGAATGATGGTGATCCAACTATTGATATACTCGTGGATCTTCTCATTACATATTTATTTGATCATATTGGTTCAATAATTGAATTTGTCTACCCTTTTATACTTGATAATTCCAAAAGCCAACATTTTTTAATCAAGAAAGAAAAATACTTGAACCGAAAAATGAAGTCATTCAAGAAATAAACGATCATTTGCTTTCATTGTTTCGTAGAGATGAAAAGGTATATCAAAGTTCAATAGTCTGTGTCCGTTAGAGTATGCTCACGATTACTTTGATGAAAGTTTATACTTTATACGCATATGATGTGCTAAATGGTCTTAAACTCTTAGGTTCGTTAAACCATAAGTTAGTACTAAAAGTCAATGTTCTAGTTATGTTACTAAGAAATATTGATCAGAAAAATGGTTTATGTAACGTAACTAGGGTATGTGTGAGATCATTGGTTAATTGTGTTATAGAAGCAATATCATATCGGGAAGTAATATTGGAATCTAGACGTTTATTTCAAGAATATGTTTGACACCTTTAGACAATCGTGTTCCTTTCCATTTCCAAAAAAGAGAAGTTCTACATGATGTATGTTTCATTATGATCATAAATAAGAGTCAATAAAAGTCGCTATCAAAAATTGGTTTGTTTCTAAAACAACCAGTTTTACATACGGCAGGTTGTATGTTGTATTATCCAATGTTAAAAAGTAGAGTAGGACTAACATTATTAATTTTAAAAAAAGATGGTAAATTTACCAACAAAAAATCAAATAAATATTGTATACAGAGAACTCTTTCAAGATTTATGAATTATAGCTACCTCTTTTCATTTTTAATATCAAAATTAGTTTTTTATTCATAATTTCAAACATATCTTATCTGAAAATATTAATTTATAATTTCTTAAGCTTCAATACTAACTATTTAATATTTCTTTCGTTCTACTCATGCAATATACGAGTTTCTAACCTAGTTAATGACTATATACTCTACTAGGGATGTCGACCAAGAGACCATTTAATAAAAGACGTTAAAGGATGATACCCTTTGACATAAACAATATTTGATATCAATCTTGCTATTGAGTTATTTATATGTCGTTAATTAATATGAATATCATTTGGTATATTAGCTAGAAAATATATGGAATCCTAAATCTCTTGGATCAAAGATTCCAGCAAAAATCCAACGTATTTACATTCATATTTAGATATGTACAAACTTCAATCATAATTTATGAAATACATGTAATTTTTTTTGAAGTTTTTGCGACTGTCATGTTTAACAGCCCCCTAAGATGACTTGCTACTTCTTTTCCATAGCATCCAAACCCCAAACAATGGTCCGGTCGTTTCCCACCTTTTCTACGCGGACGATGCCATCTTTTTAGGGGATTGGTCTATCGATAATTTTAGAAACCTAGCTAGGGTTCTTCGCTGTTTCCATATTGTGTCTGGGCTGAAGATAAACTTCCAAAAATCTCAGGTCTTTGGTATTGGTGTTAATGATTATGAGGTGGCGAGTTGTGCTTCAATTCTTGGTTGTGAAGCCGCTTACTTTCCTTCCACTTACCTAGGAGTTCCTGTGGGACCCAATATGGCCCTCAAACGCCATTGGACTCCCATTATCGAACACGTCAATGGCAAGCTTTCGGCGTGGAAATCCAAGTCTCTTTCTTTCGGGGGGCATCTAACCCTTGTCAAATCTGTTCTAGGGAGTCTTCCCTTATTTGACTTCTTCCTTTTCAAGTCCCCCAACTCCATCTTAAATGAGATTGAGAAAATTCGCAGGCGATTTTTATGGGGCAGAGACGATGAAAAAAATAAGATATGTTGGGTTAGTTAGGATTTAGTCTTGGCTAGCAAAGAAAAAGGTGGCCTGGGTGTTGGTTCTTTAAAAGCATTAATCTCGCTCTCCTTTTCAAATGGATCTGGTGGTTAAAGAATGATGAGTCTACCTTTTGGCAGCAAATTATTATGGGGATCCACAACCTAGGCAAAAAAACCGATAAGCAGGCTGGCAAAAAATTACATTCTGGGAGTTTGGTGCAATATTACAAAATCTATTAAGGCGATTGAGTCCATCGGAGTAGCTTTTGATGATATTCTCCATTGCTCGATTGGGATGGGCGCAAATTCCTTTTTTGGTTCGATAACTGGACAAATACCGAGCCTTTATTCTCCCAGTTCCCTCTTCTCTACTCCCTTGAATCCTTTAAATCTTGTACCGTTCCTGACAGGATTTCTACTAATGGTGTAATCTGGATATGGAAAAGAAGACCAAATGAACCACCCGAATTGCAGGAACTTGGGAATTTACAGAACCTTCTTGTAAACTTCCATATTTCTAACTCAGCTGGAACTGCAAGCTTGCAACTGATGGCAAGTTCCGTGTCTGCGATCTTCGTCACCTCATCGACAACAACCTCACCAGACATGCTTCTAACCCAGTAATCGGGCTGAAGGCGGTCCCCCTCAAGGTGTTTATGTTTGTTTTGGCGCGCCTGCATTGACTATATCCCCTCTGCCACTGCCCTCGTTCGCAGATGCATAAACCTCCGTTCCACCGTTTGTGCTTTATGCACCAATAGTATCGAGACTTGCGATCATCTTCTTGCTAGCTGTAATTTTATCTGAGAGACTCTTGCATGGATTTTTAATTGGTGTGGCATCCCTTTCCAATCCTTTAACACGGTGTCTGAGTTTGTCAATTTTGCAACAAGTTGGGGCCGTTGTCCAAAAAAAGAAAAGATCCTTCCATCACTTACGGGACAATTTGGTGTATTTGGAATGTGAGAAACGAAAGAATCTTTAAGAAGAATTCACTTCTCCTACTAGAACGGCGGATAACATTATAACAATGGTGTTCAACTGGCTAAATTTCACGGGTAATTTCGATAGATGTATTTAGTCAGATTGGGTTTGTTGCCCTTTTAATATTTTGTAATTTTGTTGTTGTTTTCTTTTGCCTGCCTTTCCCTCTAAGACAGTTCTTTGTTATTCTTTTTTTTTTTTTTGCCGTTTTATAAATTTGCCATTTCTAAAAAAAAAATTCCCCTCTAAGGCAGTTCTTTGTTATTCTTTCTTTTTTGCCGTTTTATAAATCTGCCGTTTCCAAAAAAAACTTGAGGTCCTAAAAACTTATATAAGCGACTTACATCCAAATATATCGAAACTCTCATAATATAACTGCTCATACCAAAATCTTTGGTTATTTATGCACATGTATTTCTCCAATCCAAGTGTGATACGCCTGATGAACACATATTTTATTTATTATCAAAATTAATAAATTATTATAATATTTGCTTAAATATTTTCCAATAAAAGTTTTTAATTATGAAAATGTTATTTGATAATGCATTCAGCACGAATTAACATTATTAGAATAAATATATGTTTTGGATTTTTCCGCACTCAATATATATATTAAATGCTTAACTTACTTTTAAGATTTTATATGTTTAACACATTCGTATTTAATAATTTTATATTTTATCTTCTTAATTATGCTTTAATTTTATTTGTTTGTTATTTTTTACTAGTTAATTTATTATATCAAATATTTAATAAAATATAACTTATGAAATATTAAAAATTAGTGTCTAGTAATAAATTTATGTTAAAATATTTCTTATTAAAATATGATGTGTGTTTGAAAAACTATAAATTAATAAGGAGGGTTTATAGAACATTTTAGATAAATGATGATAACTTGGTTAAGGTTATAGAAAGGGAATATGTCATTTTATCCCTATGAACTTCCTAATTTTGGTTAAAAATATTTCATCTTTTTTTCTTACTTTCTAGGAGCATGATCATCGTTTTAACCTGATTATATGCTCCTTTTACCTATTGTAATAAGGTATAATGCCACATATGCACTGAAAAATGCCACTGTAACCGTACAAATTGTTTGATTTTGGTTTAAAAGGTATCTCATTTTTTCTAGGGGGCTTGGTCGTTATTTTTACCTCATTTGTTGAATGCGATCAGAAGACTTTCATGCTTCTAATTCCTATAATACGATTAATCAAGGTGTTTATTGAACGAAAAACAATTTCTAGCGAATACATTTGGTTCCTTTTGTGTTCTTATGTTCGCCTAAATTCATATGGTTAATGGATAACATTTGTGTCTCGTAGACTAAGCAACTTGTTTCGATGTGCAAAATACAAGTAAAAATCATGTCGTGAGATTTACTTTTAAAAC
Source organism: Cichorium intybus (assembly GCA_023525715.1). Classification (NCBI taxonomy): domain Eukaryota; kingdom Viridiplantae; phylum Streptophyta; class Magnoliopsida; order Asterales; family Asteraceae; genus Cichorium; species Cichorium intybus. The sequence continues at coordinate 106,419,138 of CM042012.1, read as the reverse complement.
CCTCAGTTCATGTTTCTGAAATAATTGAAATGGACATGTACTCTCTTTTTTCTTATAGCGTCATGCAATGTTGTAAAACTGGATTTGTCTGACAGCATAAGGACGGTGGCATCAACTTCGAGCAACAATTTGACGGACTTTGTTACAAGCACCTTTCATCGGCACCTAAAAAGCATTTTGCCCCTTTTTGTCGGTTCTTCCAGCCAATTGTGGATCCTTATAGTGCAAAGTCTTCAAAATCTCAACATGACCTAAGTGAGTTCAAACGGACATAAGAACACTAATGGAACCAAATTTATTACAAGAACACCAAAGGTACCGCATGTATTCACTAGAAATTGTTTTTCGTTCAATAAACACCTTGATTAGTCGTATTCTATGGAAATAGAAGCATGAAAGTCTTTTGATCGTATTCAACAAATGAGGTAAAAACAACGATCAAGCCCCTCGAAAACAAGAAAAAAGACGATGGACTGTTTAAACCAAAATAAAAATGTTCGTAGGACTACAGCGACATTTTGTCGTGTATACATGACACTATAACTTATTACAATGGGTAAAATGACCATATTAGCATATAAAAATGATGGTCAAGTTCCTAGAAGGCAAGAAAAAAAATGTGAAAGATCTTTTAAACCAAAATTGAAAATTTGGTTAAGTACAATAACATTTCCCAACAAAAAAACTACTAGAAGAGGTTACTTGTTGCATGGAGTAACTAGTGAACAAAATTAGAAAAATATATTGCAACAATCGTTTTAAGTTATAACGTAAATTGACTATTTAAAAGTCTTTAATGAATTTCTACGGCTCTAAATACTAATTAATAACCCAAAAAACTTCAATTATGATCTATCTTTTCGGTAGTTGAAAGATCAATTTTATAAAATAATTAGGAAAACAATGTTGTCTTTTTCACTTTGGGTTATAAGTTTCCATACAAGACTTTGGAAGATATATTTTTTTATTTTTATATACAGTTTTATATTTATAAATATGACCCAAATGAATTATGCACCAATCAATATACAACATGTTTAAATGGTTCAATTTATTATATTGGTAGATATTTTTCTTTATCTAATGTTTGATATAAAGATATGAAGATCTTACGATCCCTACATAAAAAAAAGGTCATGTTGAGTAGTTAATATGAACCACAAAAATCTTATATTTTCTTCGTAGATCTATGAACGTCACAAACTTTTGATAAGACTCATTTACTTTATAGGGACAGCATACCAAAATGCCAAAGATACCGTCAAACTTTGCCTCGAGTGTCACTCATATCATATTTATGGTAAAAGTGGCACTTATGTTCTTTGGTTTATTTTCAAATTTTTAATTTTTAAATTGAATTTCGAAACAAATTCCAAGGACCCGTCCGAGAATTAGATAACTCAATTAAAAATATTACTGATTTTTAGAATAAAAATATCATCATTGGTGGGCGGTGGCCATTATCGGCAACCCAATCTTTTTCTATCTTTACTTTTGATTGCCACGTTTTTAGAGTTTTGATCGTTATGGGTTTACATTTTTTATTATTTGATTACAAAACAAACTTAAGCTTAAAACATATTTGTTATTGTGACGAAGTTTATATAAATGTTACAGAATTAAAGTTTTGATGATATTTGTAATGTTTCTATAATTGAACAACTTTAAAAAAAATCATGTTTCAGTCTTTCAGAATCTTTGTATATTATATACTCTATATAATCAACAATAGTTATAAACAGTATATTTATTTATTTTTAATTATAATACCAGATTATTACTCTATAAATATTGTTTCACGAGGGTAGCAACAATTAATTAGTTGTTTGATAATTTGTGTCTTGGCTATCTATCTTGGAGACCATGGTTTTTTTTTTTGGAAACGGCAAATATCATTAAAAGAGAAAAACCAAGCTTATCAAGGAGCTAAGCGAGGAGGAAGATAGAGTACAAAGTTAGAGTTTAAACCTTGCTATTTTGCATCATATTATTTATGGAGACCATGGTTCAAACCTTGCTATTTTGCATCATATTATTTATGGAATTTTTTTAACAACAATCCTTCCATTTTTTTTTTATAAAGTTTCAACTAAAACATAAATCATTTTTACGAATTTGGTCTATTCTTTTATACGATTTTTAATATATAACCTTTTATTTTTTTTCTGCTTACAGCTTTAACATAATAAGGTAATTACTTTTAGGTATATGGTTTACTCCTTTTACAATTCTAACCCAATGCTAATTTTATTTCTAAGAATTTGGTCCACTTTTTTTATTATTATTAAAACTCAATTATTTTTATGATTTTCTCTAACTTTCTCTTATAATTTTTATTTTTAAACTTGTTTTTTTACGTTTTCTATATAGTTTCTTTACATATTTTACAACTTTTTTTACAAAGTCGTCTAAACAAAATTTCTTTACGGGCTTTTACATTTTTAACAATTCTTTATGAAAAAAGTTTTACAAAATTATTTATCTTACATACAAAAAGTTTTATAATTTTTTTACATTTTTGTATTTATGCATATGTTTTAAAGAATTCTTTGTTTTTAAATACTTAATTTTTTCTATAAGATTTTTCTCTTTTACAAACTCGATTTTAAATTATATTTTGTGAATTTTGCACACGCCAATTTTTATCTTCCGATGTCGGGACTATTACTAAGCTTTTATAGAGTACCTATAACTAGGGATGCAACCCCTAGTTTACATACTAACAAAACTCATTAAAAACACTAAGGGTTTGAAAATTTTAGATATTTTAAATTTAACCCATACTTTATTTCTTAAATGTATTTTTATTTTATTTATTCAGTTTATTCCTATGATTCTATATATTTTAAAATTTATCATAATTACTTGTTAACAGAGTCTCTTTCCACATATTTTTCATATATTTTTCTTAGCGTTTTTTAATCTTAAATGCTTTTCTGTTTTTTCAAATATTACAGGTGTTACCCGCTTATTATTAGCAAAATAAAATCGTGTATTATTAAAGGTTATTAAATTTGGTTATTCGAAAACATAGTGGGCTCATCTTTACAGGTGTATAAATAGGTGTCGTTGATTCGTTTGTCATGACACGACACAGCCAACGCTGATAATATTCCATTTAATAGTTGACGTGGACATTTAGTGCATACTTACATGTAACATGTGCTTATTGGGTCATCTTAAAAAAACCCCCTCATAATGATTCTATGATGTCCCATCAATTGGGGTTTTGTTTTAGGGTATTGGTAAAAAAACCCCATGTGATGTGACATGTGTGTGTGTGAGTCAACTCACACAACACACTCACCTACACACATTGAGGGGGTTTTTTTAAGATCACCCTTTGTTTTAATATATATATATATATATATATATATATATATATATATATATATATATATATATATATATATATATATATATATATATATATATATATATATATATATATATATATATATTGATGGGTTTTTTTTATATTTACTTTTAATATATAAATATATATATATATATATATATATATATATATATATATATATATATATATATATATATATATATATATATATATATATATATATATAGACGTGTTATTTTGTCGATTAAATCGGGTTCCGGTTAAGTCGTTTTTTTAATTTTTCCAAATTAATCGTAACCAAACCAAATAATGTTCGGTTAATCGATTTCAGTTTAATTTGTTTCGATTTATTCGGTTTGGTTAAACGGTTTCGATTTAATTTAACCAAACCAAAAAAGGTTCGGTTAAATCGGTTTCGGTTTATTCGATTTGGTTAATCGGTTTAGGTTTATTCGGTTTCGGTTAATGGAATAAACCAAACCGAATAAACCGAAACCGAAACTGAATAAACCTAAACCGATTAACCAAATCGAATAAACTGAAACCGATTTAACCGATCTTATTTGGTTTGGTTAAATTAAACCGAAACCGCTTAACCAAACCGAATAAATCGAAACAAATTAAACTGAAATCGATTAACCGAATATTATTTGGTTTGGTTAAATTAAACCAAAATCGATTTAACCAAACCGAAACCAATTAAACCGAAACCGATTTAACCGAACATTATTTGGTTTGGTTACGATTAATTTGGAAAAATTAAAAAAACGACTTAACCAAAACCCGATCGACAAAATAACATGTCTATATATATATATATATATATATATATATATATATATATATATATATATATATATATATATATATATATATATATATATATATATATATATATATATATAAAGTAATATTAAAAGAAAACCCCAATTGATGGGACATCATAAAATCATGATGAGGGGGTTTTTTTACCAATACCCGTGCTTATTTGGCCCAATCGATATCCGTGATATTTGACCAAATTTGAATGTCAATGATAACACATAATTCAGGTTGTTCTTTGCCATTTAATAAAATAATAAATGACGTGGACATCTGGTCCATACCCAGATGTGCTTATTTAGCCCAATTGATACCCACATGTGCTTATTTAGCCCAATCGATATCCATGATATTTTAACAAATTTGAATGTAAATGATAATATATAAATTCAAGTTACATTTTGTTATATTTTACTTTATTTTGAATTTTTGCCATATTCGTGACCATATTTAAAGATTGTGTATATTTATAAAACGGCTTTTTTCATCATACAGATAAAATGATTGCGCTGCTCGCGAGTATCCTACGTGAGTATGGCAATGTTTTAAAACTCGGGTTGACTCGGCCAGTTGAACCGATGAAAAGAGTGAGCAAATTAGAACCGGGTTTTTGCTAATTTCTGACTCGCATTGAACCGGTCGGTTTTCTCAAAAAATTGGTTGGACCAGTGACCCGGAACCGGGTTGACCCGACGATTGAACGAAAAATTAGAATTTGTGCTTTAAAAACTTGGTTAAAGAGTTTAAGACTCAAACTTTTAAAATTAGTCTACCATTGGTACATCAAATTTAGTAGATTTTTCTTATAGAAACTTGACAAAATATCTTTTTTGGTACAAAAAATATGAAATTACGTTGTTTATGTTTTATAAATAAATAATTATGCTAAAAAATGTGAAATGTATGAAAATTATAAACACTGGATTGACCTGACGGTTGAACCGATTGACCCATGACCCGGTCACCACACTGGTTAACCCGAGTTTTAAAACATTGGACTACAACTGGTGAAAATACCCATATCTATCTATATAAGCCAATCCATAAAAGACCACAACCATGATATACAACCAAACCTTAATTTAACTGATAACAAATAATTCAAGTTGATTTTTTAATATAACTTTAGGATATATCAATTGAAATGATCATATTTGAATATGATGTGCATTAAAGGACTACTTTTTTATGATATATTTCAAAATGATCATGCGATTTGCGAATTACATCTGCAACCCTGAGAAGGAGACAAATCACAAATGGTCCCACATAGAAAACGTTGCTTTATATTGCTTTTCTATCATTGTTACCAAAACATTCACACAAACACTTGTATTCTCTTAATTTAAGATATATCAGTTGAAATTATCATATATGAAATGGTTGTTAGTACCATAAGCCTACATTCCCATTATAGTAAATCATAATGGCGTAGACTTTACAAACGATGCTTCGCAAATGAACAAAACATCATGAGTTTTTCAAATTACTTGCGAAAATGAAATATGTATTGAATAATAAAATGAGTTTTGTTAAGGTTGGTGAAGATTTTTTATTCTAATGTTAGGTGATGACTAGAATAATAGTTAGAATATTATTAAATTAGCTAACCAATGTTGAAAAATTAGTGGCTGAAGGAATTTCCATCTCTATAAATATAGAGATGTGCTACTCATCAACATGTACCACACCACAACAATGTAGTTGAATATATACTCCTAGTTACTTGGTGGACGTAGGTCAGATTAGACCGAACCATGTTAAATTCTTGTGTTCTTAATTTGTGACCTGAGTGTGTGAGTTCAGTGTTCGTATGCTAAGTGTCTCGATCCTAACAAGTGGTATCAGAGCCTTGGTATAGCTCCAGAGAGTGATTTTCTGTTTTTGGGTCAAAAAAATTTTGTCTCAAAAACGATTTTGGTTTACGCCGTTGAAAATGTCTCGTCCCGCAGATTCCGAAAATATATTTGTTCGAATTTGTTGAGCGTCGGAAGACCTCCAAATCACCGGTCAAAGTTGGTCAAAACTCGCCAGAAAGTTGGCCGGAAAAACCAGTTCGCCGGAGAAGACGACACTGTAGCACCGGAGTTTTGCCGGAGAAGACGACACTGTAGCACCGGAGTTTCGCCGGAGAAGACGACATTGTAGCGCCGGAGAAGACGACACTGTAGCAGTTCCTGTAGCGGTACTGTAGCAGTCCCTGTAGCTGTACTGTAGCAGATTTTCAAAAATTGCACAACAGTCCCTGAAGTTCCAGAAAATTGCAGTTTGGTCCCTGAACTTCAGGAAAAGTGCAGTTTAATCCCTGAACTTTCAGAAAATTACAGTTTGGTCCCTGAACTTCGGGAAAATTGCGGTTTAGTCCCTGAACTTCAGGAAAATTGCAGTTTGGTCCCTCAACTTTGTCAAAGTCGCAAAACAGTCACTCAAACATTTGTTTTGGGCAGTTTAGCCAGAAAATAATTTGGGTGGGGATTATATTTTGCAAATAACGAGCCAAGAACAGTTGAATCAAAATTCTATTTAATCGGTGAAGAACAGTTGAACTCAGAAGAAATTTAAAGAAATCGAAAACCAATGCCAACAGCGTTTGTCGGGTTTTATCGATTCAGTTTAAATTTTCAGTTTCTGATTCTCAGTTCGGTATTCCGCTGTAGTTTAAATAGGTTGATTATTTAACAGAGTTCAGAAGAATAGTCGTTAAGTTCAGACAAGGCTTCGTTTAGTGAAGATTGAAAAGTTGGTGGAAGATGCAGATTGAGGCATTATGTGTCAGAAAGTTCAAGATGTGGTATTGGTAAACAGAGAAAATTAGAGAATTACAGAAGATCAGACGTTCAGACAAATCCAGCGATGATCAGAGTTTCAGGGGGTTCAAGAACAGATCAAGTAATTAAGAGAAAATCCGTTTTCGGTAGATCCAGCAGTGATTAGAAAGTCAGCAGACTTAGGTGTAATCACGGGATCAGAAAGTTCGGTGTTATTCATGACGTTGAGGTGTGGACATTATTTAGAGTCGATGTCCAAATAGAGGAAATTCTGCTTCTGAGAATGTGTCTGGGTTTGATGCATTGGGACTCAGTGGAAGGCAGTGAAGACTCTTGGGTCAAGAATTCTGGTGCTTCATTTCACGCTACCCACAGCAGTGAAGCACTGCAGAATCTGAAAGTTGGAGACTTTGGAAAGGTAAGACTTGTGAACGATGAATGTTCGTTGTATATGGTCGGATTACCGTCTGAGGGAGTGACCATCCCAGTTCAGAAGAGAAACAAAGTCCGGTTCACAGAATCTCATGGGCAGAAGAGGGTGACCTTTTGCAAGTAGGAAGCCTAGAGCTACAGGGAAGATTCAGGTTGAACGAGCGTGAAAGGTTCAGAAAAATCAGTCGAAGGATATTGTGGCAATGAGAGCACAGAGTATTGTTTCAGTTGCAGGGTTTTGCAACAGTGGGAGCATAGGTCGTGTTTCAATCATAGGTCCAGGACGACAGTGGATTTAGAACCAGTTTTCAGCTGTAAAAGTCTCTCCGGTTTTGATAACTTGCTAAATATGGAGAGTGTTGTTGTTTCTTCTCAGGATGTTCCAGGATCAGGCAGTTCATTTCAGTGGGAGCCGGTGGAGACAGAGAACAGGTCAGTGGCAGACTTAGCCATGACTAATGTGTTGGAGCTAATGGAAGCTTCAATTAGCCTTCAGGTAAATTGAAGAGAAGGCCAGGGTAACTAGGAAAGAGCTAAGATCAAAAGTGTTTTTTGGAATGCACAGTTGAAGCACAGGTGAAGATTGTTCCGTGGCTTCAAGTGAGAGATTGAAGAATTGTTGCAAGAGTTGGACGGTAGATAAAGACTACGTTGTTCAAAATCTTCAAGTGGGAGATTGTTAATGTTGGTGAAGATTTTTTATTCTAATGTTAGGTGATGACTAGAATAATAGTTAGAATATTATTAAATTAGCTAACCAATGTTGAAAAATTAGTGGCTGAAGGAATTTCCATCTCTATAAATATAGAGATGTGCTACTCATCAACATGTACCACACCACAACAATGTAGTTGAATATATACTCCTAGTTACATGGTGGACGTAGGTCAGATTAGACCGAACCACGTTAAATTCTTGTGTTCTTAATTTGTGACCTGAGTGTGTGAGTTCAGTGTTCGTATGCTAAGTGTCTCGATCCTAACAAGTTTTTCAATGAACTATGTGAAAATGAAATATATATTGAATAACGTTGCTTTACGAAATGAGTTTTTTTTTAATTACTTTGTTGGTTGTCTTCTCATAGCAATGTTACTTTTTGAGCAATTTTAAGTGAAACTATTGTGTATTTTCTTTAACATCTTTCATGTATTCTCTAGCCACGTTGTATTTTCTAATCCTTTTTAATATATTTTACCCATATATTTGAGTTATCGTGTTTTATTCAACTTGAATCAGGCTTATTACTTAGCCACAACATCCATTAATGCCACATCATAATATTGAAGTACAACAATGGAGAAATTGTCAGCTTCTCTAGCTCGTACGAGCTATTTAGGAGATCATGCTTTCGGTCACGGTTGGATATCCCAAAATATTGTGGAGACTCGCTCCTTGTCCATGTTATGCTCTTGCCTAAGATTCTTCATGACCATGAAATTAGAGGTGATGTAAGTGTGGTTTCATGTCGGAGGATAAGACATGTGTTCCCTTAGGAGTTTTGTATTATTTTCAGCTTATGATTAGGGAGAATTTCATTAGTATATGAGGATGATATTAGCAAGTTTAGGAACTGATGGTTCCCTTAAGTGGATCTTGCAAATTTGTTGTATGTTGGTGATTTAATTCGATTGTTTGACGACCCGCGGTTTGGCGACATATATATTTCAAGATTAAATGATTAAAAACGATTAAAGAATCATTACACGATGAAAATTAAATGTTTCGGGTGCAGTTAAACTGGGCACGGGATGACGCGAGTAAGGGAGTGGTCATATGTTTCGGATGCAGTTAAACTAGGCACTACGCTCGTGACTGCAAGGCGCCGATGAATATTTGCTACCATTGCGGTCAGATGGGTCATGTGAGAGTTGATTGCCCGAACTTGAAGACGGGTGGAGGGGGAGCACCTAGAGCCCTTGTTGTGGCTCCTCTTCGTACGATTGATGGGTGCACGGGTCAAGCAGGGATTGGGGGATGCATGGTTGACCTTTCCAGCTCATGGTCGAGCTTTCCAGCTCATGGTCGAGGAGACGCCTAACGTGGTAACAGGTATACTTTTGCTACTGGTTCTTTTTTTCATGTTATTCATCGGGTGTACCTTATTAATTGCATGATTAGGCATTTCCGGGTCAACTATGTACCTGCATTAGTGTTGTTGATAGTGGGGCTACCCACTCTTTTGTTTATCTTACTTTGGTGATCGACTGGGTCGTGTGGTCGAGAGTTTTTACACCTGCTTGTTGTTGAGGTCGTCGATAATAGGACGGTGACGGCTAGAGTGGCAAGCGGATGAGTAGCATCTGATGATTGATGTAAACATCTTTAAATCATCAAAACACGCCTAATGAGATGACGCTTGACCTCGATGTGAGTTACTAGTTTAGCATAGTAGGCTTATTTTCCATTCTCGAATGAGTTGAAGGAGTTAGAGGCAATAGTAAAGTATGTGTACTTAGAAGTTGTTAAGGCTTCGAGGCAAGTGTCATGTCCCGTCTAAGTGGGGGAGCCAGTCAAGTCGACGAATGCGACTACGAGAAGTGGAATTGAGCTTTTGGCACAACTAGAATTGCTAGAATGGAAACGTGTGGTTAAAATTAAAAGTGCCCTGAACATTGTTGTAGGTATAGGTGGCATGTTGTTGAAATGATCGGTAGTAAGATCACCTTTAAACCCAAATGTAGGAAAACTGATCATTTATGGTGAAAAAAGTTGCTTAAACCGCAAAAGTATGTCCAAACGCTTAATGACATGCCGTGAACAGGAGTTGAGATATCAAATGCGAAAAAGTAATCTCATCCTATTAAATAAGAAACATATCGTTTCATTATGCTTCATGATTTACATTAATCTCTAAGATGTCAAATGGGAGATAGTAACACATCTAATTAAACAAGAAACATATCATAAGCCGTTAAAAGTATATTCAAATACATAGAACCATACAAATTACGTCAAACGTCATTACTACTCATCAAGAATTAATTTATCGCACATTTTGCACGACATTTCTCTCTTCAAACCATCTCACAACCATAAAAAAGAAAAACCCTGATAACCTTAAACCCTCACATCTATACAACACACACCGCAACTTTACAACAAAGACATTTCCCGACACCTTAGTAATGTACAACACTAAAGGTGAGAACAATTGGTAATCAGTAGTCGAAATAGGGCTTACGCCAAAAAGGATTGCCTTTTCGCGACATTTTCAACAGGTATTTACGACACTACGTCAACCTCACTCGCCTAACGCAATAACAACAAAAACATCATCTAGTGACCATTTGACCATTTTACCCTTGTCTACAGGATTAATTACAGCACGTTCCGCGGTCGCCAACCGATAACCGATCACAATTTCATGCCTTTCGCGACCCCTGATCATAATGTCGTAAAAACACAACTCTTCTTGATCATACAAATAGAACTCCCCTGGCTTTATACACATTTCATTCCCCTGTAAAATTACAAAGTCAATACCTAAAATAATAAAGTAATGAAGGATAGTTTGGTAATTTGGTGATTGGGTACCTCTTCTGCAAAAAGCTCTTCAAGGACACGATTAATCTGTTTATCTTCAGCCACCATTGCTAAAGCCATGCTTACAAGCTCATTTGAGAGCACGTAATCACTAATTTTAGTAACAGAAACAAGATTTCTAGTTCTTGAATCCAATATCTCACTTATTATTATCGATTTATTAGACGCTTGTTGCATTTCACGAATCCAAGAACTATGAGAGAATCCAGACACACGAAGTGGCGTTGAACTTGTGTCTTCTTTATACGGAAGTCGCTTTGACTGTAAAAAAAAATATAACATTTTAGTTTCGTTTTTTCTATTATAGCATTGTACTTTAGATTTTAGAATTACCTGAATGTCTCGGATGAGTAGGAGTGTTGCTAAAGATCGTGAGTCGGAATGGACGATTGAGTCTTCTACGGATTCATCTGCGAGAATCAGAATCTGTTGTATTTGAATTAGTAATTAATAATTTTTTAATGAAATAATAATGAGGGACTTACGGAATCGAAGGTTTCTAAAGGGAGGGTTTCGAGATGTTTTTTGATAACTGCGTTTCCTACGCGGTGGACGAGTTTGATGTTGACTAGTCCGGAAATGTCGAGGCCACCGTCGACTAATTTTCTTTCGCGTTCTTTTTCTAAGACTTCGTTGAACATCCATAACTCGGAACCTGGAGCTAGAAAGGCTTCTAGAACCTGGTGGGTGGATTAGAGATAAAAGAATGTGATTTATTAAATATGATTTTTGAAATTTAGCGAGATGAGTTTTTGGGGTTAATGGATGGTGGGGATTACCATGATCATATCATCGATGTCACGTCGCCAACCACAAAATAATATTTTTTCTGGAAATTTTGGAGGGTCGACTTTTTTTGGAAAGAGACCCCTTCGTACCTGCAAGTGAAAAAAATATATATATATAATGGTATCATCAAAGATTTAAAGAAGGGATAATCATCAAAATAACCCTTAAAAGGGAATGTCATGACAAAATAACCACTTTTCAAAATTCATTTCCGGAATTGCTCTTTTTCAGTGGTCCTTACCACTGATGACATCGTGTTTTGTGAATTTCTATTTTTTGGTAAAAGCACTCAAATTCGTGAGATATGACGATGTTTTAGGAAAAGAGTAATAGGACAAGAAACGACATGTGGTCTTTTAGGTCCATAGGTCTTAGAAATATCTTTAGAAACTCAAGAATTTGTGTTGGAGAAAATAATATATTTTTTGGCCACGTGACATCATTTTCGCCTAAAAAACAAAAATTAGCAAATTCTGTAATGGGGACCTTTGAAAAATCACTTTCGCCAAAAAACAAAAAAAAATTGGTAAGTCTTTTCGTGAAATAAGTTGTTATTTCATAATAAATTTCCGAAGTGTGTCTTATTTTTGGTCATTTTGTGATTAACCCTTTAGAGAAACCCTTAAAAAGCTTTATCCGAAAAATGCTGTTTTATTTATTTTCTTTTTTGTAAAAAATTCCCTTGTATTTATAAATATTTTCAGAATAACCATTAATGCTAAAAAAAACTTTTCAAAATACAAAGCAATTTTCGATCATGCAATATAGTTTGTTAACCATTAAGGGTGAGAATAGTTTGGTTTTTGACAAAAACCAAAAACAAACCGAAAATTTTGGTATTTTGGATCAGGAGGTTTTTCTATTTTTTATAATTAAGAAAAAAAAACCAAACCGAAAAGTGAAATCATAGCAAAAACACAAAGATAAAGTTCATTCTTAATAAGGGTGTGCAAAAACCAAAACCATACCAAAAACATAAAATTCAAAACCGAGAAACCAAATTGTTTTGAAAAATCAAACCATTAATTAGTCAAGACCAAAATTTTCGATAGTCAAAAACCAAAAATTTCAGTTTGGGGTTTTGGTTAACCTATCTACCATGTTCAGATATTTTGTATTCTAAAAAGATTGAAAAGGTGATCTTTTGAAAAAAAAAATTTAATATAAATGGTTTTCCAGATAAAAAATTGAAAACTCGGGGATTAATTTTTGTAAAATTTTCACCATCATTAAAAGGTGTATGATTTAATAATTGAGAATCTGACCTCAGGTAGAGGACCAGGAGAATACGTGTCATCATCTTCAGCTATCACAAGTATTTCATCACCATCTTTCAACACATATTCATCTTTTGGATTTATTATTATCTTCCCTCCTTCAGACGCAACCTTCACTCCACAAGGAATCGCATCTGGAAACGAAACAAGTACATCTTCAAACCGCAAACCATCCAATTGCGGCCACCTTTTGATGTAAAATTCCGCATTTTCAAACCCCAAAATATCTTCCCATATCTACAACAACCACCAAATTCACAGTTAACGACACTAAATTATTACATTTTTAGGGTTCAAATATTATTTAATTAAATTACCTGTGCAAGGCCAGGTTGAAGGGCGCATTGTATCATTAACCGACCAATCACATCATGTGCGACTACTGTTTCAATTAGCTCTCCTCCCACAAGCTTCACCAAGGGTTCGTTGTCAAGATCACTCATTTCAACAACAACGTGGCCACGTAACCCCTCTTTTACTCCGGTAAGACTAAGTACAACCCTCAATGCACGTGCATCACTCTGATGAATTAAAAAAAAAACAAAATACATAAAGACATTAACAAAATATGACAAGTTTAACAGTTTTTATACATAATGTACAACATCCCTAAAGCATAAATTGTTGTGTATGGATAAAAGTTGTTGTGTACGGATCACTTCCCTAACAAATATGGCGTACCTGATCTGCGTTTTCATCAGCTGCAAGTACTATTATAGCACGTGCCTTTGAAACTGAAACCTAATGATATGAAAAGACATTAACAAAATATTACAAGTAACAGATATGACATTTAAATTGTTATAAAGTATTTAAATTTTTTAGGTAAATTCGAAACATAAAAGAATAATTTAGTGTATATCATTAGTTAATATCAATTTAATATGTGACATAATATTACAAGTAACAAATATTACATTAAGATATAACTATACAATTAAAATAACTAGTGGTGATGCTGTGATGGGCTGCAAGTTGCGGTGAGTTTAATAATCCATATATTTTTGACCCAATAAAATAATATAAAATGTTGGTATGTAAGATTACTTGTGTGATTTAAGAGAGATAACATATTTATTAGAATAGATAACGAGTAATTATAGAAATCACAGGGACCCAAACTGTAATTTAGTCTTCTTGTAAAAAATATCAAAACCTGGACCTAAAATGCAAAAAATTGCAAACTACAGGACCAAAAGTGTAAGTCGCACATTTCTTGCAAATTAAAAGCTATAGGGAACAAAAGCGTAATTTCGGAAAAACTAAAACTACGAAAGTACAGAGACCAGACATGTAATTCGTGCAAAAACTACAGAGGCCAAATATGTAATTCATGCAAAAACTACAGAGACCACAAATGTAATTCATGCAAACTAAAAATTTCTGTGACAAAAAAATGTAATTCTGAAAAATTAAAACTTTAGGGACCAAAAGTGTCTTTTGCTTATTTCCTTCTTGCAAATAAAAGGGTACATGGACCAAAAAATTCCAGAAATTTAAAACTACAGGGACCAAAAATGCAATTTATGCTAATAAAATACTACAGGGACCAAAAATATAATTCCAGATAGTTAAAACTACAGAGACCAAAAATGTCATTTGACCATTTCCTGCAATTTAAGAAGTATATTAAACTAGAAATGTATAAAGTCAAACTTGAGGGACCAAATTATACAGATGAAAGTTTTTAACACCAAATATAGCGTAAAGGAATAGCATAACACCAAATTTGGTATTGTACTATTCATTTACACCATTTTAAAGCAACAAATGGTATTAACTTGGAGTAAAATGGTGCTAAAAAAGGAGTTAAAAAAGCGATTTGGTGTCAAAACAACAGAAGATTTCAAGAATTGGCTAAAGAGACTACCTTTTTCAAGTCAGCAAGTATAAGAGGACTACCACTTCTACAAATTACCGAAGTGCCCATGAAGCTAAACTCAAGCTTTGCTATATCCATCTCCATTTCCTCCTTGTCTCTTTCCGCCAAAACAACCACCACACCACCACCAATGCTCTTATTCGCTATTGCCAGCTGTTTCAAAAGTGAACCCTGTAACAAAAACAAACTCAATCTCCACTTTGACCAAAACATCATACTCCTTTGACCATAATTACATAACATAACACAAAAAACTTACCAATTTATCACTCCATCCAAGAACAAGTATATGGTTGCTTTCAATAACTTCACTTTTCCCTTTCCTTAATGAATCAACCTTCTCTGAAATAGCATCTGAAACAAGCCCTAACATCATTGCAAATATCAACATCCCTCCTGAACTTATAGACACTGAAACAATTCTTGATCCAGTTCCAACTCTATCTGCATGGTTTCCTGAATCTGCAACAAATGTCCATGAAAGCCAAAGGGCTTCTGCAAGACTTCCATCACTTACAGCATAAAGTGCCAAACCACCAAATGCGATGAGAAAGATGGTTGCAAATAGAAGGGCAAGAAGCTTCGCGTAAGGGTAGATGGAAAAACATACATCCACCATGTATGCAATTCTCTTCTTTAATGGAACCTCCTCTTTGTTGTTGTTCTTTGACCGCTTTGAGATGTTTTTGATTTTAGGAAGATCATCGAGATATTTGTATAATACAAAAGGTGTGACAAGAGTGAAGAGGACAGTGTACAAAGCTATGGTTCGAGTGTCTGTGGTAACAATGTACACAAATGAATCCTCACTTTCGTGTTTTGAAATGTTTGTGTTTTCTTCATGAGGAATGTTGTTGTTTGCACAGGTTCTATGAAGATCATAATTCTCTTCCTGCAAGAGAATCAAGAGCTTTTAAGAAAATAAGATGTGTTTTGGAAGAGTTCAAAGTGGAAGAACTTGATACCTGAAGCTTCATGACTTCGTTCCTTAATGTTATTGCATAAGATGCAAACACTACACATAAAAGTGCAAGCTGCATTAAGAAATAAACGTGGCATCATCAGACAGTAAACATTAAAATGTGGGAATATGATGCTCTGATGGCTCCCTGCAGAATAAGAACATGATATTACAGACTTATAAACAGGATTCAAGTGATAACTTCAATACTTTTGAATCACGAAAAGGTAAAAGAAGAAAAGAAAAAGGCATAAGAGATTCTGATATGCCTTTCTTTCGTTGAAACTCCTTTTGATTTTGATTTTGAATGAGAATTAAGAAATAATGGAACACAGTTTAGTTTTGTAAACCCGCTCAGACTATGACAGTGTAGATATAAATTCTAGCGGAGAAGAAATAATTCACCAGGTTACGTATCAACGAGCTTCTGATCCTTGCGCTTTTGCGAGCTGGAGTAGATGAAGTTAGGGAAGACGAAGAAGTCAAATTAGAAACCGGAACTTGAGCACGCACTGGCGGAACGATTCTCTCCGATTTAGTATCTGACCCCGGCGCCGGTGAATGTGACGTAATCGGACTCGCACTAACCAATTGCATATCGGCCCCCTCTGCAGTAGCCAAACTCTTAGGCATCGAAGCGCTACGAGACGGAGAAGGAGACGGAGACGACACGGGTGGTTGTTTCCTTAGAGACTTAGACGCAGAAGATTTAACAACTGTCACCCGGTTCCGAGTCGTGTTAGGTCCAAGAAATGATGGATAAACATAGTCCCGATCAGCAAACCCGAAGGTTTGACCGGGAAAAGTGTCACTGGTAGTAGTGCTGGAGCTGTCGGATGAGTCGAATGATCGTCGGGGGGACCAGGAGGAGGAGGAGGAAGATGGTGGAAGAGGAGGAGTTGGCTCATCGGAGGAGAACCGGCGGACGGCTGGGAAGAGTGGACCGGGGAAGTGAGCAGTGCTGGAATCAGCGATCGTCCTTGATTTTTTCAGGAGAGGACGGCGTTCTGGTAGCGGAATGTTAGGGTTGCGGTTGGGATCCGGTGAATCTCCATTGATGTTAGACATAATTTCTCCAGATCTTCACCGGAATCTATTTGTCTCTCTATATTTCTGGCACACACGGTGGTACTGGTAGCGAGATTCTATCGACCGGCCATTTGTTTAGTGATGCGGTACAGTTTGTTTTTCACCGTTGCAAAAAGGAAGTCACGTGCAGCATTGTTTCTGCTTTCTAGAGACCGCTGACAAGCTGTCGCTAATCCTTGATTCGCTTTACGGTTTACAACTTTTACTACTTTAGGTTGGGGTGTGTCACTAATCCAATAATAAAAATCAATCAAATTACATTGGATATTTAATTTTAGCACGTTAGATTAGTTGGATTAGATTAGATCAGTTTTTGAATGATCATAAAAATACATTGAATAACCAATCAAATCGAACCAATAGATTCAATTGAATATCGACTTAATATCAAACCTACTTACCTGATTAATAATTAATATATATTTGTATCTCTCTTTTAAAATGTAATGATATTTAGTCATTTACTACTTCGTTCAACATTATACAGTTTTTTTCTATTGTAATAGATGGAACTTTAAACATTGATCGTTGAAGTGACGTTTGTTAGTCTCGATTAGCATAATTGTGTGCAGTTTGTTTTTATTGATCATAATTATATTTAGTTATGTAATCGGTTGGAAACTGGATCAAAATCTGCTGGATAATGGATATCCAGTTGGATTGGATCGATTCAGTTTTGTAAAATAAATTGGATTGAATCAATTGACAAAATCGAAAATCCAATGTATACTTATATTGGATTGGTTCTATTAAAAATCATTGGATTTCGTCCAATGGACACCCCTAATTTTAGGTGGGGAGTCATCTCTTCGACCCACAAATTCACTTCGATTATTATTTTTTCTGTAAGACCCTAATCCCGAGAAATTAAGTTTCGAGTTTTGAAGAGTCAAGTCCACGGAATTGAAAGGAAACAAATTTTGGAAAATTGTGGAAGAGGCTATTAGCGCCGCTAACATTCATGTTAGCGACGCTAATGTTGCCACACGATGATATCTCGTTTTTTGCGACGCTATGTTTGCCAGCTGTCTGGTGGGTTTGCACGATCTTCATTAGCGACACTAATAAAGGTATTAACGGCGCTAATTGTCATGTTTGGGCCAAAACCCTAGATTTTGATGTTTGAACCATAGTTCAGGGTGGGGAACCCTAGGGCAGCCGTCATTTTCTATCTTTCAACCCCCAAGGTCGTCCAAACTCTCTCTCTCTAGCCATTTTGGGTGTTTTTGGGTTCATTTTTGAAGATTTGAAGGTTTTAGAAGGTGTTCTTGAAGAATGGTGATGCTAGAAGGAAGGTGATGATGCTACAAGTTGTTTTTCTTGTGTGAAACTTCAAGGATCTATATTTTCCGGACCATTGTGAGTCAATTTCTCACCTTTATGCATCTTTATGAGTTTTCTTATGATTTAAGTATGTTCTTATGGATTGAATTAGTGTAATGGTCCTTTTTGGTGATTGTCCATGTTTGAGAAGGATAAAGTCAGAAACTTTATGCCTTAAACCTCTGATTTAGAACCTTTGGGATGGATTAGAGAGTAATTCAAACTCTCTATAATGATTTTGGTTAGTTTTGGACTACTTTGGACTTGAATCTTGTTCATGATCTTGTATGGTGATGTTTGGGAGGATAAAGTTAGGATCCTTATGGATTTAGGTCTGTTTCGAAGGTCCCTGGAAGGATTAAAACCTTGGCTGAATGGATTAAGAGCTTATTGGACTTTTGGAGCCTGTTCATAGTTAGCGACGCTAACTGGAGAAGTTAGCAGCGGCAATTGTGCCCGTTGACTTTTGTTGACTTTGACCTTTGACCGTTGACTTTTGACCAGCTTGACTCTTAGTTAAACGTGAGGGTTTGGAGTACCGGTCTTGTAGAGGTTTTTCCTGTTTGGGGTTTAGGAAATTCTAAGTAGAGTTTATCCAGGGCCGGCCTTAGGGGGGGCGAGCTGGGCCTTGGCCCAGGGCAGCATAGGCTATGGGGGCATCAAAATATACTCAAGTCTTATAGGTATATGTAGATATTTACTGGGCCAAAAGTTCTGATTTTTTTAGCGTATTTTGAAGGGCGGGAGCACCGCTAAAATTAGGCGGAGACTTTTGGTAATCTGACTTTCCTTGTAATCACGCCTAAAATCGAGGAGACGCAGTTGATATCTTGCACGCATTCTCCGATCTAAATCCGATTTCTTCTTTCTTCTCGGTTTTCACTTCAGACTTCTTCTCCAATCCACTTCTCTTATCAATCTATTATGTGCAACACAGCAAGTCAGCAATAGTCCAAAGAAAGTAACAAACGGATTTGTCATTTGTCGATAAAGACTGATCGACCGTCGATCACTCAATTCCATCATTCTATGACCGATTGACCGGCACGGCGGCAGCGGCACCACCCCAATTGACCAATATGGTATGTCGGTATTATGGTATACAACACTTCTTCCGATGAATTCTGTCATTATGTGGTATAATAAGCATTGCTATGTTGCCAACCGAACCTCCGATTCTGATTTCTAATTTCGAATCAGTTCTTGGTAGATTCAGTTCTTGTTATCCGAGTAATGGAAGAATCTTCAATTTTCGGGCCTGAGTGATCGAAGAATTTTTGATTTCCGGCTCCGTTTCTAAATTTAAGTGTTATAGTGATTATTGATTAAGGTTTGATTTTGGAATTACAATTTTCTGATTTGTAATTGATTATTATGCTATTATTCTAAAATTATTTTGTTTATTTCAGAAAATTTTTCTTTTGATTTTTGAGGATTCAGCCGTGGGCAGTGGGCTTTCCAAGTTTCCTATGAGGTTGTATCTTTCTTTGACCTCTGTATAAGTATTGTTTGTTGGATTTAATTGTTTAAGTATGTTTCTGCGTCAACAACGTTTGGTTATAAATTTTACAGTAATGATGCTGCATGAAGCATACAAGAGAGAACTTTCTTAGACATCAATTCAAATTATGGAGTTCGCCAAGAAAATGGACATGCTATCTAATGTTCTAATTGTGTATAAGATTTTATTGACGGTACCGATTACGGTCGTTTCCATGGAAAGAAGTTTTTTAAGATTGAAGATATTGAAATCGTATATTCGAAGTACCATGACTCAAGAAAGATTATATGTATTAGCAATATTGAGTATCGAAAGTCATTTCCTACAAAGTCTAGGTTATCATAAAATAATAGATGTTTTTGTTTCAAAAAATGCATGAAACATCGGTTTAAGTGATTTTTGTATGTTTTTGTTTGTATTACGATGGATTTTGTTTAAATATAAAATTTATTTAAGTTTTTTTATGTGTTAAATTTATACACAAGGGCATTAATTTAGTATCTCACCCTGGGCATTGAAAATCAATGGACCGGCCCTGAGTTTATCCTTGTTAGGAAGTTTGTGTTATCAGATCTAAAGACGCGCGTGTGGAGTATTGCTCGGCTTTGCGGATCAGGTGAGTTTTCTCACTATACTATGGGGAATTTACTTGTGTAGGTAACTTAATTACTGTGTATAGAAATGTATGGTAGCTAGGAGTGCCTTACATTATTTTACTGTTGAGCTGATAATAGAAACCCGATGGGTTAGGCTGTATGCTTAGGCTGTTGTGCTTTTATGTGGCAGTCGTTGGATTCGTTTCGGTAATTGAAGAATGACTTGATCGATCTGAGGGTTGCTGCAAGATCAAGGACGATGCATGACCGGTCGTACCTGGGCACCCGAAGATCAAAGAATGAGTTGATAACTTCAAGAGATGTTGCATGATCAAGGACGATGCATGACCGGTCGTATCTGGACACCCAAGGGAGATGATTGTGATTATGTGATGAATCATGTGGTATTTTGGGGAACTCACTAAGCTTTGTGCTTACTCTTTCACCCTAACTATTTTTCAGGTATTTGCTGGCTTGAGCTTGGAGCATAGCACGACTAGGGGTGGAATTGGTACGGTACCGATTATTTTTTCTCCAAACCGTGTACCGTACCAACTATAGTTGGTATAAATTTTTTGCTACCAGTACCGTACCAATTATACCTGGTACCAACTTGTTTGGTAACCAACAAGTTTGGTTGGTACAAGTTGGTAATGGTATATACCAAGAAATTAGCATTGTAATTATTTTAATTTATTAAATACTTTTATTGAAGTAACATCGTCGTAACTTTATAATTTCTAAATTTAAGATGGTAAAAACTATCGACTAATGTGACTAAATGGCTAATATTCATTCTTTTAAAATCGTAAATACTAAACCACATAACAATTGAAATATGATTTCGTTTATATATATATATATATATATATATATATATATATATATATATATATATATATATATATATATATATGTATGTATGTATGTATGTATGTATGTATGTATGTATGTATGTATGTATGTATGTATGTATATATATATATATATATATATATATATATATATATATATATATATGATTTGGTTGGTACGGTACTACCATGGTATCAAATATTTTATACCATTACCCTACCATGTTTACTTAATTGGTATGGTACTACCAACCAAACATGTTGGCTACCAAACATATTGGCTACCAATTTAATTGGTTCGGTTGGTAACATGTTGGTTGGTTTTCCGTGGTACATATTTGACAGCCCTAAGCACGACTGTACTGCATCTGAGGTTTTTATTAATAAAGTCTTCCGCTGGATCATGTTTACAAATGTTTTGTTAAGTACGATTGTTATGTTTAAAATATTAAGTTTTAATTGAGATGGTTTTTATTTGATAACCAGTTTTTAAGAAATTGTATTGTTTTTTAAAAGAAAATTTATTTACCGGATATGGGACGTTACATTTTCTCTTACTTTTGTCTTTCCTGACCCATAATATCGGAACCTATTTCTTCAACCCTCTTAACATTCAATATCACATCAGTTTTTCAATATTAAAATTAAATAAATAAAATCAAATTAAAAAATATTTAAATTAAATTATAATAAATAAAATTCAAGTTAACGTTAACACTTAATTTAAAACACATAATTACAAAAATAAAATTATCCTAAAATCGATAATTTGAGATGGTGAAGAAATATTTATAAGGAAAATAAAATATTTTTGGTAAATAAATAAAATTATACAAATCAAAGCCACAGCTGATGATGAACCCATATGCGACCTACCTATCATGAACCTGCGGAGGACGGAGTGGTGGCACCGGAGATACCGCCACCACCATTCCTTTCATCTTTCAATGATTTCGGGTAGCCTAAGTAAGAGGGAGTCCATCTCTCCCAACCCACAATGTAACATCAAATTTTATCTCTTATTTCACTACCATATTTCTCAATCCACAACACAGGAATGAGAGGAAACTCATCTTTCTTAACCCTCAATTTCACATCAGCTTTTTAATATTTAAATTAAATAAACAATACCAAAAATAAATTTTAAATTAAAAATATTAAAGAATTTAAAATATAATAAATAAAAATAACATTTAATTTAAAAAATCACACAATTACAAAAGGAAATCAAAACCTAAAAACGATAATTTAAATTCTAAAACAATAAATAAAAACCTAAAAAGATAATTAAATTCATAAAGCGATAAAAATTCTAAAACGATAATCTATATTTCCCAACCATAAAGATTTGTCGGTTCCCGCTTGCAAGCGGGAACCACATTTAACTGGCCTTCAATCAAGTGGTCATGTGGTTGAAAAAAAGAATAACAAATCCTTTTCAAGACGTATTACTTTGATAGTCTGTAACTCCTCTTCTAGGATTAGTTCTTTCTTCTTTAACTCCTCCTTCATCATTGCTTTCTTATTATTGGTGTGACTCTTTAGGACCATATGTATATTGGCAAAACCATTCTAAAATGATTATTGAGCACTTGGTACTAACAAATTGCATGGTGTAAGAGAACCAAAAGCTATGGTATTTAAAGTTAACTTCAAGAAGGTGTATGCTTCAGTCAAGTGGGTCTTCTTGGATGAGGTCTTAGATAAGTTGGGATTTGGGATTCGGTTGAGAAGTTGGCTATACAGGTGTCTTCAATTAGTCATGGCTTCTGTTTCGGTGAATAGAGCTCATACGGATGAGTCATGCCTTCATAGGGGTCCGTGTCATAGAGATCCTTTATACCTGTGTCTCTTTATTCTGGTTATGGAAAGTCTTCATGTGGCTTTTTAGAAGGTCGTAGAGAGGGACTTATTTTCTAGGTTGTATGTTGGGTTTGACGAACGTTTGGTAGTTTCGCATCTGTTTTATACGGATAATGCGATTTTCGTTGGGGATTGGTTAAATTCTAATTTTGAAAATATAATTATAATTCTCCACTATTTCTATCTTGCTTTGGGATTGAAAATTAACCTACATAAGAGTAAGATACTGGGGGTTGGTATGTCGCCAGAAGAGGTTCATGTTGTGGCTGAGGGTTTTGGTTGTATTGTTATCCAAAGCCTGTTTTCTTATATTGGTCTACCTGTTGGTGCTAACATGTCCAAAATTTCGGCTTGGGAGGAGGTGAAAGTAAAGTTGAAGCTTTCATATTGGAAGGTTAAGACTTTATATGTGGGAGGTAGACTCACTTTGATTAAATATGTTTTTGGTGCCTTGCGCAATTATTAATTGTCTCTATTTAAAGTGCCTTTAGGTATTTTATCCGAAATCGAGGCTTTATAGAGTAAATTTTTCATAGGGGCGGATCTGGAAGAAAGGAGGATGTCTTGGGTTAGCTGGAATAAGGTGTTACTTCCAAACCAGAATGAAGGTCTTAGTGTTACTAGTATTTTTGCCATGAATAGGGCTTTAATGTTTATGTGGGTGTGGAATTTTTATAATAATGCAAGATGCCTTTTGGGTTAAGGTTGTTAAAAGTTCATAGGCATCATGGCCTAATTGGTTAATCTACGTTGCCTTCATCTAATTTGGTTTGGGTTGAAATTATTAAAGTTGTGTATAAGCTACAAGAATGATTGACCTTTTTGGTGTGCTATGTGAAGAAAGTTGGAGATTGGTCCTTAACTTCCTTCTAAAATGATATTTGGATTGTTGGTGCTCTGTTGAAGGGCCAGTTCCTAGGATTTTTGCTCTTGAGGTGTATAAAGATGCTAGGGTTCGTGATAGAGTGACCCGTGTGTTGGCTTATTGTTTTTTGAGGAGGGAGTCGGGGGATGGATATGCTAAATGGAGAGCTTTGGCCAGCCT
The DNA here is from genome assembly GCA_023525715.1 of Cichorium intybus. Lineage (NCBI taxonomy): Eukaryota > Viridiplantae > Streptophyta > Magnoliopsida > Asterales > Asteraceae > Cichorium > Cichorium intybus. The sequence goes on along the minus strand of CM042012.1, from coordinate 106,395,035 downwards.
TTTGGCCATAGTTTCTTTATCAACGGCTAATGATAAGTGGGAGTGGGAGTGGTCTTGGAAGGGCTTTGATGAATTATTGGTTGCTTCAGTTAGGGATTGCATTGGCTATCATTCTCATGCCTCAGTGTCTAATCCGACTAGATGGTTATCTATTGTGCCTATTAAGGTTAATGTCTTTGCTTGGAGATTGGCTATTGATATGCTGCCTACGAGAGTCACTCTCGACAAGAGGGGGTGGATGTTTCTTCGGTGTTGTGTACTATTTTTGGACAGGAGGTGGAATGGTAGTGGTTTGATTATTTTGTTCATAAGTTTTATTTTTGGTGTACTTCTATAAGTAAATGAAACATGTTTACCTGGGTAGGTTGGTTACAAGGCCCTCAAAAAGCTATATTTTGATAGGTATTTGTCTTGGTTGATGTTTTTTTTTACTTGTAGTCTTTTAATCTAGCTTCTTGCTAGTGGTTTAATATATGGTTGTTGTTCTAAAAAAAGTGACTAATTATGACCTAAAAGGTTTAGTGAACTTAAATAGTCAAAAAGAGAAGTTCAATGACCTTAGATAATCTAAAAAAATATGGAAATATGTTATTATCGGTCATAGACTCATGGTGACAGTTTCAAACAAAATTAGCATATTCAATAACATTTTAAAACTTAAATGTAATTAAATGACCAAATAAACACAAAATCAAAACATAAATGACCAAAAGTGAACTTAACCCTTCCATTATTCTCGTAAATGCCACTATAGAGTTGTAAGATTTATATGTTTACTATAACCAAAATTCTATAAAAGATATTAATCGTAGTGAATATATGTACGTCGTAGTCAAATTTAGTCCATAGTTATTTTCATAGCCCAATTTATATGCCTACTCCACAGCGTTCTTAATGGGAAAAAATCTAGATCGACCTCTTATCATTACATATTTGTATTAAAATATTTTAGATTACAATAATAAAGTGTCGATGATGGTAATAAAGAGGAGGGATAATACTACAGTAACCCATCGAACTTTTCATTTTGCATCTATTTGGTTCTTTAAGTTTTTTCCTTGCTCCTTAGGGGCTTAAGGTTTCAAAAACCGGACAATAAGGAAAAAATCTGAAAAAGTTCAGGGACTATTTAGATGCATTTTCAAAACATTGCGGGGGTACTTTAGCAAATTCTTTACTACATTAACCACCGAGTGACCAATTAAACTCGGTTGTATAAAAATTAAGCCCTAGAAAGCAAGGAAAACCCTTAAAGGATCAATTAGATGCAAATGAAAAATTCAATGAATTACCGTAGCATTATCCCTAAAGAGGAAACCCTCTTTCATACTTTTGGGTATAAATGGGAGCGATTTACCTTTTAAATTAGGAGCACTTTTGTAAGTCTACGAAGCAACTATAGACATATGTAAGTTTTCTGTACATATAAATAGCCTTAAACAAGTTAACTTGGGAAAATTATTGATGTACTGTGTCTTATTAATCAAATAGATTAAAAATATTGAACCATTTCATAAATAAATACATACCAAAAATAGCATCAAACGTGGCAAAATGGTGTAGTGACTGTAGTCACGTGTTCCTGACAACGCAGGTGCAACCATTATACAGATGCGAACCTTAGAATATACAACAAATTACATTCGAGATTTTGTTTGTTTTGCTAAATTTGAGATTTTGTTTGTTCTGGATAAACATTTTTCCATATCAAATGTCGGGTTATCTATCAATTCTTTCGCAAAATTTATACTATACTTCTAATTAGGGGTGAGTATGGTGCGGTTCGGTGCGTTTTTGATAATAACCGCACCGTAAACTGCAAATGCGGTTTTCTCTACCAAATAACCGATCTGTTCGGTTTTTCCTGCGGTGCGGTTCAGTTTTTATTCGGTTGCGGTGCGGTTATTAACCGCGTGCCATTAGTGCGGTTTATAACCGCGATTATTAACCGTTTGTCATTTTTTGCGGTTTTGAAAGAAGTGTTAAAGAATAAAGATGAAAGTAAATACTTAACAAATATCATCTTAAAAATATCAAATTCCTTGTCTATAACCCACTTCATCTTAAAAATGTCGAATGAAGAGAGACTCGAGAATGTAACTGAAGAGGGAAAGTTACGACTCATTATTTGTTGATTCCTTATTCGTTTTTTTTTAATTTGTTTTACTTAATATAATATTAATTGGATAATAATTGTTTTTATATATTTAATACAAAATATGCGGTTCGGTGCGGTTAATGAAGCGGTTTATATAATCGGTACGGTTCGGTTTTTTTGCAATTTTTTAAAATTAAAAACCGTACCGCACCGAAAATTTTCGGTTTTTGGAAAATAAAAACCGCATGTGCAGTTTTTGTTTCGGTTTCGGTTAGTGCGGTTTTTTCGGTTTTTTTATGCGGTGCGGTTTTTGCTCACCCCTACTTCTAATATCTTTCCTGACACACAAATACCGCGATATTAATCGTGCAGTAATGAAGTTTAACGGGTTGCTCCATAGCTTAGGAACGCATCGGAGGAGCGGCCAAACGGAGCAACACATTTTCGAGGAGGCGTTAAAAATTTACAAGTCCGACAATAAAGTAATGTAGTTCCGATACATGGAGTTTTGGCGGATTGTCGAAAAATGCAAAAATACATGATTCGAACAACGAAACCGACGTTTCAGCCCCGACAAGAAAGCATTCGAAAACTTCTGAATCAAGTCACTACACTACATCGTCCGACGCTCGTATCAACATAGATTTGAGTGAGGCTGAGCCGGAAGAGGACCTGCTCGAGTTTGCCGAATTCTGCCAACAGATGGGGCGAGATGCGGCAAAACGGAAAGGAAAAGCGACTTCATTGAGTGGGGGTTGCAAAATAGCGTCGACGTGGCACTTATGCGGTTGGAGTTTAAACACTACAATTTAAGCCTCAGAATGGATTGAGTTGGACAAAAAAGCTATCGAAGACAAACAACGAGCCGACAAGAACGTCAACGAGCCCGCGAAGAACGTCAACGAATCCGCAAAGAAAAACAAAGGATCCGTCAAGAAAAACAATGTATAGAATACATAAAGTTTTTTACGTCGAATCCGAATGAGGGTCTCAAGGGGGAAGCACTCGAGATGATTTTAAATTAAAAGCGGATATCTTGGCAAAATATCGGTCGTCGCTTGTCGTTTATTTTTTTTACGTTTTCCGTTTGTTGGCTTTAGTTGTCTTTTTTTAATTTTTAGGTTGTCGTTTTATTTTTCGTTTTTAATTTTACGTTTGTTGTTTTATTTTACGTTTGTAATTTTTATTTTTTAATTAATAAAATGTTTGAATTAAAAAAATTATTATTTAGTTTAGTTTAATTTATTATTTATTTAATTAAGAAAAGTGAGTGGTAGTGAGGGTTTATCATTTCCAACATTTTTAAGGGGTGAGGGGTTAATGAGGGTTTATTGAGATGTCGTCTATGTAGGGGGGTAAAAAGTGAGTGGTAGTGAGGGGTGAGTGGTCACGATACTTGTTGGTCTAAGATGGTAGAAAGCAAATATTATAAAGAGATAATAGCGAGATAATAGAAATCAAGAGGTTGTGTAAATAATAATGACAAATTTTAAAAATGATACTAAGTCTTTTTAAAAATTTTGATTTTGACACTGTGTTATTTTTTTTCTAATTAAGTCACTGAGTTTTTTATTTTTTTCAATTAAGTCACTATGTTTTCAATTTTGACCATTTGACCGGTCAACCCGGTAACCAGCTGACGTGCCATGATGACGTGCCAGTTTTTGATAATGTGCTGCTCACATGGCATGCTGACGTGGCACCCAAATGTCAAAATTGAAAACATAGTGATTGAAAAAAAATTAAAAAGTTATTGACTTAATTGAAAAAAAATAACGCAATGTTAAAATCAAAACTTTTTTGAAAACTCAATGCCTTTTTGAAATTTGTCCTATATTTTTTAAACGTATAAATACGTCCTTTTACGTTTTTAGAAGTATAGATATATTTTTTACAAGTATAAATACGTATTTTTATATTTTTAGAAGTATAGATACATTTTCAAAAGTATATATACATATTTTTATGTTTTTAAATAAATAAATACGTTTTTTTTGCATATAAACATGTATATATCAATAAAAGACGTATTATAAAAAGAGTTCAAGCCTCTTTCTCAATATTTTTCCATTATAAATATGCTTTTGACTGATACGTTATGTGATTATATGCAAAACAAAACGTATTTTATATTTCTAAAAATATAAAAATAAGTATTTGTAAATCTGATCCAACATTGAGAGGGTCAAAAAAACCGACTCTAAAACTAGGTTTCCATGGATTTGTTCCTCATGTACAAGGACTGAAGCCATATGAACAACAGAATCCTCCATCTTCTCAAACTCCGTGTCTAGTAAAAATCATAATCTTTTATTGTTAACATCATCAAAATTGTTCTCAAAATTTTCCTACCCATCCAAACTATAATTACTTACCACATCTTCGAAATTTCCCTGAAAGAAGTAATTATTGGCCTCAATTTCATTTGTTGGCTCGTATTTAATTTCTTTTTCATCTTTAAAATCAAGAATCCAACCCGTGACTTCTTTGATCTAAACAAAAAACACCACATCAATATCAATTTCAACCTGGACAACATGGTAAATTATCCATAACTAATAACATAATCGACAAATCTATGTGCTATAAATATTCTCTGCGAGATCGTCACCAATGTAAACAAAGGACCCCATTTTCTAACAATATTTTTGAAATATGTTTTGCTCCAAGCCAAGACCAGCAAACCTTCAATATCAACACAAAGAAGTCATTCTTCCACCATTAGGCCATGCTTTCATTTCTAGATACCGTGACAGGGAACCCTCATGATTAGTAAAGATTTCACATGCATGCAGGGCCGGTCCATTGATTTTTCATGCCCCGGGCAAGTTGATAAAAGTAATACCCCAACAAAGCAAAACACATATATAAAAAAAATTATAAAAACTTCAATAAATTTAATAAGGCAGACATCCATCACTTCTTTTGTTACATAGAAGAACACAATTATGCTCTCAAAACACGGAACTTAACATTCACACCATATTTTTAACGCAGCCATCAATCAAGTTTTCACATGACATTATAACATAAAGACTTTTCATTGGATATTATAACATAACGATTTTTGATGCACATATTAATCAAGTTAGAGAACTTATATCCAAATATGGAAGCACTATGGAATGTAATTCATGATTCCACTCCTTTAAATTTTTTCCACCTGCCAAACACACTGAATTTATATGTATTTCAAGGATCTTGGATTGCTAGTTTATTTCTCACATGTGGCTTGTAGGGTTGCTAGTTGCTGTATTATTACAAAAACAAAAGTTAGTTTTAAAAGCCGACAAATAAGATGATCAATAGGTACTCTAAGATAAACTTAACGTACTGCTTTATTTATTTTCTTTCTTTTAACAATAATGTCTGATCCTCTTTAAGTTCAGAAGTTCAGACAATGTCGACAAACCAAGATAGGAACTCCATTGATGAAACATATAGGATCACGAGGTGTACCATATGTAATTAGAACCTGGGGTTGTTTCTTTATCCAATCTGAAATACAGAAAAAATTTAAAAAATCATATTCATAATTTCAGAAATTTAAAACTCAGATAGTTCAAAAACATATCTAATCAGAACTTGGGAATTCAAAAGTTCAAAATGCAGCTAATCAAAAGATGGGATTCACGAAGCTAATCAATAACAGATTCAAAAGCGCACAGTAGCATAATCAAAAGTTTGAATATTCAAGAATGTTCCAAAACTAGTAACAGGTCACAGATTCACTTCAGAAATCAAAAAGCTTCACCTTCACGACTTTAGTTCTTCAATTCACAACTTCTATTCTGGGTCGTTTGATCACTGGAGCAGTTATCACTCTATTAGATTGTCAAAAAAACAATCACTCAATCAGAAAATTTTCACAAATCAGAATCCGGGAGAATGAATAGCTCATGAATAGGACTATAGGAGATTGATTTACCGATTTAGGAGGAGTATGGAAAACTTTCAGAAATCAGAACCAATAAAGGACATTCAGAATGCCTCGTCTTCTTCAAAACAATTAATACGCGTGAGCATCGTTGCTTAGGAGATCGAGAAGGAAAATCATGATTTGTCGATTAGAAATTTTCTAATTTGCCCGCCATATGCTATTAGGTTGGAACCGAATTACTCATCTGCCCCTCGTTAAACGACTACACTCAAAAAACCCTTGGCCCAAATGTATAACTATTACACTACAGCCCAAAAATTTTGATGCCCTTTTATCCCTTGCTGCCCTGGGCCATGGCCCAGCTCGCCCATGGCTTGGGCCGGCCCTGCATGCATGCTTATTTGGGAACTCAAGCATGACCAAAAACCCCCCATATATCTTAATTTGACTTTAATAAAACCTTCAAATTTTCAAAAGAGAGAATAATGGCAATAGTATTGAACAATAATCATGCTTGTAAAATCTTTCTCTCTAATCACATAATCCCCCGAAATAAGCTTAAAAACATTCTCCTCTAACACCTCCTTCATCTTCTTTTTTCTCTGTAGATCTTTCATGTCATTTAACCATATATATTGAGTATGCCATTTTTAAATCAACATTACTATGATGAGACAATGAAACATTAGCTTTGTTTTGTTTAGCATCACGGGAATATATATGTTCACATTTCAGATCTTTTAAACTGAGCTAAGCATGCAAACACCTATAGCTTTCAGTTTACATAGTATACAAACTTTGAATTAAGTGATTCACACCATTTGCCATGCAAACACCTATAGCTTTCAATTTACATAGTACACAAACTTAGAATTAAGTGATTCACACCATTTGCCATAACGAACAAAACAAAAAGTGTCTCCTATTGGATTTTTTCATGCAAAAAATACATCAAAAATTTAGAATATTTCTCCCATGAATTCCTAGTAGAAAGTTTTGATAGAAAGTTTGTACTTTACAAGGTGTTAGAAACATTGGATACATCCAATAATGAAGTTTTGATATACCTTTGTCGACTTGGAGTCCCCAATCTATCAAACGAATATCCTCTTCATCGGTCAGTCGATTTTCTCTTGCCTATTTATTGCCATCCATCATGATCAAAAAAACACCTCTTCATGTTTTATGAGGCTGTATCCAACAACAATTTCATTAATGGTCAACCTGGAAAAATATCACAGTCATATAGTCGGATCCTAAGAATACCCCTTACCGGTGGTCGAAGATGCTTATTGTACATATTATCGAGATATAATAAAGGTTAATAACAAAATATCAAAATGTGAGCTATAAGTACATAAAACAATCACATGTTTATTGTTTATTACAAATTAGTCATGTATTTCGTAGTACGAGATTTTACAGTTTACGAAATGGCTAACAAACCGTCCTCACTATTTAATCTAGGGTTAATGTTATGAAAACCCCATAAAGTGTTAGGTGTAGGTTTTAAGTGGTCACTCTAGTGAATTTTCTTCCTTCTAAGCAATTAGACACATAATACCGATTGAAAAAAGGTATATGGCTTTAGGCAACCCGTCTTCGGGTTTAACACCTTACATTACGTGGACATTAACCAGCCGCGTAGATAAATGAAGTTGATGTGGTGTCTTAACCAGTATCATATATAAACAAGGTTTTGATGAGATCAAACCCCACCATTTTCTTCCCCTTTTACATAGGAAAACCTCCATCCCCTCTAGACGATGTCATCATCTTCACCTTCACAACTTTTTAGGGCAAACTGGTGCACCACAATTGTGATTGTAAAGAACCGATCCCTTCGAAGAAACGTGAGAGTTAGAGTATCGTAATTCCAGCCATGCAATTTACAAACTGTTCCAAATCACCGATTATAATCAATAATGCTACCACATTCGGGTTTATTTCTGTATGTATGTGCTTTGATAGGGTTGACTTTGGAGAAGGATTGGTCAAAATGAGTTTTCCGAGAACCCTAGTTTCCTAAAACCCTAATTTCATTTTTTTCTCCCTAGTTTCCCGAAATGCTAATTTCAATTTTTCTTACACTACTAAGATAGAGCCAGGAAAATGAAAATTCTTCACGTGGATTGATCCACCTATAAACCAAAATCACAAGAACACTTTACTAAAGTTGAAAGCCCGTAGCAATGGAGTCAAACTGGTCAACATCAAAAAGTAGTTGGTCAAACCTGGAAAAGGGAAAAAACATTAAGGGCTAATGACCAGGAATTAGCTGCCAATACTATCAAATATCAATGATCTACAAATGGAGATAATCAGGTTGTAAAAGAAAGTAAAGAATTAGTGGATCATATTTGTGTTTTTTCTTATCATTATGGGGATTATGTTTGGGTACATGTCTGGTTAAAGGATGATGGTTTGGTAGTTAGGTCCAACTATTTGTATAGTTTTGGTGATAGTTGGGGTAGCTACTTGTTTAGGTAGTTGGTTGTTGTCTTTTGGAATGATGTTGATATGTATTGGGTACCTATATGTATTAGGTCTTTTGGATGTATATGTTAGTCCAGTAAAAAGGACTTCTCAAAACAACCCGATTTTGGTATGTTTTGTATGTTGAGCCAGATTATTGAAAACCAAAAGGAATCTGTATAAGATTCCTCTATTGAAGTATATTATCTTGGTACTTTGTGTTCCACCTTATCGGTTTTATTGTATTCAAATACAAATGCACTAAGATTTTGCACATGCACATATCGTGTGGACCACTTGAAGGAACAATAAACCTTTAAACAATCATAGACCACTTGAAAGAACAATAAACTAACATTTACGAAGTAGATCCCAACTTGGGAACAGTCCTATAATACTGCCAATATATAATACAAAAAAGTGGCAGAATATTCAGAAAGTACATTAGCATAAGTCTTTAATATTGGACACACAGTAACTACTTCCTATACACAACAATCTAATCTAACTTAACCTAATCCAACTCAACTGCATTGCAAGAGCTGTTTCATTTACCATTTTTCCCATAATTTTTTTTGCTAGCTTTGTCTTGATGATTCTTTTAGACTTCCTCTTCTTGGTAACTGATTCTTTAACATGTGTTCTCATTGCACGAGGACTTCCACTTTCCTTTAGAAAGTTTCTTCTAATTAGGTCTAGATCTTAAACTATTAAGCTTCAAACATGATCCATTGAAATGTCCCAATTTCCAAATCAGATTTAAATAAATTTTTGGTTAACTTTACAAGCTTGTATCTTCTTTATACGAACTCCTTTTAAGTTGATTCCTTTTGTTCTTATATCCTTTTCAAGTCTTTTACAATTTACCATTTTACCCTTTTCCCATATATTGCCTTTAAGATAGGGTTTCGAGGTCTCAAAGTTGACACCTTTTTCATTTTATGTAAAGTTATATTTTCATTTATTTTTCCTACTTTTACCCTTAGATCTTGTTAACTTGTATAATAATTATATATAACTCACAATTCCATATAATGGTCATATTTAGTATTGTTTTCTTTATCAGTCATGTAAAATGATCATTTTACCACTTTTGACATTTTTGCCCTTATTACACTTTACTGGATTTTCCATTTTCTTCTTCTAAACATCTAAATTTTGGATGTTGACATATGTACATATTCCTTGGACGTTGAAATAACTGATTTCAAGGATGACAATTCCACGATAACCATTATCAGACCATTATTAAATAACTGTAAAATTTACTTACTTACATTTGAAGTACTTGGGGTTGTAGTAGTTTGAGAATCCACTACATTTAAAATACCTGGTAAAACTGGAATTGGAACACCTTGAGCAGCTAGTTGTGATATTAGTGACATGTCGCAATCGTTGATGCGGTCAAAGTCAAAGATAAATATCTTATATCTCACTAGTAGTGGTAAGTAAGGGTTTAACCGTGGAGTTCGTGGTTGACACTTTGTGTTGATAAATAAACCAACTATAGTGTCACTCTATAGTCGGTAGATCAAGAACACGTGGGAACAAACCAAAACTCAAAAAAAACCAAATAAAACAAACTCAGATTTGATTGCAGATCGAGAAAACCATAAAACCGAATGTTTTTTTTATAAAATCAAACCAAAACAAATATTCAAAACCAAACAATTCAATCTAACCAAACCAAAGGACTACACGAGTCTAATGATTCTCCTAAGCCTAAACAAAACATTAAGTAACCAAGGAAATTCTCGAATGGGGAATATCTCGATATCGAGTTGATAAACTAATAAAAATAACAAATATCTAACCAAACTATCGAATGCAACTGAAAAAGTGAAAATCAGGTCATGAATGTTCCTACACAAAGACCATCTAATTTCAAAAATCAAACATGACATTTGGAAAGGCAATGAGAAAAGTGTTACAACTATGTCATCTGAAATCTTAGTAGAGTTTTCAAATAATGCAACGATGTTGGACCAGTTACGTGACACCCTTTTTGAGGAGGTTCACTGCACAAGGTTGGCTCGGTCAGTGTAAAAGCAATGATATGGAGATCCTTTTTGACTTGGTGACTCTGTCGGATATTGTTGACGAAAGATTGGAGAGAGGAAGGCAATGCTAAACATTACAAGGCAGGATGAAGTTAGGGCAAGCTTTTTGTTGGTTTATAAAGTTTTTTGTTTTATAAGTCTAAATGTTGTATTTTGTTTGCAAAGACTAATATATTTAGTGGTTTTCTTTTATGTTGGTTTTGATTCGAATAACTGGGAAATAATCTTGTTTGCATGGACAAAATCAAACAAAGATTATGTCTTTACCTAGGATTTGAAGAACTTGCCATCTGAAAGTCCTTCTTTAAGCCTTCTAAAAACCTAATTGAATCTTTGTTGAACCATTATGAAAAGGCGACGAATGGTGAGTGAGAAGGTAAAGGATCATGGTGAGAGGGTAGTTGGGTGTTCAATACTAACATGACAATGCACGTCAAGCATTGAGCCATTGGTCAGCTGCCAATGTGGCAGCCATTAGATGACGTGGTGTTAACTAACAGCTCAAACCAGATGACGTTGACCGAAAGGAACAAACGCACAACTTTTTTCAAACAACAGGGATCAAGAGCGTAGAAAGTTTTATAGTTGTCCTTACTGGATGAGTTCTTGCAAACCACACGGACCGATTGTAAAATTTTGTCCAAAAAGTAAAAAATAAATAAATAAATAGAAGTCCGCATGAATACTGTGTGATTAGTAAACGTAATAAATACGCAAGCGACATTTGCATGAATTCGAATTAGAAGTAAGAAAATTTTGGCATAAAATTCATACTTATGTCAAAACCTTTGCATATATAAATAGCAGATGATCATTTAAAGGTGAACTATAATCAAATTTTTTGAAGATCGTTTCATTTGAATTTGATTTCAATTTTCAGTTACTCGTTAAGGTAAATCTTACGTTTTGTACTCAATTAAATTTTCATTTATTAAATGTTCTTGTTTGAGCACCATTGAAGCCAATAAAAAGGATTGAGTTGTTTTTAATATATACGCAAGTCTGTTTTATGTACTGAGACTGAAAGCACTATCAAGAAATTTAGGCTTGAACGATGGACACAATTCGTCGTTAAAAAACAAATCGTCACCGCCGAGTTATAGACACGAGATATGCACTATAAGACCCACAATGTAATTGTTGTACTTGAAATTCTAATGTCGTATTTAACAATCTTAACGTAATTGATATGATAAACCATACATGATACATACCTACATAAATTACATCGTTGATGATTTCGGTTGTGATATACTAAAATTAAATCCTAACATTAATTTATTTTCACATTACATAAATTACATTGTTGACCTTAAATATCCATTCATAAATATAGTACACCATCTCATTGTATGTATTTTGGGTCCTTTCTAAACCTAATACACATAAACTATTAGATTATGTATTAACAAGATTTTGCAGTTCAAAATTTTATATTACATTCAATAATGATGTCTCATACATTTAATAAGATTGGTAATCGTTTTGCTCACACGTAAATTAACATCTTGCATGCGTAGGTATCTTGGTGCAAAGACATGGAGAAAGTTTCATTCAACATTGTCATCTTTGCTATGCTTTTGCTGCTTACCGTGTATGGTGAGTGATTTTAATTTCTGCGTGCCAACATAAGTTATAATGATGTCATATTTTATATATATATATATATATATATATATATATATATATATATATATATATATATATATATATATATATATATATATATATATATATATATATATATATATATATATATATATATATATATATATATATAGTCCGTTTCAAGAGAGAACCAATATTTTCCTAGGAACCGTAGGAACTTTTTGACTGAATTTTTTTTTTCAAAAAAAATGACATAATACACCTAGTCGCTTATATTTAAGACTTTTTGTCAAAAAAAATTTGAAAAATAATATGTATACACGAAATGTGCACATATGCACTTTTTTCGCAAATGTGTATATGATCACGTTTCGTGCATATGTGCACATTTCGTGTATATATATTATTTTTTCAATTTTTTTTTTTACAAAAGGTCTTAAATATAAACGATTAGGTGTATTATGTCATTTTTTTTTGAAAAAAAAAATTCAGTAAAAAAGTTCCTACGGTTCCTAGGAAAATATTGGTTCCCATTTGATATTTAGTATATATATATATATATATATATATATATATATATATATATATATATATATATATATATATATATATATATATATATATATATATATATATATATATATATATAGAGTTAGTATAAAATGTGGATTACAAATATTGTGTGAGTGTGTGATGAAATGTGGAGCGTCAGATCGAAACGATCTACGGTTCTAGATTCAGGGTCCTAAACGTAAATATATAATAATTAATTAATCAGTTTTTACAATTAGACCCCTGAAAATGGTATTTTAGTCTATTAATCAAGAATTAAAAAAGGAAGTTCACTTATTATCTCCTAATTTGGTGGGATTTCATTAAATGATTAATTATGTTTTTAATTATTATAATACTTTTAAAAATCTATTACCTAATTAGTAATTACAACAATTATATTAAAAAAAAACTCAGATTACGCTGAATACATGCCGTCAGTGAATCATTTTAAAAAACCACGATTTAATTCTGAAAGAATATTAGAACCACTTATAATATAAACAACAACATTCACAATATTCTTGAAGAATATACACGACATTCAATACTAAACAATAATATATACAATATTCTTGAACAATATACAAAAATTCTATATCAGGTATAAAAACATAAATGACAATGTACACATTCTGTGCGAATGAATCATAAACCATCAATTTCAAAATGCATTCTGATGATCTTGTTTTTTAAGCCCAGTCTTCAAATTCTGAAAGAATATTGCTGTATCACCACATTCATTCTGAAAGAATATTGGTTATTTTGTTAGCTCAATCTTCAAATTCTGATAGAATCAAGAGTATAATAACAAGGTACATTCTGAAAGAATGTAATATATCATTTGAAAGCCTATACATTCTAAAAGAATATTCCTGAATCAACATATCTTGTGAAAAATACTTTCAAACTACACAGATGCAATTTAAAGCAACAATAACAGGAGCATTTTGTATAATTTAAATTGAGACTGAAATTGGGAAGTGTGAACGTGATTGTCCATAACCAGTTCAAACTTTTTAGCCAATTTTGTATCAAGAACATCATCAACCAATAATTTAATGCCATTGAGTACATCACGATTAGCAAGATTTCTAGCAAGATTAATTGCCATTGAACATCATCAAACTGTATCTATTATTGGAACAAAAAAAGCTACATTTAGGACCAGAACTAATTCAACTAACCATAATGCATCAGCAAGAACAACACCATCGGCTAGATTTCTTTGAGTTCAATAACTTTTTTATACTTTCTGAAGTGTAGTAGCTGCTTCATTGATTTCACTAACGAGCTGAAACGAAAAGAACACTCACCAGGTTCAGGAAGAAGCTTTGTCGATCCCGAATGGCCTATTTCAAGATTCACGTTTTCAAGTTGGGGGCTTTCTAATGTGTTGGACAAAGCATGACTCGATCCAACTTGTATAAGAATAAAGACCCAAAAAAATACACAAGAAAATGCAACTTCCTTCCCTGTTTAATGCTACGAGACACTCCTTATCCTCAAGTGAGAAATCCTTCATCGGAGTTCATACAGAAACATCACACAGCTACATGAATGAGTGGGAGTTTGACAAGAGATCCCATTGCTTAACATATTCTCAAAGATGAAACCGACATACCTGCACTTGGTTACAAAGGTGAAACCGACATACCTGCACTTGGTCAAGGCGTGAGTGGACACCACCGTCACTCATTAGTCCAATTAGGTGTAAGTTGTTGTTTGCGAAAGATTCCTTGATGTAATTGAAACCCTCGTCTTCATATATTTTCCAGATTCAAGAGCTGCATCAACGAGTTTTGCACTAAAAGGAAGAACACAATATCTGTAAGCAAAAGCAATTCAATAGAATGAGATGATTAGGAAGAAAAAAGATTAATTAGAGTCAATAAAGGGTTGGAATCTCACCCTTCGCCGGTGAAAGGGGAAGTCGGGGGTTGGCGGGGTTGTGCTGGGTACGAGATCAACGAGAGGAGAGAAAGCAGAGGTCGGAGATGGAACTGTGCGAGGTCTGGTTTGTTCGATGGCGGTGTAGTGGCGGTGGTGGTGACGGCACTGTGCGAGGTCGGAGATGAGGTCGGAGATGGCAGCAGCATCCGATTAAGGCTGAAAGAGGCGAGTTTGATGGAAGGAACAACGGCGAGATTTTAAGAGAGTCGGGTGGGGTTTAGGGTTAGAGAAATAAATTGATTAGTTACCATAAATATAGGTTGAATAATTAATTAGTTACCAATATTTAAGGGAATTATTATTATATTAGAATTAATTAAATTAATAAAATTCCAATATTACCCCTATAAAATGATTGGTTGATATTGTCTCACACACTCACACAATATTTAGCCTCCACATATGAACCTACATCTATATATATATATATATATATATATATATATATATATATATATATATATATATATATATATATATATATATATATATATATATATATATATATATATATCCTATCCTAATAAATAAGTAACTCAAAGCCACATGTCATCTCCTCCTTGATTTTGCCACATGTCATTTTCTCATAATTTTGAATTTTTTAAAAAAATTGTTTGAATTAAATGTATTTAATGTATGTATTCAATAATTCATAACTAAAGCAATAAATTAGGAACCTTTATTTATGTAGCCACATATGTAGAGTTACTTTTTAAATAGTTCACCATTTACATTTTAAATAAATATATAGTTTATATTGACGACAAAAAAATAAATATATCAATAATCACATTAATATAAAAAAACTAGCTTTTTATATGCATTTGCATAGCAAACCAAATGCGTATGTATATTGGAAAAAATTCAAAACTTTGTTTTGGATTATTTTTATAAAATTATTAATTGTTGCTTTTAAAAATATGGGTGTGTTTTTTTAATAATGTATAACAAATATTTTTATGTTATTAGCATAACTTAAGTTATTATTCAGAAGTTGAATAACGGAGAATATGATACGATATAGAAGATGAATATATAAATTTGAATCTTATCCTAATAAATAAAGATCTAGAGGACACTTGTCATCACGACATTGATTTGGCCACATGTCATTTTCTCATAGTTTTGAAATTCTTAAAAAAAAAGTAATTTGTTTGACAGTTAAGGGTGACTTCAAAAAGATCGGTTTCAGTTTGTTATGCATTGTGTGCTGGCTTGATTTACTATTTCAGTTACGATTAGTATAAAAGTTTCAGTTTCTTTTCAAATTTATTACAATTTATTGAATTACTAAAATTACGAATTTTGAACTTATTAGAATTGCAAAAATTAAGGTATGAGAATTCGAATTGTTGTTTCAACATATTTCTCATATCTTATGAAAATTTGGTTTTTAAAATAATTAATATTTATATTTTCGTTAAATACGTTTTATTTATGTCATCCCGTGTAATACACGGGTGTTACAACTAGTATATATATATATATATATATATATATATATATATATATATATATATATATATATATATATATATATATATAGTTATGATAAAATGTAATTAGATAAATATTAGGTAATTTTGTAACTAAATGTGGATCAATTATTTTAAATCTAGATAGGACGTAATAACAATTAACATATAAATTGATTAATTTTAAATTGATATAATCCTATAATTACGAAAAATAATTCCTTTAATTAAGGAAACTGAATGATAAGAGGAACCATTTTGTAACCACCGGTTCACATCCATTCAACATCAACCTTTGATCCATATCAGGAAAGCTGGAATTGTTTCTTAATTACTCAACAAGACCAATAATTCAGTTTTCGTAATATATATATATATATATATATATATATATATATATATATATATATATATATATATATATATAAGCGATCGGGTGATGACTCTTCTTAAAGTGAGGACTCGTGAAGACACCTTAAAAAAATTGAAAAAAATAAATAAAAAAATGGATCATAGTATTATATTGGAGAAAAAAATTCGAAAAAAAAACTTTTGGATTATTATTTTTTTTTATAATGAAACAATGATCCACAAAATAAAAAATTTTGTGGATCATTACTGTTTCTCTATGATCCAAAATTTTTTTCCAATTTTTTTTTATAATGATATAGTACTATTCTCGATTTTATGATTTATATTTTTTTATATTTTTTTTCAATTTTTTTAAGGTGTCCTTACGAGTCCTCACCGGAACGGGACCATATATATATATATATATATATATATATATATATATATATATATATATATATATATATATATATATATATATATATATATATATATATATATATATTAAAGTACTAATTCTTTAATAACTAAAATTAAAAACAAAAATATTCAAAGTAATTAAAATTTTTTTTTTGTAATTGTATATCAATACATATACACGCTTTAGAGAATAAAATGACAAACTTTGACTGTTTTAGATTTTCATTGAAAAAGAAAAGAAAGTCCAAAAAATGAAAAATATTCATTTGCATGTATAAAAAAATAGTTTTTTATATCAGTATGTATATACCATTTAATAAAGTGTAGATATAATTGTTTGTCTTGTTTCAATAAACTAAAGTTTATATATACATTTTTACATATGTATGCATGCATCATTCTCACGCAGATATGATGATGCATGTATTTATTTACATATTAATTTATGCATATTCTATTTATATTACTAAAAAAGAGATATAAATCCATCAATATATATAATTTTATGCTCGATTGAATGGTTTATATATATATATATATATATATATATATATATATATATATATATATATATATATATATATATATATATATATATATGGGTAAATTTCATAAAAGACACTAACTTTTTAAAAATTTCGATTTTGACACTGTGTTATTTTTTTTCAATTAAGTCACTAAGTTTTCAATTTTTCTCAATTAAGTCACTATGTTTTTTATTTTGTTTCAATTTTGACCATTTGACCGGTCAACCCGATAGAGAGCTGACGTGGCATGATGATGTGTCAGTCTTTGATGATGCGACATTGACGTGACATGCTGACGTGGCACCCGAGTGTCAAAATTGAAAACATAGTGACTTAATTGGAAAAAATTGAAAACTTAGTGTTTTAATTGAAAAAAATAACACAGTGTCAAATTTAATTTTTTTTTGAAAAGTTAGTGTCTTTTTTGGAATTTTTCATATATATTTTAGAATGATAAATTTGTCTTTTTACGTTTTTAGAACGTATATATATATATATATATATATATATATATATATATATATATATATATATATATATATATATATATATATATATATATATATAACAAGTATAAAGACGTATTTTTATACTTTTAGAAGCATACATACATTTTCATAAGTATATATACGTATTTATACTTCTAAAGACGTAAAAACGTATTTATACTTCTAAAGACGTAAAAAAAAATATTTATACTTCTAAAAATATAATAATATTTATTTATATTTCTAAAGACGTAAAAAATGTATTTATACTTCTAAAAATATATTATACTTCTATCGAACGAACTTAAACCAACATAAAAATATATGTATACTTCTAAAAACATAAAAACATAAAAAGACGTAATAAACATATTTATACAACTAAAAATGTATTATATTTCTAACTGAACGAACGTAAACCAACATAAAAATATGTATTTATACTTCTAAATGAAAAAACATACACGGACGAACTTAAACCAACATAACGGAACAAATATAAACAAACAAACATAAATTAACGAACAAATACTTAATTTTATGTTTTTAGAAATATAAAATACGTTTTTTTTTTCATATAATCACGTATGGTATCAATCAAAAGTATGTTTATAGTGGAAAAATAGTGAAAACGAACTTAAACCAACATAAACGAACAAACAAACATAAATTAACGAACAAATACTTATTTTTATATTTTTAGAAATATAAAATACGTTTGTTTTGCATATAATCACATATCGGATCAATCAAAAGCATGTTTATAATGGAAAAATATTGAGAAAGAGTTGTAAACTCGTTTTATAATACGTATTTTATTGATATATACATGTTTATATGCAGAAAAACGTATTTATATTTCTAAAAGCATAAAAATACATTTATATATATTTATATCAATGTATCTATGTTTCTAAAATTATAAAAATACGTATTTGTACTTGTAAAAAAAATACATTTATACTTCTAAAAACGTAAAAATACGAATTTATACTTTTAAAAAAATGTAGAAAAAGTTCCAAAAAAGACACTAACTTTTAAAAAAAATCGATTTTGACACTGTGTTATTTTTTTCAATTAAAACACTAAGTTTTCAATTTTTCTAATTAAGTCACTATGTTTTCAATTTTGACACTTGGATACCACGTCAGCATGTCACGTCAGCATCGCATCATCAAAGTTGACACGTCATCATGCCACGTCAGCTGCCTACCGGGTTGACCGGTCAAATGGTCAAAATTGAAACATAATTGAAAACATATTGACTTAATTGAAGAAAAATTAAAAACTTAGTGACTTAATTGAAAAAAATAACACAGTGTCAAAATCGAAATTTTTTGAAAAGTTATTGTCTTTTATGAAATTTTCCATATATATATATATATATATATATATATATATATATATATATATATATATATATATATATATATACTAGTTGTAAAACCCGTGTATTACACGGGATGATACAAAAACATTATTAATTAAGAATATCTAAACATTAATAATTTTATGTAAGAAATTTGTTTGTGTATCATGACATTTTGTTTTTGATTTTTACTATTACGACTTTGTATTTTGATAAATTTAATTGATTATGAGAATGTCACTGATATTAAAATCAAATTCACTATTATGATTGGAAGTGTTCTTCAAAATATTATTACGTCAATTGTCTCCCAATACATTCTACACATTAAAAAATAATATGATATTAAAAAACAAATAATTTTGAAATTAAATGATAACAATTAATTTTGAAATTGAATGATAATTAAACTGATAATTAAGGAGTTAGAAACGTTTCAACCCAATTAGTTTTTTTTTAAGAAATTTAAAATTATGAGAAAATGACATGTGGCAAAATGAATGTGGTGATGACATGTGGCTTTGAGTTACTTATTTATTAGGATAGGATATATATATATATATATATATATATATATATATATATATATATATATATATATATATATATATATATATATATATATATATATATACATACATACATACATACATACATACATACATACATACATACATACATACATACATACATACATATCCTATCCTAATAAATAAATAACTCAAAGTCACATGTCATCTCCTTATTGAATTTGCCACATGTCGTTTTCACATAATTTTAGATTTCTTAAAAAAAATTAATTGGTTTGAAACGTTTCTAACTCCTTAATGATCGGTTTAATTATCATTCAATTTCAAAATTAATTGTTATCACTCAATTTCAAAATTAATTGTTAGTTAATATCATATTATTTTTTTAATGTGTAGAATGATTTGAGAAACAATAGAGAGACAATTGATCGTTATAATATTTTGAAGAACGATTCTAATCTTAATAGTGAATTTGATTTTAGTACCGGTGATATTCTCATAATCAATTATATTTATCAAAATACAACGTCGTAATAGTAAAAATAAAAAACAATATGTCACGATACACAAACAAATTTCTTATGTAAAATTATTAATGTCTAGATATTGTTAATTAATAAATTTTTTTCTATCATCTCATGTAATACACGGGTCTTACAACTAGTATATATATATATATATATATATATATATATATATATATATATATATATATATATATATATATATATATATATATATATATATATATATATATATATATATATATATATATATATATAATGATCAAATAAGAACATAGAATATTGTTAGAATCGCATTGACAGATCTACATAATAAAATTGGATGGACCTGTATTTTTTCCATCTATTTTGTTTTTTTGGCTATTATTTAAAAAAGAAACTAAAAAAACCAAAGTTTTTACAATTTTTCTCTTCAAAACAAGCATAATAATATAAATTTTGTTAAAAACTATAAAATGTTTAGTTTTATAAAAGCCAAAGGAATTTTTTTCCCGAATGTCAAACAAAATTAAGTGAATATTCTCCTCACTATATTAGTTATTTTGCTTAAATAAGTTTTTCAAAAATATGTTTTTGAAGTGTTCACCCTTCATTTTAATGAAAATCGAGTTTTTATAAAATATAACAGAATATTTTTGTCTTAAAATTCAAAGAAAAATTAAAGCGTTCTTCTTCTGGCTATTTTATTGAATGCACGAAATTTTTTAAAAATGTTGTTAATGGTTTCTGTTTTGCTCAAAGGAATCCGAGTTTATGTAAAAGCTAGCCAAAGGAATTTTTTTCCCGAATGTCAAACAAAATTAAGTGAATATTCTCCTCACTATATTAGTTATTTTGCTTAAATAAGTTTTTCAAAAATATGTTTTTGAAGTGTTCACCCTTCATTTTAATGAAAATCGAGTTTTTATAAAATATAACAGAATATTTTTGTCTTAAAATTCAAAGAAAAATTAAAGCGTTCTTCTTCTGGCTATTTTATTGAATGCACGAAATTTTTTAAAAATGTTGTTAATGGTTTCTGTTTTGCTCAAAGGAATCCGAGTTTATGTAAAAGCTAAGAGATGAATTTTTTTTTCTATAAATCCAAAATCATTTAAATAGTTTCTTACATATCTTATATTATAAATTTTTCAAAAAGAAATTTTCAAAAATAAGATTGTTTAAAGGTTCAAACTTAATTTTACAATATTATATGATTTTATAATAGTAAGGTTGAAATGATATGATTCAAAGTATTAGGATTGTTGTGGTTGGCATGATGTTAAAAAAGTTATAAGAAATTTAAAAAATTAATATAAATTAATTAAAAAAATAACAGTTAAAAAACAATGTCCATTAAGATATATAGATGTGTGCAATATATGATCGTATCGTCATGCCATTATACGATGGCGCCACATTGATGGCTTTAATCCTACTAAACGTCAAACAAATCGAGTCAGAAAGAAGTCTTTTTATGTTCGTGTATTTCATAAATGAAAGAAAATAAACAAGTATTTTTGTTTTACATTTAGTTGACAAGTGAGCACGAACTATGGTATCATTCGTTCTTTTACATTTTTGAACATTCATTGATGTTCATTCGTTTACATTTTTTTATGCTTGTTTATATTCGTATATTTATGAGTATTCTTACGTTTTTTTTTCTAGCAATATATATTTAGTGGCTCGTTCATATATGTTCGTTCTTGATTTGGATGTTTTATGTCCATTTATTTACGTAAAGTTCTTGATTTAGATGTTTATATTCATTTATGATCGTTTATGTTTGTTAATTTATAATCGTTCATGTTTATTCATTTATCATATTAATGAACATAAACGAACAATTACGAACAATGCAATTTGTTAAATGAGCAAATATGAACAAGAAATTTTGTTTGTTTGTTTATGTGTGTTCATTCTTTTGGACGGTTAACTTGAATGAACAAACATCGACAAGCCCCCTCGTTCATGTTCTTACGATTCATTTAAAGCCATCGTCACATCCAAGGATTTTATTTTACATTTGGGCACGTAATAAAGTGATTGGTATATAATTATTTATTATGGTTCTTACGATATTTTGGGTTCCAATCAGTTTGGAATATATATATATATATATATATATATATATATATATATATATATATATATATATATATATATATATATATATATATATATATATATATATATATATATATATATATTCCATGATAGTTTGATTTGTTATTTATTTGATCATTCAATTATATACAATATCAATTTTTGTTACTAAACTTTTCATTATTTTTCTACTTCTTCAAATGTAGTTCTAGTTTGGAATTCTGAAAATGACTTGTAGTCGGTTCAACTAATTATCATTTTCTGACATGACATCTAAATTATGCATATTCGATGATGTAGCATACATTTAAACATGTACCTTGTAATGGATCATGAATTGATATCTTTTTATCATTAAACTCGTTAAAATGTTCAGTTTGGTCGATGAACTATTTTCCTAATTTTGTCCTTAATGACAATGTTGTATTTTTATGTTATAACCACCAATGATCTTCTTATCCAAAGAACCTCACCGCCTCTACCTCCTCCCTATTTTTTTAATTTTGTATGAAAACACACACACATAGCCATCAAATGGATAGGGAGTGTCATAAGTGAACTAATTACTAAAAGTTAGAGACTAGATGTGACAAGAAAACGTTTATAGACCAAATGAACATTTAAGTTAACGACTACACGAGAAAATAATTGATTTCCTTTAGTAGTTGGGAGACATGGAATGCCTGGTAGCCTCGAATTTCGCATAAAATGCAAGGTTAAATGGTAGGGTGGAAGGTAATGAAAACTCAAACTGTTTTTATGGGATGCTTAATTGAAGACGTTGTCAAATGACAATTTGAGGTATTATGGTGGATAGAGATTGGCACGATAAACCATCATAGGTTG
Organism: Cichorium intybus; assembly: GCA_023525715.1. Classification (NCBI taxonomy): domain Eukaryota; kingdom Viridiplantae; phylum Streptophyta; class Magnoliopsida; order Asterales; family Asteraceae; genus Cichorium; species Cichorium intybus. The sequence continues at coordinate 106,371,791 of CM042012.1, read as the reverse complement.
AAAACATAATTTTTTATTTTTAAAGAAATTTCTGGAGGGTTCAAAGTGATTAGGCCAAATCTCTTTCTTTGGATCATGTCAAATGTTTGAATCTCGTTTTTTGCCTCTTGATATTTTAGCTGTTGGTTAGTCATGTGGCGGTGATAAATGTCTAGTTCACATGGTTTGTCTTTTATATTTGTAAAATGGTTCTGGAATATTCTCAATAAAGATATTGTAGATTTTGTTATGTAGTTTCATGACACTAGAAAATTTCCTAAAGGGTGTAACTTGTCGTTTCATGATACTAGAAAAATTCCTAAAGGGTGTAACTTGTCGTTTATTACTCTTATCCTCAAATTTTGTAACCTCTCATTTGTAAATGATAATAAACCAATTGATGTTATTGGTGTTCAATCGAAAGATTTAGCTAAGATTTTGCAAAATTCCTAAAGGGTGTAACTTATCGTTTATTACTCTTGTCCTGAAAGTTTCTAACCTCTCATATGTGAAGGATTATAAACCAGTTGATATTATTTGTGTTCAATAGAAAGATTTAACTAAGAATTTGCCTAACTGGTCAGCAAAAGTTGTAGGTAGTGCGGTGATTATTAAACAATCTGTGTTTCTCAAAGTCCATCAGATCCTTGACGGTCCTTTGATGGTAAATGAGGTCATTGATTGGTACAAGAAAAAGAAAATGCTCGTGATTCTTAAAGTTGACTTTGAAAAGATTATGACTCTCTAAGTTCAGGGTACTTAGATAATGTCATGTATTTCTTGGTTTTTGACACGAACTAGAGAGATTGACTAATTCTTGTATTTTGTCCTCCATGATATTGGTTTTGGTAAATGGTAATCTAATTATGGAGTTCAAATTGGAAAGGGTTCTTAGACAAAGAGATCCTATTTCCCCTTTCATTTTCATGTTTGCGATGGAAGGATTACATGTTGCTATTGAATATGTGGTTGCAAACAGTTTCTTTCAATGTGCTTCAATTGGAAATAATGGCTTATTTGTTTCTTATTTTTATGTCGATGCATCATTTCTTGGAGATTGGACAAAATAAAATGTTCAAAATATTGTGAGGGTGTTAAGGTATTTTCTATTATGGGTTTTTCTTAGACTAAACTCCCTTTCACATAATTGGGTTAGTTGGTGGGCACTAATATGTTGTTGGCTGGTGGTTAAAGTTTTATTATTTACAGATTTAAAAAATAATATTTTTAATTAGAAGGTTAAGTAATTTTCTATTAGTGGTCATGCTACTCTCTTAAATATAATGTTGATTAATCTTTGGATTTATTTTATGTATATTTTCCAAGCATCGGAAAAAGTGTTGAATTTATTAGAATGGTTGAGATGTCACTTTTCTTAAGGATGACTTAGATGAAAATAATATTTTTTTGGATCAAAATGGGAGAAAGTTTTAGCTTCTAAAGATAAAGGTGGGACTAGATTTGGAAGTTTTTCCCCTTAATCGTACATTGTTGCAAAATTGGCGGTGGAGAATTGTCAAAGAACCTAGATCGTTATGGGATAACGCCATCCAATATATTCTTGGTCCTCGATGTAGTTTTGGGTTGGATGATGAGATTGCTAAAATGGTTGTAACATGATCTAGAATTATGGTGACTATAAATCATCTTCATGATAAAGGTGCGTTTTTGCATTCGTATTTGAAGGAAAATTTGGCAATGAATGTGTGATTAACTTTTAAAAAGATGGTCAGATTTATAATTTTCCTTTACTTATTTGGCTCCCAAGATTTTTTGTTCAAACTACTTACTTAGTTATCGATTCAGTAAAGGTGAATAAACTTAGAAATTGTGTTGAGGTTTGGGGGAGGGGGTGAAGCTTCATAGCTTTGGATCTCCTTCAATTTACTTCGAATGTGGTGCTTTCGGATGAATCAGGCCTATGGTGGTGGGAATTGGATACTACATGGGATTTAATGGCTCTGGTGTTACCAGAAATCACATTGATTCTTTGCTTTTTAAAGCTAGGAATAAGGACGCTAGATAGAACTAATTTGCTCTAAAAAGTGAATATTTTGGCTTGGAGAATAAATTTGGATTTTATGCCTATGAGAAAAAATTTGGTAAATCATTTTGTTGACATGGAGTCTATTATTTACGTTTATGTCATAATCATATGGAGTTTATGGACCATTTTATTCATTCATTGTGAAGTTATGTCTATTATGTGGTCTCATATTAGTTGTTGGTGGAATATTCATTTTCCTTTAGGTGGTTTTGTTAGAGAATGAGTGTCTTGACTTGATATCTTAGGAGTTAATATTTTCAACACTTTTATCTAAATGTGTTTTTTACAACTATATGGGTGATTTGGAAGTTCGAAAATCTGATTTGGATAGATTAGGGAAAATATAACAATTCTATATCTGATATAAATGTTCTTTATTTTTATTTTTGACTTATTCATAGAAACTTGAAACTTAAAGTCAACTTGGTTACAAATCCTACAATTAGATTTTTCTTCCTTGCAAATGTTTGGTTTATTTTCTAGCTTCATTCTAGTTAATAAATCTCTATCGTTAAAAAAACCAATATTAAAATACACATAATCAAAAATATATGTATAAAGTGTTTTTGTTAGCAGTTGTAACCAGGATAAAGACACTTTCCACACAAATGGACAAAAATAAAAATTACAAAAATCGACTACTATAGTACATATTTTAAATAGTTTAATGATTAAAATATGATAACTTATTTTACTTTTGATTTTCTTATTGTAGAATCAAATTTGGGAGTTGTTGAAGGGAGAACGGTTTCAAATGGTTCTAATGGTGTGATTTTAAAAGCATGCAAGGACAAATCTGAATGTAGTTGCACTTGGTTTTGGCAAAACCCAAAATGTAAAGATGGCTCATGTAAATGTAAATGAAAAGAATCTTACTTGGTTCCTTTTCAAATTTGGATGACAACAAAATAGATTCTATTATGTTAACAAAATTTCATTTATAAATAGAAGATAATGTTTGATGAGTATTTATCTTTTAATAACTTAAATGAATTAACAAATACTTTTTTTTGAAGAACCATGTGAATTTATTTTAAAACAATTGGTTAGATATTGGCCCATAAACAAGTTACAACTTACATGGAGCCAAATGAGAACTTTTAAGCCAATCTAACAATCACATTCTAAACATTTTAAAATGAACAGAAATTCACGAGAAAGAAAACTACAATAAACTCCAAAAAGATATAGTTTATCATCTTTTCCGCCTTAAGAATGATTTATCTGAAACAACTGTATTACCCAAAAGTAGAAAGAACCATCATGACAAATTATTTCTCTTTACTTGTTTTTAATTTAGAAGTATTTGTCAACTTAAGCATTGGCATAAGATCCATAGACATCAAAATTATAAGTGTAGCACCTATAGTTGAGGATAAGAGGTTTTACCTATAATTACTATTATTTCTATTTATCAAAATTGATAAGGAAAAATGACTTCTTAAAGTTTCAAGAGAATATTTCTCTAATATTGGAATTTAAGGTACGTATGTGATGACCAAGTGTGTAATTATTATCTCTTATGAACATCACATGAATTAATACTTGAAGATGAACTATATTAAGATAATTTTTTTTAGTGGGGGGGGGGGGGGGGGGGGGGGAGATTCGAGAGGTAATTATGCTTTCGAGTACAATTATAATAAATCAGAGTTTAGTGGCTCAAGTATGAAATGAATTAAGTATAAGTTAGGATAGAACTCTATGAGAAGTTAGGATAAAACTCTCATAAGGTTTATCAGTTAGCCATAAAGGAATAGACTCAACTTTGGAGAACTTGCAAGTGATATTCAAAATTAATCAATATAGATCAATTGTGGAATTCTTGCATAAAAAACCTTATATAGAATATCATCTAAGGTAAACCTTTATTACACCTTCTTGTTTAATTGGAGTTCGATATTGCAAATGAAGAAATATACATTTGAATTCTTGATTATCGATTAAAATAACAAAATTATAAGTATTAATACATTGTTCTGATACTTAGCATTGATTCTAGTCACTAAGAAGCATTAAAATATAGTTCCTAATAGTTTTATAGATCTTAAGGATAGTTTGGATTCAACCTTTCATGTTTATGAGAAGTTTTCCTGCAGGTGAGTTAGGGCAGTTGTACGAGGCTATGCCCATTCTTTATAAGACCCTTTATATAACTCAACGAGGCCAAGAAGGTGGTACAATTATACACACCTCATGTATAGGCCATGCGTACCTTGGTACAATTTAGGTGAGCATTCCTTTAGCGATACCATATTATATTTGATGATCATGCAAACAACACACATCAAAGTTTTGGTCCAAGGCTTGTTTATGCACCAATTCACATATGCAACCATAAATAAAACACCACTTTGTTTTACTAACGCAACTTATATGTAAACTAAATGCATGCAAGTGGACTGGTTACATAAAATCTGTGTTGTAAAAGTCGGCCTAGGCGGCGCCTAGGCGCTAGGCGGATGGGTTCCGCCTACGATTAGTGGTAGGCGGTCAAGTTAGGCGGATTTGGTCAACGGCGGTCAAAATCGGGTTTAGGAGGGTCTGGGCGGGTCTAGGTAGGCGGTCAAGTTAGGCGGATTTCAAATTTTCAAAATTTTCAAAAATTTTAAAATTTAAAAAATTATCAAAATTTCAAAGTAAATCAAATTTTAAGATTTTTAAAATTTACAGAATAATAATATATATTATATATTTTATTATATTAATAATATATATTTTATTTTACTAATAATTTCAATTTTTATTATATATATAAATTATGATAATCGGTGGCTAAGTTATGATTATTGATAATTAAAATTGTCAAAAATATCATTAATTAGTCTAAACATTCTGATGTTTGATGACTTACATATTTAAACATTAGACTTGTCAAATTTTTATGCTTATTTATTAATTTTGTAGGGATATAGGTAATATCCAAATTTTAAAAAATAAATTTTATTACAATTAATACTACTTGCCTAGGCGCCGAATAGTCCTCGCCTAGACCGACTAGTCCTAGGCCCCAGTCGACCGCCCGCCTACCGCCTAGCGACTTCTACAACCTTGCATAAAATATAAACTAGCATTCATAAGTTGCCAAAGAACCCATGCATGGATTCATACATAAAATGATGAACATTTATGGCTTCCAAAAACCAAGTTTATCAAAATAAACAAGTTTGCTAAACATGCATATAACCTAGGCTCTGATACCACCTGTTGGAAATCTTTTAGTTCAAAAAGATAGTTCAAAAAATTGAAAATTTGAACATAAGAAGCAACAGAAGCATAACCTGTTTTTCAACATATATAATCATAATTTTATTATCATAAACAAGTAAGTGTTACATGCATGTAAATAAAATACAAAAAATAGCCATACTAAAGGAAAGAACAACAACTTTTGTAGTCTTTGGTCCAACTCAAGAGTTGGAGGTTGTTGAAGTGGTGACAAGTACCAAGATGTATTCCTCTTCAAAGGTGTTCGCCAACAAGTCTTTAACAACCTTTTGAATGCTAGTTCACTTTTATGTATAACACTATCTCTTGAGCTTGAATTGTCTATCATCTAACTTACAACACTTGAAGTTTGAAGAAGATGAAGAAGATGATACTTTCGGCCAAAGGAGAGAATGAGAGAAAAACTACAATTTTTCTAAAGCACCACCAACTCAAATACATACCCAACCTTCTCATCAGGATCAAATTTAGTTAAGACCAAGGACATGCAATGGTTAAGCACAAAGGCAAAATTCCATTGGGCCATCTTCCCAAGGGATGATGGCGTGAATATGCTTCTCTCTCACCTTTTTAAATTTTATAAACATTCTCTTTTATAAAATATAAATCCCTTTTCATTTGAACATAACTCACTTATATATATATATATATATATATATATATATATATATATGTGTGTGTGTGTGTGTGTGTATGTATGTATAGGGTGAGTATTTGGACTAAATTGAATCGAAACCAGTTAGAACCGGATAGGAAATGTTCGTTCCGGTTTCGGTCCTTGGTTTATTTTTTATTCAATGACTGGTTATTCCGGTTCCAGAACTAAGGAAGAGCGTTTAGACTAAAAAATCTAACCGGAACCGGTTAGATCCGGAAAGGAGAATTCGGTCCGTTTTTGGTTCTCAATTTCTTGCTTATTCGGTTACCGGTTATTACGGTTCCGGTCCGGTTCTGGAAACGGTTACATCCATAATTTATTTTCAATATCATTTAACTTTTAATGATACAAATATTTATATTAAATATTTAAATTCTTCTTCATCAGTTAAATCATACAATATGAATTAATTCATTGTTTCATTTTTATTACATAAAATGATAAACACAAGATTATGATTTTTTTAATCATGAATCAAATTCATTATTAAAATGGCCATTAAGGTGTCCAATATGTTATTGGTGACCCTAATAGGATCATATGTTATTAGCAATATCATCCTCTAATGATTCTTGAGCATTATTTCAATCAATACTTATAAATGGAAATCACATATTTTTGTATAAATACTATTAAATATATTTAAATGGTTATTTCTAAGGGTTGTTTAGTCATTAGCTATTTTAAGGGTTGTAAATTTCAATATCAATATCTTGAGAGGTGTTTTATAAAAATTAATATATTATAAATAAAGGATGACTTCTTACTAAATAAACCCTAGAAACAGTTAAATATAGGGGTGTTTAGTCATTAGCTATTTTTGGTTGGTTTTGTCTTCACAAAAACCATTAGTATTCTTTTATAATATTTGAATATTAAGTGAATAAATTAGATATATTTAATAGAAATATATTACAAACCTTTTTTTATGTTATATGTTTTTTAAATACAAAATAAATAAGTATGTTTGGTTATACTAGTTTGTAGTCTTTAATAAGAGTCTAGTATTGTTGATTTCTTAAAAATAAGTAGATTTTGTACGAAAGACCGTATTCACTAGGATACAAGTGTATAAAACTAATATGTGATTGTGATTTTTAAGGGTAAACAACAATGGCAAATACGGAAATATAATTTGCAATCAATACAAAATATAAAGCTCTGTGTATATTGATTGGTTATACCAAGTTACAAAAACTTTGAGTGCAAAAGCACGAGCATGTGCAAAAAGATACTTATTGATCGCTTCTAAACAACATATATGTAACACCCGGCTTTTAAAACAAAAACACCCCTGAAAAATTTTTCATTTAAAACACAGGTTTCAATACATAAAACCATAACAAGGGGTATATTTTAATAAAAACGGGTACAAGTGTATCAAGGAGAGTATAAAATACCATAACTCCTTTAAAGCCGGGCTGCTACTGACAGCATCTATAAGTCCCACTTCAAAGTCACGGACTCTATCTTGTCCCCTACCAGTATCATGCTAACCTGCAGGGACAGTAACAAACGGAATGAGCTACAAAGCTCAGTGAGTAATCAAATCTACAAATAACACGTATTAAATACTATCATGTATTTGTCTGGATATCGAATCCAAACTTCCAGCCTTACTGGCTGACCGAATATCTCTTAGGATTTCATCCTATTCTGTAGCCCTACAGGCTAAATCATAGTGACCTGTAATTAACAAGCCACGTTAGTTATTTGCATCTATAATCATGTCTAACGATTTCTGTCCCATATTTCTTAGTCACATTGGACTGCATCATATATCATGGCTAACAGCCGCACCCTGTGTCATAGCTATATAAGCTGCACCAAAACATTATCAATATACAATTCATAGCCCGCAGGCTGCACCAGCTGGGTTTAATAACCCAATATCATAGCCGAAAAGGCCGCACTATGTACCTGTAACCAAACCATAGCCATAAGGCTGCACCATGTACCTGTAACAAAATCATAGCCATAAAGGCCGCACCATGTACCTGTAACAAAATCATAGCCATAAAGGCCGCACCAAATCATAGCCCAAAGGCCGCATCGGAGACATAGCCCGAAGGCCGCACCGGAGTCATAGCCCGAAGGTCACATCGGAGACATAGCCCGAAGGCCGCACCGGAGTCACAGCCCGAAGGCCACGTCGGAGACATAGCCCGAAGGCCGCACCGGTTGGATATACAATCCAGAAATCATAGCCATATAGGCCGTACCCATTGGATATAAAAATCCAGAAATCATTGCCCGTAGGCCGCACCCATTGGATATAAAATCCAGAATTAGTTATGGCTCACGGGTTAGCCCGCTGTTGCCTAGACTCACGGTTCTGTTCTTGTCATCGCAATGACTCACGGCTTATCCGGTCTTGTCTCTTCAAACGTATCTTTGAACCATCATTTTCGTCCCACAATCAGTTTCAACCTGTAACAACTCAATCATCATATATCACATATGGTATCAGTGAGATTACTCACCTGGATGCTAGCTGCATTAAATTCCCGGTTGTTTCTTGCCTTTACGTGCACTACAACCATTTTGTCCCATACCTATTTATCCATTTATATACCAAATGATAATAGGTTAATAATCATCTACATTGACTCTAATACACTAGAGTTCAATACAATATCATTACAAACAATGCCTAGTTAATAAACTTTCCGTTTACTAACTTTTTATGAATTTTACTATTCACCGAGGCATTCGAATCGATCTACAGTGCCCCCGAGGGGTCGGAAACTCAATATAAAAATTTTCCAAAACTTTTCAGACCATAACGAGCCTATGGTCCAAATTTGAGCTAAAACGGACAAGCCAAGCAAAAGTTAGCATTTTAAAGTCCCTGCCTGAGGGGCGCACCCCGCCCAGACATGGGCGCACTGCGCCTGGGCGCACCCCGCCAGGGGTTTGGGCGCACCGCGCCTATCGCCTGCAGATGTCTCCTGTCCAGCCGCGATTTGTGCACTGTAGCACGCAGTTTTGGCTCATTAAGTCCTTAATCAGGTCCTTAATCGATTGGGGTTTGTTTCTAGGCTAAAACCTTATACTTTAACAAGGTTTTCAACCATCCAAAACAACCAAATCAATCAAAATGAAGAATTAGGGTTCTTAGTTCTAACAACCCCAAAACTTCAAATTCATCACTAATAACAACCTACTTCCATTTTCTTTAGTTAAGTCCTTATTCTTATGACTTAATGGAAGTATCAAGCTACTTATCACATGATTCCATAACTGAAATTGCACATTTCAGTTTCTATAAAAATTCCTCAAGAACAAACAATCAAGAACTTGGAATACTAACCTTGTTTGCTTGGGAATCACCAATTCCATGCTATGATTCCAATTCCATGCTTCAAGCTTCAAGGATTTCCAGGTTTTTGCTCTCAAAACTCATTCCCGTAACTGAAATTTGGCCAGTCAACAAGGGAGTCAACTTCTCTATATATACACCAAATTTTTACAAATTTGGTCCCTAAGTTCATTTCCTTGAACTTTGACCACAATAACCAAGTTTTATTACAATAAAACTTTCATTTCTTACATTTTTGCCACAACCAACAATATTTTTCATATTTGGTCTTTCACATGGTCAAATGATCAAAATACCCTTTTTCGGTAAAACGACCCGAATTCAGTTTTTATAACATTTTAAGTCCAAAACTCAAAATATTATTTCAAACCAAATACTTTTCTGTCCAAAAGACCAATTTACCCTTCCAAGGTAAAATGATTATTTTACCCTTTTTATTATAATTATAAAAAGAGTATCTTGGCGTTACAAATTCTCCCATCCTTCAAAAGATTTCGTCCCCAAAATCATACAAACAAGCGAGGGTATGTATTCCTCGTTTCGTTATCGGTCTTCCGCATCATCTCGGGTTCTCTATGGTATTGCCTAAGCACATAACCATTCTAGTCTTCTTATCTCGTGGTTATATCACCACTTGCATATCACTCCTCCGGTTGTTCCGGGCACCTTAATCACTTATCTTCCTCATTTCAACATGAGGGATTCGTTAGAATTTATCACTCTATGTTCTCAAAACCATGAGACCCATAGAAAACTTTACAATCATCTTGAAGTTCATCAAGGATATTCAATCAATACACCGCAATTCTTGCTTTTGGGATATACGGAAAGGTCCAATCAACAAGGACTCAACTTTCCTTTTTGTCCCACATCAATTTCTAGTCCTTCCGGAGGGTCACTTTGAGTTCCACTATCTTCCCTTACTTGGGGTTTCAATGGTTTTACTCGACAATCCGCCTACTATTCCTGTCGATTTTGGTCTATTTCCAAGCTTTTTCGACCTTGCCAAATCTTTTCTTCTGTTTGAGATACAATCTCAGGTTTAGTCAATAGCTTCATCCCAACTTCCGTCTAGCAAATCGGCGTGCAACACGGTAGTCTATACAATACTTTCTACGAGTTAATAAAACACTAGTATAATACCTATACTAATCTACAACTTCTACCAAGGATAGACGGTCGTCTAGTTTTCCGCTAGGGTCTGTTATGAAGATTTCAGGCATATCTCCTAAGGTCTGCATCATTATCTCACCTCGTCAATCCATCTGCGATTCGCACACAGTACTTACTAGTACTTTTGAACTAATTATTCTTGAAATTTATGACAAATTCAAAGAATAATTTTGTTATCTCTGTCCGATACAATTCGCGCCGATAACTCACGTCAACAATTTTCTTTATCTTTGTAGTTTTTCACTACTTTTCCACTCTTCATTTCTTCTTAGTCGGTATAATTCTACACTGATTTCATCAATCAAACTGCAATCACCCATATGGTGTCATACCCATGCAGTACTTGCAAAGACTTTACTACAAAGTCTATGATATTTTTCGTCCCATTTCATTTTTGGGACCGACAGTCCACATACTTCTAATGATTTGACTGTAGTTACACACAAGTCAAACATTTGTCACATATCTTTCAATGTCTTTCTTCAGCCCCGGTCACCCACACATAGGTTTTATCGACCTATCCAGTTTGGTATTGCCCCGGGTATGCTGCCTATCTGATACAAAATGCATCTTTTCAAGATGATTTTTATGTTTCACTTTGCTTTGGAACTTCACATACACAATCACCAAGGTTTTTTTTTTCAACTCTGTGAATTTCTAACTAGATTCTTTCAATAGCTGATCATTCATTTATTTTTCACAATTTCAGACTTGCACATTTCTCCTTGTGCTACCCGAATCAACTCAGGTAATCAATTTGCCACGTTCATACACGTGGATGTAACCTACAAAGGTTACTCTTTCTAATTCAAGGCATCTGTAATCACATACGCCTTTCTGAGATGGTACAAGATTTCATACCCGAAATCTCTAAGTAACCCATCTATCTTTGCTATCTCATTTTTAGCTTCTTTTGATCAATTAAGTATTTCAACTTTTATGATCCTTATACACGGTAAGCCTTATACCATATAGATAGTGTCTCAAAAGCTTAATACCAGAATCATAGTTGCTATTGCAACATCATGCATCCACAATCAACGTTGGATACATTTCAACGATCCAATCCATCTTCTCTGCTTAGCATCATTGCTAACGTTAGAGGTTCACACAAGGTTTATTCCAAACCTTTACAACATATCTGTGGTCTTTCTACCACCCAAACTTTTTCACTTTTCTTGGTCAACTTTATTCAGCTAACCAGCAATCAAGGAGTAGTTTTCTACAACTCTCCTATAATAACCCGCCAAATCCAAGGAACTACAATGTCAGTCGGATTCCTCAGGCGGTTCCAGTTTTATCACATCATCTATCCCACTGGATTTATTTCATCATCTTTGGCAGTATTATTATGCCCAAAGAGTTGAAAATTCTTTTAGCCAAATTTTTCATACTTGGAGAATTTAACATATCACTTAACTCAGTGAAGTAACTCCAGTATCTGGTACAATGTACCTCATATTCAATCTGGTTTCGAGAATATCATCTTCTCAGTAGTCAATGTACATACACATTAACTTATCTTTCTTCTTTTCAAGCAAGATAGGGCTCCATCTGATGACACCTACAGTCATATGAGATCCCAATTTAAAAACAATTTCTTCCAATTGTTTTACCACTCTGCCATCTCTGCAGAGGCCAATCAACACAGAGCCTAGATAACAGGAACGGCTCCCAATACCAGCTTAATCATAAGCTCTTCTTGCCAAACTGGCAGAAATCTTGGAAGTTCTTTTCAAAAGAATCATCCGAAAATTATTTAAAGTAGTACACTACTTTCACCACTTTATTAAGCTTGGCCCATACCACGTATGCCAACTACAACATCATTCCTTTACTAACTCTTTTCCGAGTTTAAACAAAGAAGCTAACCGGTATTCTCAACAACGGTCAATCACCATGGATTTTCATCCGTTTCATTTCTGCTTTCTGAACCATCATGTTCATATTTCTACAATTCATGTTAGCATAATTCATTGCTAACCAATTCATAAGCACAATTGCTTTAGACTTACTGGTAGTCATCGGCTTCAGATTCATAGGGAAAATGGTCCCGTAAATCCTAGGCAGACTACTTTCCAGGTGTTCAATATCTTGAACATACTTGCTATCTACTATAGCTATTTCAAATATTTCATCAAAATCATTGATGAAAAATTCAAACAAAACATCGAGTCATTGATCCAAAGCATAGCTTCATGGATCAAATATAACATACACGAGTTATATTCAGAACGATGATATTTGCGACCATATCAGTCTCCTCACGAGCTTCTTCCACAATTTACTGGAATGCTCATGGTACCACGGGTCCTTTTCGACCATTCGTTCCTTCTTTCATTCCTGGGTTCATCACCCGTTACTCCACATTTAGCATGTGAGTATTTCATAAAGAAGTGATCTATAGTTCCACGCTGGAACCACTTCCGTCCCATACAACAAGCTCGAGCAACATGCTCCCATTTTCTGTAATTTCATCTACTAAACAGTAGAGTCTCAATTCTACAATGTTCTGAGTGCTTTTCCTGCACTTCTTACATTACATAACTGTTCTGTTTTGGTCCCTTCCCTTCAAGGTTGGACCCAGTCTGTGGTAACTTCTCCCGAAGCGTCCACTAATCGTTTTCTGCTTTTTCTTGTAGTCTCAGCTACTTTTCTTTCACCTTGATATCAATCAAAGTGAGCACCCCATTTCTCTTTCTGACCACAGCAGCTACTATTGCTTGTCATGTGGATTTTTCCGCTACTTGTCTCATTGCCCCTCGTTCGATGGAGTCTTGAGAAAAGGCTGATCCGCCTCTTAAAGTTACACGCACTAAATTTCTCCCAGTAATATCCGCTGCTCATACTTCTTATACGTTAGAAGTCAGCAATAGTTAGGTTATATATGTATAATAACAACTATATACACCTAACAGTTCATCATGTCTACTGTCACAGGGTTTAAGTCCAGGAATCTACTCTATAGATACCTAGTTCACTTAAACCGCGGCTCTGATACCAACTTGTAACACCCGGCTTTTAAAACAAAAACACCCCTGAAAAATTTTTCATTTAAAACACAGGTTTCAATACATAAAACCATAACAAGGGGTATATTTTAATAAAAACGGGTACAAGTGTATCAAGGAGAGTATAAAATACCATAACTCCTTTAAAGCCGGGCTGCTACTGACAGCATCTATAAGTCCCACTTCAAAGTCACGGACTCTATCTTGTCCCCTACCAGTATCATGCTAACCTGCAGGGACAGTAACAAACGGAATGAGCTACAAAGCTCAGTGAGTAATCAAATCTACAAATAACACGTATTAAATACTATCATGTATTTGTCTGGATATCGAATCCAAACTTCCAGCCTTACTGGCTGACCGAATATCTCTTAGGATTTCATCCTATTCTGTAGCCCTACAGGCTAAATCATAGTGACCTGTAATTAACAAGCCACGTTAGTTATTTGCATCTATAATCATGTCTAACGATTTCTGTCCCATATTTCTTAGTCACATTGGACTGCATCATATATCATGGCTAACAGCCGCACCCTGTGTCATAGCTATATAAGCTGCACCAAAACATTATCAATATACAATTCATAGCCCGCAGGCTGCACCAGCTGGGTTTAATAACCCAATATCATAGCCGAAAAGGCCGCACTATGTACCTGTAACCAAACCATAGCCATAAGGCTGCACCATGTACCTGTAACAAAATCATAGCCATAAAGGCCGCACCATGTACCTGTAACAAAATCATAGCCATAAAGGCCGCACCAAATCATAGCCCAAAGGCCGCATCGGAGACATAGCCCGAAGGCCGCACCGGAGTCATAGCCCGAAGGTCACATCGGAGACATAGCCCGAAGGCCGCACCGGAGTCACAGCCCGAAGGCCACGTCGGAGACATAGCCCGAAGGCCGCACCGGTTGGATATACAATCCAGAAATCATAGCCATATAGGCCGTACCCATTGGATATAAAAATCCAGAAATCATTGCCCGTAGGCCGCACCCATTGGATATAAAATCCAGAATTAGTTATGGCTCACGGGTTAGCCCGCTGTTGCCTAGACTCACGGTTCCGTTCTTGTCATCGCAATGACTCACGGCTTATCCGGTCTTGTCTCTTCAAACGTATCTTTGAACCATCATTTTCGTCCCACAATCAGTTTCAACCTGTAACAACTCAATCATCATATATCACATATGGTATCAGTGAGATTACTCACCTGGATGCTAGCTGCATTAAATTCCCGGTTGTTTCTTGCCTTTACGTGCACTACAACCATTTTGTCCCATACCTATTTATCCATTTATATACCAAATGATAATAGGTTAATAATCATCTACATTGACTCTAATACACTAGAGTTCAATACAATATCATTACAAACAATGCCTAGTTAATAAACTTTCCGTTTACTAACTTTTTATGAATTTTACTATTCACCGAGGCATTCGAATCGATCTACAGTGCCCCCGAGGGGTCGGAAACTCAATATAAAAATTTTCCAAAACTTTTCAGACCATAACGAGCCTATGGTCCAAATTTGAGCTAAAACGGACAAGCCAAGCAAAAGTTAGCATTTTAAAGTCCCTGCCTGAGGGGCGCACCCCGCCCAGACATGGGCGCACTGGGCCTGGGCGCACCCCGCCAGGGGTTTGGGCGCACCGCGCCTATCGCCTGCAGATGTCTCCTGTCCAGCCGCGATTTGTGCACTGTAGCACGCAGTTTTGGCTCATTAAGTCCTTAATCAGGTCCTTAATCGATTGGGGTTTGTTTCTAGGCTAAAACCTTATACTTTAACAAGGTTTTCAACCATCCAAAACAACCAAATCAATCAAAATGAAGAATTAGGGTTCTTAGTTCTAACAACCCCAAAACTTCAAATTCATCACTAATAACAACCTACTTCCATTTTCTTTAGTTAAGTCCTTATTCTTATGACTTAATGGAAGTATCAAGCTACTTATCACATGATTCCATAACTGAAATTGCACATTTCAGTTTCTATAAAAATTCCTCAAGAACAAACAATCAAGAACTTGGAATACTAACCTTGTTTGCTTGGGAATCACCAATTCCATGCTATGATTCCAATTCCATGCTTCAAGCTTCAAGGATTTCCAGGTTTTTGCTCTCAAAACTCATTCCCGTAACTGAAATTTGGCCAGTCAACAAGGGAGTCAACTTCTCTATATATACACCAAATTTTTACAAATTTGGTCCCTAAGTTCATTTCCTTGAACTTTGACCACAATAACCAAGTTTTATTACAATAAAACTTTCATTTCTTACATTTTTGCCACAACCAACAATATTTTTCATATTTGGTATTTCACATGGTCAAATGACCAAAATACCCTTTTTCGGTAAAACGACCCGAATTCAGTTTTTATAACATTTTAAGTCCAAAACTCAAAATATTATTTCAAACCAAATACTTTTCTGTCCAAAAGACCAATTTACCCTTCCAAGGTAAAATGACTATTTTACCCTTTTTATTATAATTATAAAAAGAGTATCTTGGCGTTACAATATATTAGGTCGGACATTGTCTGTGGAGAACAACAACCAGTCAAAAAGATACACGTAAGAAAACTCATGTGAAGTGGTTACAATGCTCATGCTAACCTATACCGTAAAGTTAGGAGAGCATTCAGAGAGTTCTTCGTGTATGGATCCCAATGAGCATTTAAAGCTCTACCACTTTAGATCAACAAAAATGTCATTATACAAAAACCTCTAAATGTCATCTTCGGATGACTAAGATATTGACATAACAAAATATATTCTACAATTTCCCTTTTTGTGTCGAGTGCTTTAAACATCTATTCAAGTCTTCAAAATCCCAGGAAACATTGAATGACCGGTTTTGAGCATCACTATATGAACTTCTCGGCACTGGTTCAGTTTTTCTAAGACCGTATTTCATTTATCATCTTTATTCTTCGAACAAAGCTGACCTCTGTCTATAAGAGATCAAATGACTGTTAAAGAGAATATAACCTTTTATTCTACTCTGAAAAACATCTTCTTCAACCTCCCTGATTCAATATACTTTTCAATATAAACAGCACCCAAAGTTGGAGTCATCAAGATTTCTCCATCAAACCTATCGGCAATATTAGTCACCACATAATTTGGACAATCAAGCTTGTTCCTAATGTAATGTGCAAGAACAACATCCTTCCTTGCAATATCCTTATAATAGAAATACAAGTAATTCTAGATGATTCTACTAAGTTCATGATGAATTGCAACACTTGAAAGAGTAAGAGTTTTATACGGCACAATAAAGTCATGTGGATTGAGATAGTGAAAATCAACAATTGGAATCATGCATTCTTCATCAGCTCCTCGTGTCACACAAATAACAAAATTTTCTAATAACACATTTGAATGAACACCCCTTTCATCAAAATTAATCCTTTGAATCTTCTTGAGTGATCATACTTCTAATGGAATTCTCACAATTGTCATATAAAACTGAATAGCCATGTTTTTATAACCCTTAGACAAAGCATTTTCATCATCGATACCATTCATCCATAGATATGCATAACATCTTGAAGAACTAGGAAAGTGTTGTAAAAATTCCCAATATGTAACATCCGCGTTTTCAGCCTAGGAGTTTTGGGCTGATTATTTTGTTTTGTTCATTACTAAAGAATCCTATAAAATCTTTCTCTTTATCCTTTGAATTACTCTATATGAAGGAATGGATATAGAAACTTAGATTAAGTCAAATATTTCTTTAAACCAAAATAAGGACCAAATTATGAAGATTTTAGTGAAAGGGACCATTTTTGCCAGTTTGTGAAACTGGTGGATAAGGTTGACCTAGTCAATGACCTAGGTGTAGAAGTATTGTGGTTTTGGGGTAAAATTTAGGATATTGGAAACTTCCATATAAAGAAATACCCTTTCGGAGTGTTGTTTGTAAAAATATTAAACTCTAAGGACTATTTATGCCATATCTTGAAAGATGCAAGGTTTTAGAGAGGGGTTTCCCCCATTTCATCCACATAAAATTCAATAGCCATGTTTTTATAACCCGTAGACAAAGAATTTTCATCATCGATACCATTCATCCATAGATATGCATAACATCTTGAAGAACTAGGAAAGTGTTGTAAAAATGCCCAGTATGTAACATCCGCGTTTTCAGCCTAAGACTTTTGGGCTGATTATTTTTTTTTGTTCATTACTAAAGAATCCTATAAAATCTTTCTCTTTATCCTTTGAATTACTCTATATGAAGGAATGGATGTAGAAACTTAGATTAAGTCAAATATTTCTTTAAACCAAAATAAGGACCAAATTATGAAGATTTTAGTGAAAAGGACCATTTTTGCCAATTTGTGAAACTAGGGGATAAGGTTGACCTAGTCAATGACCTAGGTGTAGAAGTATTGTGGTTGTGGTGGAAAATGTAGGATATTGGAAACTTCCATATAAAGAAATACCCTTTCTGAGTGTTGTTTGTAAAAAATATTAAACTTTAAGGACTATTTATGTCATATCTTGAAAGATGCAAGGTTTTAGACTTTAGAGAGGGGTTTCCCCCCATTTCATCCACATAATCGATTTGGAGAGAAGTAAGAAGAGAGAATGGTGATTTTCTCGAGGATTAGAGAGATGGAATGATTGGTTATGAAGATTAATCAATGACTCTTGAGATTCATGGCAATTAGGGGTGTACATCCTTCTCCCTTAGCTTGTAAACCCATTTTTAGGTAAGGGTTGGTCTCAAATATGAGAATTCTTGATGGAGGAGGGTTTTACTATGATTCCAATTGATAAAATGGTGTTTTATATCAGTATATGATCATCATCCAATCCATGGATGATCTAGATCCATCCTTTTGATTGAATATGGTATTATGAACTAGAAATTGGAGATTTGTTGGTTTTATGAAGAAAATAGTAACACGTGGGAGATTTTAGTGGTTTTAGATGAGGAGGATTCACTTTAAGTGTTTCCCCAATAATTCCAATCTTTGATGAGTGGATAAAACCTATGAATGAAAGTTGGGTATGTATTAATTTTAGAAATGCGATTGGTGAATGATTGAACTCATGGAGAAGCTTGTAATCTATGGATGCATTGCATCATTTTTAAGGTGTTAGTGTAGTATTGATAATTTCCTAATGATTTCATATAATAGAAGAAGGAATTTCCACTTGTAGACATCAGTTGATGGAATGGAATTGGGTAGTGAAGGGATTTTGCCGAATTGTTGATAGTTGCGTCTTTGATGGGTTGTGGAGGAATGAATTCAATCCTTTATGATTCAATGATGATTTCAATCCAATTAGTGAACAAACCCTTGAGAATGACTTGAAACCATGATTGGAATTGGGTATTCCATGAGTTTCATCGTTTAGACCAATGATTGGAATTGGGGATTACATGAGGCTATCTTCTTTGGAGTTTGAATTTGAAGGTGGGAATGACTCCCTTGGAGATGACCTAAGATCAAGATCTTAATGGATTGTTTATTAAGTGTTGAGTGTAATGATTGACTTCGAATTTAGGTCATTAGCATCTTGTGAGAAATAAGAACTTGATTAGTGGTTATCATTGGATTAACTCATGAACACTTGGAGTGGGAGTTGAATCAATGGAAATCAGTTCTAAGATGTTTATTTTTATACATATTTAATGTTGGGATGAATTGGAACTTAGTTTGGGTCAAAGGGAGACTAAAAGGACCAACAATTAAGCCTACAACACGTTTCACACGGCCGACGCAACGCCCAAAGAGTGTGGGACGGGACCCACATAAATAGGAAACAGAAAAAGGAATCTCCTAATGACTCACATGGCCTACGTGAAGTTTGGCCTTAGGCCACGCATCTTGTGCAAATGCGCAGTCTAGATTTCCTTGTTGTTTTGTTTTGGGTCTTGTGGTTTGGGCTTTGGATCCTTGTGTTGATGCCAACTCTTAGGGAAAGCTTTACCTAGGATTTACCTTACCTTATAAAGTTAATAATGCCCTTATGGTTTTGAATGATGGTTCTTTTTCTATTGAATAGGCAGAGCTTAGCTGGTGCAACTCTTATGGTGAAGTGTCAAGTTTTGGTTACAAGTAGGAGATAGATTGTATCAACTTGGAGATGGGATTGAGGACTTGAGTTACCACTCAATTAAGGAATTTTGATTGAGGAGTTATTGTCTAGGGACATTTCTTTATACAACAATCTTGCATGGAGTTAGTGGTGACTTGTAACTTAACCTTGGGTGAGTTTATCGGGAGTACACATCCTTACCACTATCTTTTGTGTGTGTTATCAACTATTTTTATGTGTATTTATTATGTGCAATGTGCTATATGATTACTAATTGTGCACATGAAATGAAATGAGTTTTAAAGATCTTTTCAAATAAAAATTATGATGTTGTTTTGAAACAGTTTGGAGCATCCTATTTGTGCATTTCATATAGGATGGGATTGACTGTGTGAGCATATGAGAACGAGTTTGACCCTTTCCTCATTCAAAAAGGGTGGAGATGTTTTAGTCTTACCTGCATATAGGGAAGACAGAGGGGATGATTTTCCCGCCACTAGGGAATCACATGAGGGGTAGTTACCCCTCATGAGGCTAGTGTGATGGAAACTAGTCTTAGTTTGGCCTATGAGGGATCAAGTGACATGTTTTGTGCATGTTGCTTGAGAACTTAGGTAGGTGTCGTCGAGGTGAGATGGACATTGGTTGGGATAGTTGCATCATGCATTGCATTGCATTTCTTAACTATCCATGTTTTGGCTTAATTCTTGTGACGTACTTTTATCCTTATAAAAATTTTGAGATGATAAATTATACAAATTTCAAAGGGTGTGAAAATTATTTTTGGGGGTTTGTCCCGAATGTGGTGGTTACACTGCCCACTCTGAATGGGTCAGCCTCGGGCAAGCTCACTAGGCATTCCATTTCCTAACCTATTTTGATGTGTACTCAGGTTGAGAAGATATGTTAACTTTAGAGGATCTAGACATTTTTAGAAGGTCATGGGTTGTGTGGTTTCATTTAAGTTGTGCAATGATATTCGGATTAGAACAACATTGCTCTTTTACAAACCAAAATGTTTTATTTAAAGTGCAACCAAATGATTTTTCCGCAACTTAAACTCTGAAACAAATTATTAACAAAACTCGACGTGTTTTAAAACGATATTTGAACGTAAAGTGACTCTTTTTAAAGATGTTGAGATTTAAAGTTTCATAAAGGATGATTTATAAACAATGATGATAAACTTTGGGTTTAAAGAGGTGTTTTTATGAAAACCCTTAAGCGAGGGTGTTCCACAGTATCTCAACAAGAATGAAGTATTTATATATATAGAATGACCCTTTTGGGTTACACACATGGCATGATAAAATGACAATATAAATTAAAGGTGGAATTAAAAGGACTAGTTTGTTAATTTGTCATTTTATGAATTAACTAGAAACTATGAAAGGGGCTGGGAGTAATTAAGCCAAATATGATCCCCTGAATCTTCTTGAGTGGCCATACTTCTAAAGGATTTTTCACCATTATCATATAAAACTAAATAGCCATGTTTTGATAACCCTTAGACAAAGCATTTTCATTAGTGGTACCATTCAGCCATGGTTGTGCATAACATCTTAAAGAAGTAGGAAAGTGTTGGAAAAATGATCAGTGTCTCAACAAGTTTGAAATGTTTCTATATATATAATGATACTTTTGGGCTACACATAAGGCATGATAAAAGGAAAAAATAAATTAAAGGTGGGATTAAAGGGGCTAGTTTGTTAATTTATCATTCTATGAATTAACTAGAAACTATGAAAAGTGTTGGGAGTAATTATGCCAAAGATGATAAGCGATAAGGCCATTGTTAGAGCTTTCTTGGAGGTGAATGAACCATGGCGTAAAGCTTACAGATTAGAGGTGCCTATGGTTTTGGGGTGGTGCATTCTCAGTGTCCTTTGATCGTGTTCTTAGGGTGCGAATTCATTAGAGGGGTGCTACTTTGAACCCTAGGTCATCATTTCTTGAACATCAAAGGTATAAACGCTAACTTTTTGTTACATGATTTGTTGAACTTGTGGTACTCTTGCTTGGGTTTTAATTTTGTTGCCATGTTTTTTTGTTGTTATTTGCATCAAACCCCTACAAAAAGTCCAATTCACAGTCAAACACATTAAGCATAGAATAATATTGTTGAGGTTTTAATTTGAAGGCTTTAGCAATTCCCTACTCATATTCTCTTACCAATTCCATATTTCCTTTATTTTAATATCCTTGTCTATAAGAGCATCATGCTGAACTTGCTCTGTATTCCTTGCCTCAGCAATGTTTCGTCTCATATCCTATTCCTGATTTTTTCTCTCTTCTTTCGACAAAACAACCAAAATTCATTTTTCGTTATCGATTACCTTCCACTCGCCATCAGTGATAGCAGTCAAAGTTACAAGTGCGGAAGATATACTCGAAGTAATTGGAGCCTTGAGAGTAATATTGTTGAGTAAAGAATTCGATCAAAGATATAATATGATTAAGTAATATGAAGGAATGATTCAAATCAACCAACACACAAACAATTATAAAGATGAACATATGAATATGGGAAACAAGGTGTCAAATGTTTGGATTTCACTATAGAGGTTTTATAGTAATGGTGATTGTGAAGCACACCTGACCTAGGCACGATATCCTAGCACGATATCCTGATATTTATACGTGATCAGGATTTCGATTGTACAAAATATGCAATCGTACAAAAAGGAATATTCTAACAGAGTACTATCCAATGGGGGCACAACAACGTGCAATGCGTAGCCTGACATGTGCGCGTTCTGTTTGGATAAGGTTGTTACTTGATCCTTCGAATCCTCTAGCACATGACAATTGGATCTTCAGACTGAACTGAACACTTCGCATGGTTGGGACCTTCGGATGGAAGAACACACTTCAACACAAAAATGACTCCAACAATCTCCCTCTTTGTGTGAAGTGGCATCCGAAGTCTTCAACTTAAATGACGTCTATAAGCTTCAACCATGTAGTGCCTCACTGCCATCCACCAATCCACATGCTCCTTCAGCTTCTTCTTATTCTCGGCTGTATTGATCCTGCATGCGTTTGCACGACCAATCGCATTCTTGATTACTTCATCAGGGTATAAACCCTTGAAGTCCACTTCAACAAATTTTCTTATCTTTCTCCTATCTCGAGTGTTACCCTTGTACACAACTCCCTAGGGTTGTGTAGGATCTCTCCATCTTCAAACAGGCCTAAATTTTCAATTGTACATACTGGGGGAGCAAGGGTTTTTTCAAAGCACTTTGCTACATCCAAATCAACTTTTGCAAGACGTTTCATGTAATGATGTAGAAAGCATAAATGTGTTATTTGGCTTTGGTCCGGATGATGATTGATGGTGCAATGTCAACATGAGCTTCTTTGAGTAGATCCAATAAAATGATGAAATAGTGAGGATTCATTATTGAAAAATCTATGATTGAGAATCTGGATTCAATTCATCAGAACCACGAAGTACAAAGAATTCGAAGTTCTGGAAGTAACCCTCAAAAAGCTCGCCATCTTTGATGGAAATCAACTTGACAATCCTTTTTCTGTGCCATAACTCCTTCGGTTCTCGAATGTATGTGGCATGGAAGCACATCTTTCTTGATCGGAAGGATTCCATTTGATTTCCCCTTACCGCCCTAACAAATTGGAAAAATGAGAAGGTCTTTGAGTTGTAAGGGATGTCAAGTTGAATATCCTCTGTGTTATTGATAGAGTAGTCCTCTAGGGGAAGGCGATTGAAGACCTCATAATCGCCAAAACCATGAGCAATGATCTGCTCCGCGTTCTAGTTTTTGTCAATAGGACTCATGTCCCCCTTTCTGTCTCGGGACAAGGAGTTGATTACAAGGATTCGGGTGAACTCAGCCTCTCGTTGCTTTTGAGTCTCCTCCTTGCTAGGTTCGATCAAAACATTTTTCCCTTTGTCACCAGCACCCGAAGATCCTGCACCGGATAAACTAGCTTCGAATGTGGAAGTGATAATGGAGAAGGTTGGACCGGTGGTGTTGATGACAATACCTTTACGGAAGTTTGGATTTTGTAGTGGAGGTTGTCCGAAGGTAGGAGTGACTGTGGATAAGGTGGCAAATGTGGTTGCCATTGTTGTTGCTGTTGTTGTTGTTGATGATGATGTTGTCATCGCTGCAGAAAAGGCATGGGACCTTGAACTACCAGCTTCTCCCCCTTGCGAAGGATGAACCGAGGTTTCAGGTTGAGCAGACACCTGGGGTCCTGTTTGGGCAGCTTGAGGCCGTCGCATGCTATGCGCAACTTGAAGAAGAGGTTGAAGAACGTTCTTCAAGTCACTAAAAATATTGTTGGTTATTGTTGAGTTCGTTTTTTCTGATTTCTTCGACGAACTTGTCAACCGAAGTGGCTGGCTGGGCAGCTGTCAGCTCAGCAATCTTGGCGTTTGCCATTTCCAATTCCTTCTCATAGTGATTTTTGTATTTCAAATTAAGGGATTGAGTCTCAGTCTGAAGTCCTTCAAAATACTTCATCAAATCAGCATTTGAAGACTCAACCCTAGCAATCATATCTGAAATTCTTTTCTCCGTTTCCTCCTGGAGTAATCTATGCCGAGTTTCAACTTCGGATACAGCAGTGTTTAACTTCTGTTCAAGAATGGTTCGGACCTGAAGTTGTTGGTCCAACACTCTCTGTTCTGATTGTAAAATCATGGCATTTATTTGTTCTGGGATGTTGGTTCGTACTTCTTCAACCTTGATCATCACGTCCACTTCGGTTGGTCTCTCTAGATCGTAACCGGTTTGTGTCTTTAGAAGAGTATTAAGCTTTGTGTTGAGGGTTTTGTATTGTTTGATTAACACAAAATCCTCATCGTTTAAATTATCGTTTTCAGGATCATCTAACGAGATAGGATCCATCTAATAAGCATTATATTCTTCATCCGAAGTGGGTGGTCGTTGTCGTGATGATGGTTTAGATATAGCAAACCCTTCTTGAATCTCATATTCTGGAAGAGAAGTATCAATGCCAGAAGTAGAGGTGAAAGTAAATAAAGGACGAGAAGATGTGATGATTGGTTCAGAGGTTATTGTTTCTATATTGATTGGTTTGGTTGTATAAGTGGTGGAGGTTGTAGATGTTTCAGCAGTGGTGGAAATAGGAGGAACATCTGAAGTGGTGGTTTGAATGGTTGTGGTGAATGGAGTTGAAGTAGTAATGGGTTCAGAAGTGATGGGTTCAGATGTCATTGGTTCGGACAGTATGGCTTCTGATGTAGAAGTTTCAGAAGTTATAGGTTCAGAAGTTGGTTCGGATACTGGTGGTGTTGGATGGTAAAGGTTAATGGAGCTGTAGTGGGTGGTGGTGATGGAATTTGAGTTTCATGGATTGGTGAAGATTGAGGATTTTCTTCTACAGAGATTGTTCAGTCCGAATCCGAAGTCTCTTCATTAACAACCGTTCGTTTGGTTCTTTTCGGTTGGGTTCGTTTAGGTGGGTTCTGTTTTGTAGCTTTTCTCTTCTTGGTCACCTTCGGACCACTAGGACGACCAGTCCTTTTCTTCTTACCCTTAGGGCGTGAAGCCGCTTCGACTTGGCGTTCAGCAGCCTAGTCACGAACAGGGTAAGGCATAATAAAAGTGGTCTGGTACACGTCAATAACAGAGTTAGGGAGGGGGACTTTGGAAATCATGGTCGGTGGGATTTGGGCATAGAAACCAGTTTGGTTTTCATCCACATGACGTATGTTTATGTTTCCATAAGTCATGAGAAGAAGAGTGGAGTTATATGGAATGGCACCTGTAGTAGGAATCATGAACAATGATGGCTCAGAACCTGGCGTTTGAGATATTTGTTCCCCTTCGGTTGTGATTGACATGGGAACATAAGCCAGCCCATAGGATGGAAGTGAAGTCCACCTCCATATCGTAGTAGATGCCCTATAGAAGGCCCATGAACGTCTGGCTAGCTGAATCCAGACCAGAAGTGCATCCTGATAGACCCCTCAGAAAAATGCCAAAGAAAAATTTCCACAGACTGGGAAGTTTGTTTTTCTTGAAGCTACCAATGGTTTGAAGTTATGGTGCATATCCCATGGAATTGAACATGCCCAAATTTTTTTCAGTAGAAGGCACGATGGGATTTGCAGGAATGGGATTTGTAGAGCTCTAGCAAATCGTCGTTTGTCAAGTTTGATTCATTTGATGTTTGTATCGGCCTGAACAGCTTCATAAGTGATGCAATCAGGAGTGTTGACAGCGTTGTTGACAACGATTGCTGTGTAGTGTGCCCTGAAAACCAGTGTAGCCGGAACAGCCGGGCTAGCAGTTAGAGAATATCCAAGAACTGAGTTTTTCAGGAATTCTACCAGAGCATCAAAGGGTTTGGGGTAGAGTTTGGAGTCAAATCGGAGTAGGAAGTTGCTGGGTTGTGGCTTGAGAATGGGAATGGACATGCTTTCATTAGGACTCTGGGATGAAACATCATGAGCGGCAGCCATTGGTGTGGATGAGAGGAAGAAGATGATGAACTAAGGAGTTTTGAGAGTGATTTGCAGAGGAAGTTTGAAGGTTGTGATCGCGTAAAGAATGCAATGGTGTAGTCGTGTGGTATTTATACTATTTGTGGTCCCAAGGAAATTAAATGCGCGTGTTGGAGGGTCCACTAAGAGTTTGCAACGCCAGTGACGTAACGTTCCACTATCCCTGTAGAAACGGAAACGACACTGTCAGTCATGATGAATTTTGAAATTTGAAAAGGAACCGCCAATTACAAAGATCTTTTTGTTGAGATTTTGTGTAATTTGAGAACCTAGGATTCGATTTCAACCGATCAATTATTTATTAAAAGAATGTTTGTTCTTTTTAATAATTGGTTTATCATAAATGCAACCAACCATTTTTCATTAAATGACTTCGTATCAATTAAGAGTTGTTTGAAAACATTTGACAAGACGAAGTGTTGTCTTATTTGTGATGCAATCCTTCAGATAATAATTGAAGTGTCTTCGGATGATAAGAAGAATTTTTTCCAAGACAAACAATAATTGAGGATTATCACATAAAGCTATATAAAGATTTTTCTGTAAGTATGCATTAAGACCATGATATATTTCTCCTTGAAATTTAAATAAAATAGAGATTTATCATTTTAGTATTTAGATGTCTTCGAATCATGTTGAAAGTCCATTTTTCAGTCCGAAGCATATGTGATTGAACATCAGTCAGAAAATATCTAAGTCTAACCAACCAATGTTACTTCCAATACGCATTTTTGCAATATTCTTTGTGTTTTGATTGATTGTTTCAAAGTTTCCTTGCAAGAATGAGGTTAGCAACAACTACATTAAAAATTGAAAATATTTTTACTTTTGAATTGAGCATCCGAAGTTAGTTTGAAATTTTAGATTGAACATTGAAGACATTTTGAAAAACTTATCCCATTTCATCAGTTGAAGTATTCAGATACGTTTCCCTGATGACAAGCCTTCAGGATTCGTACACTACATCAACTTTTGTCATTAAAGACAGATTACTTGAGATGTTCAGAGAATATTGATGTTTAATAAATAGTAATGTGCTTGTTGTTATCTTTTTTTGGAGATTTACTTGTAGCAGTTCCAGTTTATTACTAATGAACGAAGACTCGTATACGTATCATGCTTAGATATTATCAATTTATGAAAATATTTTATTTGATACATATGGATATTATTACTTTTATGTTTAGTAATCATGATTTTTAATTCTTATCAATAGGTTTAATCATAAGAGATATGATAAGTATATGTCTCCAACAATATAAATGGTAGTTTGCAATTTAACTAAAACTTGTTGATAGTTAATTTATGTTCTCATGCTTATTATGTCATTAAGTTTTCAATTTAGAGTAAGGTAATTTACTTGATAATATTTTACAAGGAATTTTTTATGGGGCCTCAATTCGATATTCATTCTAGGCCTTCAAAATGTTAGGGTCGGGCCTACATACAAGAAGATGAGCGATAAATCGGTCATCTGATTTGACTTGCAATAAGGGAACTAATGATGATATGCATTTTTCATCAAGGTATATCAAAATGCATATAGATACATTCGTATGTATGTTAACAAAAAGAATGCATATAAAGGCTCAAGGTTCTCTTATATCTACTCTATCCAAATGCCACCATCTATAACTAATTACATTTACTAATTTACCCCTCATTTATTTGTTCTAATTTATACAGGAATTCCTGAGCAAAAACAATACCATCTTTATAACAAAAAATCTTGTCCAACCTTTGGGCAGGTTCTATCTTTATCAAGTTTATTGGGGCTGAAGATAGACAACTAAATGACATAACAATAAAGAACAAGCGTACCCCTTCATCTTGAGGAACATTAGCCAGCCTCGAGTCAATAATACAACCGACTTCATCTTTATGATATATGGTGTATATTTTAGCCAATTGTACAATATTTACACCATCACCAACATCTACACCAGCACCAAATCCTCATATATGTTGAAATGGAGGTTATTTTCTCATGAAAATGAATTTGTATCGTTGGTCTCTGGAAATACTCTATAATTGGTATTTTTGGAGTTAATCTCATTCTTGCTT
This sequence comes from Cichorium intybus, assembly GCA_023525715.1. Taxonomy (NCBI): domain Eukaryota; kingdom Viridiplantae; phylum Streptophyta; class Magnoliopsida; order Asterales; family Asteraceae; genus Cichorium; species Cichorium intybus. Next base: position 106,343,744 of record CM042012.1, on the reverse strand, counting down.
TAGAACATAGCAGTTTATATTGTCCTATGTGGTAGTTCCATTTTCGGAGTTAGATTTAGCTAACTGTAAAAATGACCAAATCTGATGGGTTTTGAAACCATAAAAAGACCGGTGGAATCAAATTTTTAAATATAGAACCAAAACTGCATTTAGATTTAGATACATACTACAGGGACCAAAACTGTAATTTAATTTTTTATGTTTTATGGGTTACTATCCGAAATTCAAAGAGGCGGTCGGATCTATATACGAGGCTCCACTTTTGTGCGTTTGCAAAGGGGTACTTGGATTTCCCCTTTCTCAATCTGTGAACCTTTGGGCAGCTTCTATCTTTATCAAGTTTATTGGGCTGAAGATAGACAACTAAATGACATAACAATAAGGAACAAGTGCACCCCTTCATCTTGAGGAACATTAGCCACCCTCGAGTCAATAATACAACCGACTTTATCTTTATGATATCTGGTGTATATTTTAGCCAATTGTACAATATTTATACCATCACCAATATCTACACCATCACAAAATCCTCATATATGTTGAAATGGAGGTTATTTTCTCATGGAAATGAATTTGTATCGTTGGTCTCTCGAGATACTCTATAATTGGTATTTTTGGAGTTAATCTCATTCTTGCTTTAGAACATAGCAGTTTATATTGTCTTATGTGGTAGTTCCTTTACGGAGTTAGATTCAGGTAACTGTAAAAATGACTAAACCTGATGGGTTTTGAAACCATAAAAAGACCGGTGGAATCAAATTTTTAAATATAGAACCAAATCTGCATTTAGATACATACCACAGGGACCAAAACTGTAATTTACTTTTTTATGTTTTATGGTTACTATCCGAAATTCAAAGAGGCGGTCGGATCTATATACGAGGCTCCACTTTTGCGCGTTTGCAAAGGGGTACTTGGATTTCCCCTTTCTCAATCTGTGAACCTTCGTCTGCAAGCCCTACGACAGATAAATCGGAATACACTCCGACGAAGAACCCTGCCGACCACCTCTGCTTCATAAGCTTGCCGTCGTTCATTGCATTTGGTGATTTTCATCAACACCGCTCCAGAAAGGAGATCCAGGTAATCGATTTATTTCTCGTTTCTTCACTTGCCTTTTTGTAGTTTTGAATTATTGGTTGGTTCTCATGTGGAAAAATAGAATCGTTTCCTGCAAAAGATTGATTTCTTCTGGTTTTTGGTTGTTCATTCAATATAGAAACTGTTAAATTAAATTAGGGTTAGGTTTTAGCTCGTTGTGGTTTCCCTCTCTCTGCCCTTCAATATGTGTCGATTAGGGAACATTCGTCTGTGTTTTCACAAGCTGTGCCCGCAGACATCAAGCTCCCTTCCGTCGCCATTTTCATTGAGTATTCAACAAATTGATTCGTATTTTGCAGAACGCATGGCACATAGGATACTAAGAGACGTTGAAGCTGACGGTTGGGAACGTTCTGATTTTCCAATCATATGTGAATCATGCCTAGGCGACAATCCATACATTCGGATGGTAATCTCTCTACACCAATACAGTGCTAACAAGAGGTCAAGAGCCTTTCAATTTCAATACAAGAGATACTAATTAGCATATTGAATCTATGCAGACAAAAGCAGATTACGACAAGGAATGCAAGATCTGCACCAGGCCATTCACAGTCTTCAGGTGGAGACCTGGCCGTGATGCAAGATACAAGAAAACGGAGATTTGCCAAACTTGCAGCAAGTTGAAAAACGTTTGTCAAGTCTGTCTTCTAGATCTCGAATACGGTTTACCAGTTCAAGTTCGTGATACTGCACTCAGTATCAGCTCCCATGATTCCATTCCAAAAAGTGACGTCAACAGAGAATACTTTGCAGAAGAACATGATCGCAGGGTACGTCAATTCACAACACATTTTCACTGCTCACATCTACCTTACAGCACTTCCTCTATAACTTTCTTCTGAAGTTCTTGTGTTCAATTGTTGTTTTCCAGGCAAGAGCTGGTTTAGATTATGAATCATCATATGGCAAAGCCCGTCCAAATGATACGATCTTGAAGCTTCAAAGAACAACACCGTATTACAAGAGAAATCGAGCACATGTTTGCAGTTTTTATATAAGAGGTGAATGTACAAGAGGTGCTGAATGCCCTTACCGCCATGAAATGCCAGAAACCGGTGAGCTTTCCCAGCAAAATATCAAGGATCGTTACTACGGGTACGTAATCTATCATCTATCTTCTATTCTTCTTCTTCAACTTCTTCAAATTTCTTCTATTCTTCTTCTTCCACTTCTTCAAATTTCTTCATCCTTCCAAAATTTTTCAGAGTTAATGATCCGGTGGCTCTGAAACTTCTGAACAAAGCCGGTGAAATGCCCTCTTTAGAACCACCGGATGACGAGAGCATTAGAACTTTGTACGTTGGAGGACTTGACGAAAGGGTTTCAGAACAGGATCTTCGGGACAACTTCTATGCTCACGGTGAAATCGAGTCGGTGAAGATGGTGGTTCAACGGGCGTGTGCTTTTGTAACGTACACCACCCGAGAAGGGGCGGAGAAAGCGGCGGAGGAACTCTCGAACAAATTAGTTGTTAATGGACTTAGGTTGAAATTAATGTGGGGCCGACCACAAGTGCAGAAATCGGAAGGTGAAATGCCGTCAGATGAAGGTAGACAGGTGGCGCACGGAGGTTTGTTACCCAGGGCGGTTGTTTCACAGCAGAATAACCAGGTAAATCCGTTGACTGGTCAAGACCAACCACCGCCTCCTCCACCGCCACATATGCAGTATTTTAATATTCCGCCACCGGCACACCATGAAAGGACGTTTTATCCGTCCATGGATCCTCAGAGAATGGGAGCTGTTATTCGTTCGCAAGAAGGTGCTTCAGGTTCAGGTGAGAATAGAGGAGGTGGTGGTGGTCCACAGTATGCCGCCTACCCACCACCGCCGCCACCGCCTCAAGGTGGTGGTCAGTTTTATCAGCAGTATTATCCACCACCACCGTATGGGTACATGCAACAACCACCTCCACCGTACCAACAATATCCTCCACCGTCTTACCCCTCTGCAATGGCTCCACCACCATCCAGCGAGCAAAGTTATCAGCAGAAGCCGCCACAACCGCCACCGGAAGCCGCCCCTGCAGGGTCATCACAACAATGATTGGGAAGAAGCTTTTGTTGCAAGAAATGTCACGAGTGACACCGTTTTTCTAGTTTTTGTTTAATTTGGTAAAAGAATTGATGTTATGGTAGAGAAAAAGCATGCCGACTTTGGTGTCGGAAATATGTAACTTGTGATTTTACGATTACTTTGCTTTAAAGTATTGGATTCTTCGGGTTTTATTATCTTTCTTGTTATGTATTATTATTGTTATTATCATCCTAAACAATATAATTCCCATAATTGACTTACAAACATGAGTGTGAAATTATAAACTTGATGTACATTGCATGAATTGTGACAAATGGATCGAAATTGGATTCACTATGAATGTTTGTAGCCCAAAATTTTTATTATGTATACTAGCCCAAATAAAACTCAACAACAATATTCACAATCTTAACAATACTAAGAATCTCATAAAACTCAACAATCTTAACAAGTTTTTGAAAAAGTTCAAGCAATCAATCTCACATGAGTATTATCCTCCAAGAGGAACACAATTTTAATAAGCAAGAAAGAGGTCAGAGGTGCGTTTTTTATGGGTGTTTGCTAAACATACACTCAGTATACACCTCCTAATAAGAACTATTTTTAACCATTCATATCTGGTTTTTTTGGAAAATAATACAGTTTTAACAAATAAAAAGAAGTTGACTTTGAATAGATGTGTATATCAAGTATAATGAAGTGTTGGTTATTTCTTTTTTTATTCTCTATCATTATTGGACATTTGAAATTAGGCTATGATTTTAAAATATCTGGTTTAGTTCAGTTTAAACCCGAACCCAAGTGTATTGAAACCGATTTTTAGGCGTTTATAAAACCAAAACCGAACCGAATATTATATGCGGTGTAGGTAGATTTGTTTTCGGTAATCCGGTCAATGCTCTCGTACCGAGTTAAAAATAACATAGTTTTTTATTTTTATTTTTTTAGAATTAGACGGTCAATTTGGTTAGTCAACTCTCAGGTGCTGTTATTTTTTAAATTTAATAATAATAATAATTATTATTATTATTAGAAAATTAATTTTCAATTGTAAAGTAAAAAAAAATGTCAAATTTGCCTGGTTCCAATATTTACAATTTTACATCAATCTGTATCATCTCGTGTAATAGGATACCCGATCCCATGTCTTCTGGTGGGAAAAACGACAAACAAAGCACTGCAAATGAGACCGATGCCGATCGGAACATTGTCCAAAACCTCCTGACCTTCACGTCCCGGCGATGGATAGAAGCAACTCACCACATTCCGATCCCTCAACGTCACCGCACCAAAAACCAACACCGACAACACGGCGTGGACCCAATCGATGAACCTCAATCGATACTTTCTCAAATCGATTACATTTTTGGAATCGTAATAGTCGAATAGCCACATCCCTTGAAAAGTTGCGAATCCATAGTAGAGTTGACCATCATCGGACTTGATACTATCGGTAAAGCAGGCAAGGAAGCAGGAGGTGGCCAAGAGGAGGAGGAGCACGGCGGTTAAGGGACGGGTGGCGGCATCACAAGAGCCGTTGTTGGTGAAGATTGGTGTTAGGAGTTGGAAGGCTAAGAGGGTTCCTGTTGGGAGGAGTTTGGCGAGGTTTGCGGTGCTTGTTAGCGTCTGGGAGAGTGCCCGTTGGGAGATGGCGGTGGATGGCGGCGGCGGCGACGACGGTGGTTGTGGTTCCGGGGTGGTGGTGGTGGTGGTGGGTTGTCTTGCTCTTAAAGACATGGTTTAGTTACAGGATGTTTATGTAAAGAAGCAAATTTATAGGATTTGAAAAAGTTGGTTTTTAAGGGGATTATATATTGGCGTGTGGGATTTGTATGCACCTAATCCATAAATGGGTTGAAGTTTTGTATGTCATAAATAAACAATGCATTAAAAGCAAAGTCTTGGGTAACTGTCTTTCTTTATTGATAAATAAATAGATGATGATGGTAACGTTTTAATTTGAGAATGAAACGTGTACATGACCATGGAAGTTACTTGAAGGTTTAAACTTTCATGGAAGTGGTAGATGGGTTTTTTTATCTTCCGAATGTTTAGATTTTTATGTTTAATTATTTTTTCTTGAAGAATCTTTCGAAGAAAAGAAAGACGAATATGAGATATACACGCGTCAAGAAAATTGTTATAATGATGTATTTTTTTAGAGACGAGGTTTTATAACTCTCTGGAAAATCCTACTTTTTATGGAAATAAGTTTATTTTAGGAAAATTACAAATAGAAGCCGTTAAGGAAAATAACTCTTAAGTAGGTTTTGTGGTAATCGTTCGGCCTTTTTCATTGAAGCATAATCTTCTCTTTGAAATTGGAACTATTATAAGTATATTTTGGTTCACCAGCATTACCGGTTGATCTCTCCCTTCCCTCAAAAAGATATATGTGAAAAAAATCACTCCAAAAGAGACTTTTGAGTATCATTAAGGATAAATAGTGGTGATGACTGATGCCTTTGTTTTGAGGAGTTATTAATCATATATTTTTGATTGAATAAACTAGTATAAAAAGTTATTTCTTACACGAAGGAATGATATATGACCATTTTTGTAATTTTATTTTACATTATTACATATATATCATTTCTACAATTTTTACAAAGCTAAAAACACATGGATAATTTTTGTTATTTTGTCATACTCTTACATAAAGACCATTCCTATAATTCTACAAATTAAAAACTCAAAGATTATTTTGGGAATTTTTAAAAAATTAAAAGCACTAAGACTATATTGTTTTGTCATATTACAATTCTGTAACTTAAAAACTTAAAAGATTATTTTTGTAATTGTTGAAAAATTAAAAGCACCAAGACTATTTCTGTCGTTTTGTCATACTATAATTCTATAAATTAAAAACTCAACGACTATTTCTATAACTTTTACAAAATTTCTATACCTTTCACAAAATTAAAATACAAGAACAATTTATGTGGTTCAACCAAACTGTTACATGCCAATTAAATTTTTCAAAAAATAAAAACCACTGTTGTTTTCTTTCCATTAAAGACAATAAACTGTCTTTATCATTTCAAGTCTTTTGTTGAATACAAGACTGGGTGGTGGTCCACAATATTAACAATTTTAATTCTTAATCACATGTTTACCAAAACAAATCACCAAAAACAATCCACATCAAGTGCAATTGGTTGTAGATGGATTACCACCAAAAAGCTATCATACAAGTAAAACTTCCACAGGCTTAAAGAAAAAACTAAAATGATATATATTTTTTTAAACAATCATCCTTTAATAACTATTTGGTTTGAAGAAAAAACTTCTAAAGCCCAAAAGTTTGATTAAACACCATTAGAACTTTTTCACAACTCATAATCTCTCATTACCACAATCTACACCTTCTTACAACACTTATTCCTTATGTTTTCGTTTTCAAGTTTCTAAAAACTTAACATGAAATTTCAACACATACAAACAATTTACTGAATCAGACACAACCAATCACACCTAATACTTGATGAATGTTGCAATAGCGTCAGCAATTTTGCTACTGTGAGCCGGCCCATTGCGGTGAAGCAATGAATGTTGTTTGGCCCATAAAGATTTGGGATTTTGGGGAAATAAAGAATTGCATAAATCCAAAACCATTGGGTTCTCGTAACGCTGCCGGAGGTTTTCGTACAATTTCGCCTTCTCACTCGCGTCTCCCAACTCCTGTATTTACAAATTACAACAACAATTATTTTTGCTTAAGTAAATGACCATCGACATTATTCATTGTAAAATGACTGTTTTGCCCTTCTCACCTCATGTGTCAAATCATTCAAAGTGACACGTCATTAAAACCGGTTATTCTAAAAAAATTCAATTATGGATTTACCTTAGGCTTCTGATTTTCAACTGCTGAGGTGTCATCCTCATTATTATCATCATCACCTACATCCGCCATCTGTACATCTTCATGTTTCTCTGTCCCAGATTTACATTGTTCCCCAATGGCATTTTCGTAATTTTTTTGCAATGTCATCTCTTTTTCTTTTTCTTCTTGTTGTTTACTCTGAATATTGTTATACACCTCCTTACTGTTTTCCATTTTCACTTCCTCTCCTTTATCTTCCATGTCACCATTCGCATCTTGATTTTGTGAATTATCAGTACTTGATGACGTGTCATCTCCATTAAAACTTCCCACCACTGAAGTTCCCTAAAATATTAAAACATTGTTTTTTTAACGATCCAAAAAACTGTAAACAAACCAAATTCATCTTGTATTTTCACACAAGATCCAAAAAAGAATGCAAGGGTAAAACGGTCATTTACCTCAACTTTGACTTGGACCAATCCATCACTTGTTTCCATCTGATCATTTCCAGGATTCATAATCTGCTCTCTCTCCAACCTACGCCTCATCATGATACATATAGCACATAGACAATCATCTTTATGACGCTTCACTCTGTTAAATTTTTTTTTTTAAAAAATGATATATAGAAAAAGTAAAACCAACCAAATATGAAAATGACAAAAATACCCTTGACGTTTTCGTGACTTATGTTTCGAATGACCACTTTTACTGGACTTCCCGTGACTGGATATGTTGCCATCTTTCATGTCATGTTCATTATAAAGTCCTGCAGCACTCCAATATTTTGAAAAATTCTTTTTTACACGTTTCATTAGTTCTAAAATATAATCGCCTTTATTATTGTATTTGTAGCAATTTTCCCATATGTATTGTACATCCATGTACACGTCTTCTGAATTCATGTATTTAAGACCTTTTTCAAGGTTGTTGCATATGGTCCCGAAATCCATAGGTGTTTTTATGACATCAAAATAATCCTGAATAAAAGAGAAAATATGAGTTTTTGAAATAGTAATTAATTATTTATATAATATATGCAATTGTATTTAAGAAGTTAAAATTACTGGTATTCCAAGAGCAATGGGATTCACTGGAGCATTAAAAGGCTCTGCTGCATCCATTTTCATAATTTTTTTAACCACCTATAAAATAACAAAATAAAATAATCATGATGAATTATATACAAATATAGTGAAAACAGATATTAGATGTGTAATGTGTTTGATAAAATTAGCAAAAGTTTCCATTTTTGTGGATGTTAAGAATATTATAAATTCAGCAAACATATTGACACTTTGATTAAACTATCTGCTAATCAAAATTGCATTTTTTTCAAGGTTTACAAATAATAAAAAATAAAATATGATTTAAAGGGTACCTCAAGGGAAGCATTTAGTTCTTGTTTGTTGTACACAGATTCTCTAGAAAGTAATCCAGGCTCTTTTTGATGCATTCTATCTACTTGAACCACTCCAGGATTATTACAATGACTCAAACTTGAGTTAAAACCCTTTGATGTTTTTATCTTTATACTCCCAGTCTTTTTGGCTTGATTCACAGAAACCCCTACACTATTTTCGGGTGCTGAGTTGGCACTGTCTTCTACTTTTTCACTAACTACTTGTTTATCAAGACCAATATGTTGGCTACTTTTATCAGTATCACTGTGTGTATGTGCATCTGAAGAAGTGATTTGTGGTTGTTCTAATGCTTTTGAAGGTTTGATCTTGACTTTGACCCGATTGTACACCAATCTTCCTACTGGTTTATCAGTTATTCCACTTGAACTGACAGCTGGCGGTTTTTCTGGTTGATCAGTTCCTGTTGAAGATGGGGTTTCAATGTCCATTCTTGAGTTTGTGTCATCTTTTTCTGTATCTTCTGGACCAGATTCATCTTCACCACTTAGGTTATCAATGTTTGGATCATCGTCTGGTGTGCCTGCATTAGGGGTGTTTTTGGAATTTCCCTTCTTTCCACGCTTGCGCTTCATGTTTATCTTACTTCTAAAACTGGTTCAAGCAAAAGAAGGTGATTTGTTCAATTTAACTGATTAATTTGTTAACTAGTTGTGAAGTATACTTTTGTTATTGATTAATACAATGTTTATTATGCAGTATAGAACTCAATGTTGAAGCAGACATCAAAATGTAAATGGAACTTCCTGTGACTCTGAAAGCTCTGATGTCTTTCATCAACCGACGAAATTCTCCCAAATCAGCTTTCATACATCCAACTTTGGATATACTTTTGCAAGGATCACGAAAACTTAATGCATAGTGGTAAAAATCATGTAATTTCTAAGCGATATAAACCATAAAACCAGACTGGATAATATTTACATAGAGGTCTTAATTGAGCTTATGGCTCATGCAACTACGAATCCTAGCAAACATGGTGGTTATAACTTGCGTACATAAGAAAACTAGCAAACATAACACATTAACATCGAATCCGTCACATATAATATACGAGCAAAAACCATCAGCGACACGTGTTTGTCTTCAAATTTCAATAAACCAAACAAGATCACTAATAGCAGATTTATATTTCCGAGATCATACAACAATTCACAACACTAAGACCGATTACGCGTGTTCACAATGAAACAAACGAATAAGATAAAAAGCAGAAACCCTAAAACTTTGGGAAAGAAATTAAGTTAAAATCGGCGAAGCATTTAGGACAAAGCGGTACCTGAAGACGATGAAGTGTCAGTGATGCTGAGTTCAGAATGCAAAACAACGGTTTCCAATTTTCAACTAATCTTTCAAATTTTTGAACGAGAATAAACGCAGACGAACGAAAGGGGCTTTGAGCGAACGAGAAGGGGGCGTTCTGTTTGGCGGGCACTTATCAAAGGACGGGCCGGGCTTATCCTTATAGATGGCCCGTTTTATTGGCTCATGGTTGAATATTGGGTTAAGATTTAATCACCTACAAGGCTAAAACTCATCCATAATTGAATACAAAGCAAAATTTGTTTTTGAAAAATTGTCATCGATTTCTTTCATAGAATACATAATCCAACTATTTTCGTTTAAATATATTAACAACATCTTTTAATCTAATCCATCATTTTATTTTAAAAGAATATTGAAAAATTAAAAATAAATCAATAGTCATATCATTTTGAGGAAAAAGACTGCGTTAAAAAATTATGGCGGCTAGAAATACAACATAAGGCAACCCTAACCATGGAAGCATAAGGCATCCAAGGCAAGCTTGGCCTGGTCGTATTGAATGATCATCACTAGCTCAATTGGGCTTAGTTTAAATAGTTTAGCACACTATCTAGAAGATGTTAGAATGTTTTATGATGTTGTGGAAGATTCTAAACATCATAGAAGACTATGAAAGATTTTTAAACAATACTGGAAGACCCTAGAATATTCTACAACATCATGGAAGATCCTCGAAGGTTAGGGAACCTTTTAAAAGACCATGAAAGACACTAAAACACCATATACTTCTTTATGGCGTGGTAGAATGTTTTAGAAACACATGGAAGCTTGTAAGTAGATATGGAGCTTGATACTTATCTCTAGAATTATCTTGTAAGTACCAAGTGTATAATAATATCTAAAAACTTTACGTGAGGAGATGAAAACACTTATGAATAGTTGTGGAGCTTATTTGCTCCAAACCATCCAAGAGTCTAATAAACAATCCAAGAAAGCATAGTGTAGTTGTCTTTAACTAGCAACCTCTTCTTAAGAGAAAAGTGGTACTTATATAAAATTATTGGTATTCCTATAAAAGAGTTGTGCTCAACAATCTAGTCTCGGTAAGTGATTTTATTCGTGTCATGAGTAGTTAATAACTCTACAAGTTTGGTGTCGAAGTAGCTTCTTTGGTATTTCTAAGGTACCACCAACACGATAGGTGATCTCCAAGTCATCAAAGGAACCAAGAAACTCAACAAGAACAACTATAACAAGTGAGGAACATACATGATGTCCTATTTACAACGACAAGACATTTGGGAGGTCGTTGGCAGAATCGAAACTATGTCGCCAAGGAAGACATCAATGACACTTTGTGTAAATAGAGAACGTAATTGCTGATCATTTATCACGGCTTCCGCCACAAGGACGGAAGGTGGAATTTAAGAATCCTTCCCAAACAAGCAACTATTTATGGTAAACAATATTCCTTGGTATGCTAACTATGTTAATTTCTTAGCTATGGGAAAAATGCCAATGCACTGGTCAAAGCAACGATAGAAATAGTTCATCACTTACGCACGATGGTTCATTTGGGACGACCCTAGTTTATTCAAGGTTGTACCAGATCAAATAATAAGGAGTTGCATCCCAGATGATGAGATTCAAGACGTTCTCGCACACTGCCACTCGTACGCACGTAGAGGATATTTCAGTGCAAAGAAAACAGGATACCGAGTGCTAGAGTTAGGACTATTCTGGCCAACTATCTCAGAGAAGCTCATAAGATGGTGAAGTCATGCATCAAATGCCAACAAGTCGGTAGCATTTCAAAGAGAGATCAGATGCCCCTTAACCCGATCTTGGTAGTTGAAATGTTTGATGTATGAGGAATAGATTTCATGAGACTATTTCCAACCTCTCTAGGGTATGTATATGTATTGGTGGCATTCGACTACATTTCTTAGTAGATTGAAGCCGAAGCCACCAGAACAAACGATCATTACGTTGTTTGCAAGTTCGTGAAGAAGAATATTTTCACGAGGCATGGTGTCCCAAGAGTGATCATCAGTGATGAAGGATCCCATTTTAAAATATTCAAAATTGGGAAACTTTTGAAACAATATGGTGTAAACCACCAAATTGCCACACCCTATCACTCGCAAACAAGCAGTCAAGTTGAAGTATCAAATTTTCAGATCAAAGAAATGTTGCAAAAGACAGTGCAGCCGGAACGAAAGGATTGGTCCCTCAGACTTGATGACACGCTATGGGCATATATGACAACTTTTAAAACACCAATTGGGACCACACCATATAGGTTAGTATATGGGAAGAGATGTCACTTACCAGTGGAATTGACACATAGAGCCATGTGGGCTGTAAAACAAGTCAACACAGACTATGATACAGCGATAAAAGAGCGGAAACTCCAATTATCGGAACTTGAGGAACTTCGCGACGAGGCTTATGACAGTGCGACCACGTACAAATCCAAGATGAAGACTTTTTATGATGTAAAGCTGAAACTAAAAGCATTCGAATGGGGACAAAGGGTTTGGTTGCTTAATTCATGACTTAAGGTGTTCCCAAGGAAACAAAAAAGAGCGTAGGATAAAAGATCGTAGCGGTGAGAGGAGATGACACCGTAATCTGAATTTAATTTGAATTTTAAAACTGCGAGATATCGTGATAACTCATTGGTTGTGCCACGAAAAGAGGATGTTGGTGACGCAAACCCTTCGGTTTTTAACTATAAATAGAGGCATCCACACGACATTAGATAACAATCCATCGAGAATTCTCTGGATCTCAAGGCTCATCTTCGTTCTTTTTCAGTTTATTTCAAGTAGTTTGGTTAGATTTGATAGTTTTGGCTTCTTAACCTTGTTTTTTTGGTTTCGGTTTCAGCTTGGTGTTAAGGGTATCCCAGATCTAGGGATTTGTCGGATCATTTGGTGTTGAGTTTAGATCTCAAGATGTACAAGTTACTCCTGTAGTTTTGTTAGTTTGGTTAGAACTGCTAGTTTAGTTTTTGAACGTTTTGTTACGAAAGTTGGTTTTTGATAAAGAAGTATTTTAGGTTCATGATGTTTCAAATCTGTAGATCAGATTTGCATTTCTATTTTATGATTGGTTTTATTGAGTTTGAGTTTTGTTTCAAGTGTTAGTGATTGTCCTACTATAGAGTGACACTATAGACAGGTTATTCTAAGACACAAAATGTCAACCACTGCCTTCTTGGTTCGACCCTTACTTACCCTAACTAATAGAGGAGTGAGGTTTTCTTATTTTTGACCGCATCAACGACTTCACACGTCAGCCATCTATGTTGAACCATATTCATTTGAAATTCAAAACTCTTAAATTTATTCAACTTAATTTTGATCGTTTAATTATATTAATAAATTATAAATTAAAACCCTTAAACCTTCAAATAAATAATCATTACAACCTTAGATTTTTTTCTAACATATGGTAATTAATTAGTTATTATTGTATTTTATGGGTTAAAATCGAGTTATATATAGTTTATTGAGATAAATCAAGTTGTTATTGCTTAAATAATGAGACGAAGGAAAAGAAACTTGAAAACATATTTGTATGATTTGCTAACATCCCTCAAGGTTTCATGTTGTAGTTCAATTATTTGCTACCTTTCCTCTAGATTTCTTTTTTGTAGACATTTATGTGTTCATGAATTAAAAATGAGAAATATATAGAACTTTTATGTTTGCATGATGTTATATTTATATAATCCATGAAAATCCATACTAAGATGTAATCGAAGAGAAAAAGTGATTCCCTTTTATTTTATTTATGTAATCAAGATTTTTTATGTCAGTTAATTTAAATTAGAGTTAGTTATATTGAGAGAAAGATTTTGTAAATTTATATATATATATATATATATATATATATATATATATATATATATATATATATATATATATATATATATATATATATATATATATATATATATAATCTACATCTATATTTACATCTATCTATCTATATCTATATCTATATCTATATCTATATCTATCTATCTATATAAATCTTATAATTGAGGATATTTAAATGAATGTGATTCAAGATAATTCATATACTAGCACCACAATCATTTGAAACTCCCACTACAACTCAAGAGTTTTCTACTTTATGTATACTTAATAGTTACAACTTTAGAGTTTTTAACTTATGGTTATTAATTAGTAATGCCTTTTTGTTTTCCTTATTTATACATATTGTAACTTATTTTAATAGTATATAAGTAAGTTTTGCTCACTAAAAAGATACATATGTTTCAAGCAATTTGTGATTCAAATATGAAGAGGTTCCTATATAAGAACATTCAAATGTTCAAATCATACTCGCTTCTCTTTTCTTTTTGGTTACTCACACTTTCAATTTTTTTAGATTTTGTTATGTAGAACGCATGAACAAGAAAAACAATGTGCAAATAGGTAAAGCCATATGAGTTCAAGTTTTTGATGTAATATTATTCGTGTATGGTTCGTTTTTTAAAACTTTGATAATGTTTCTATTCATATTGTTATGGTTTATATTATGTTATTATCGTGTTTAGTTTTTCATGTTTCTATTTATAATTTTAAGCATAGTCATGTCGTGTTTTTTTTTTATTTTGATTGAATCTTACTTCAATTATTTGTTTCATTTTCAACTTTACTTATTTAAAATTAATTTTTCTATACATAAATTTCATCGTTAAATAAATGTTATAAGAAGAGAATTTATTGATGAACGGATGACTAATATTCATTAGTGAAAACCATTCATGAGGGTATTTAAAAAGTATATTATTTTAGTCATGTTGATTTTTTTAGTTTTTTACTTTTAAAGTTGCTAATTACTAAGCTTAGTCGCTAACTTATTGTAAAATAGCAAACTTATTTTATTTTTATTATTTTCATTTTCAAAAACTTAAAAACTTAACCTTATGATATTAATGGTATAATTGACTTTATTGATCATTTAATTGATAGGTTTTGTCTATATAAGAACATTAAAATATTGAAATCATACTTTCTTTACTTTTTTTGGTTACTCACACTTTTGTTTTACCTTTTTAGATTTTGTTATCTAGAGTGCATGGAAAAAAGATAATATGCAAATAGGTAATGTTATATGACTTAAATTTAAGATGGATATTATCCATGTATATTTTATTTTTCCAAAATGTTAGGAAAACCTTTTTTATTCATAATTTTATGGTTGATATTATGTTGTCATCGTGTTTGGTCGCTAACGTTTTTATTTTAACTTTTAGCACAACGATGTCATGTTTATTTATATTTTGAGAGAATCATATTTTAATTGTTTGTTTCATTTTTAACTTTACTTAATAAAAGCAATTGTTGTATATATGTAAATTTCATGGTTAAATAAATATAAGAAGAAGAGAACCATTCGATGAACGGGGGACTAAATTTCTTTGGTGTAAACCATTAATGAATATGTTTAAAAACTATATTATTTTACTCATATTAAAACTTTTATTTTGTATAGCTTTTACTGTTAAATTGATTAATATATAAGCTTAGTCATTAACTTAATGTAAAATAAGAAACTTATTTTATTTTTTATTATTTTCGTCTTCAAAAACTTAAAATCTTAATTACATGACCAAATGCAAATATAACTCCTAAAAAGTTAAATTTAAACTAAAATTAAAACCAAAAGATTAACCACATAATAATTCATGATTACATAAACTATTTTCATTCAAAGTTTATATTTTCAATTTTGAGTAAAGATTAACCGGTAATTACTAAACAATTTAATCATAATTACTTAAAGAGAGGGATAAGATAAAAGAAATGAAAAATAATAAAATATTAAATACCATTACCATAATAAATAATTTATACATAAAATTTATAGTCGTATACAAATAATTTTATATGTTTATATATATGTGTGTGTGTGTGTGTGTATATATATATATATATATATATATATATATATATATATATATATATATATATATATATATATATATATTGATAACCGAGGAAGCCACACGACCCGTCCTTTGGACGACCCGACTGACCCAACATCGGGGCAACATGAACATCCGGTAAACTCATGTGCCAGGCAACCCACCCTTTGGGTGTACCGGTGGCCATCCCTAATTGAAACCGGTGAGAGTCGAACCCTTGACATCTCCTATGGAAAGGTGGGAAAGCTACCAACTTGGCCATCAGGAGATGGTTTATATATATATATATATATATATATATATATATATATATATATATATATATATATATATATATATATATATATATATATATATAATAATAATAATAAAAAGTATTAGATGTTTATAAATAAGTTTTAATAGATTTTTGGTATAAAATGTAGTTTAATTTAGATTTTTGTATTATATTTTATAAAATCTATTTGACAGCTCATTCTTTTTACATAATAAATAATTTAGAATATTATTTATGTTAATTAGATTAAATTATTATTCAAATAATACAACTTTTCAACTCCAAATTAAGAGTTATTTATTGATTAAGAGTTTACATCTTCAAATCATTAATTATATGTTTTTACACATATGAATCTAATAGAAAAATATTCACAAGAATACATCTCTAAGAGGAAACATTATTATTATTATTATTATTATTATTATTATTATTATTATTATTATTATTATTATCATTATTTATTATCATTTTGGATTTAAAGTATCTGTGTAAACGTATATCATTATATTTTTTAATGTTTGAATACTTATATATAATTGAATTCAAAAAGGTTAATATGTGCCTTTTTCGAGTCTTGGATGCAAATTTCAATATTAATACGTGATATCTATTATGATAACTATTTAGATTTAGTATAGTATGTTTAGATTAGATATGAAGTTTTAATGTTCATGTGATTGACCAATATTTTTACTATATAATTTTACTCATGCGCAACGCGCGGGTATACGCCTAGTCTATCTTATAATAGAGGCCATCCAAACGAATGTGGTTCAAGATATGCAAATATATTGAATTATATTCATTTGAAACTTACAAAGCTTTTCAACTTTCAAGTAATTAAACATGTACAACTTAAGAGTTTTTTAACCTATGATACCTAATTGTTACTTATCACACCTAATTAATATAAGAGTTATATATAGTTCACATATAAATTAGATTCTAGCTTGGATAATATGATGGAAGAAAAGTTGAATTGAGAACACACACTATTTGAAGTTTCAAATATTTATATTGTATTACAAAGGAGAAAAGTGAAGAAACTAACGCAAATTACAAGTCACGAGGCAAGAGAGAAACGACATGGTTGCTAACACATACTTTGGAGGTATATATGTTTATATTGTATTAAAAAGAAGACGCTTGAAGAAGCTAAAACAAATTACAAGTTGCAAGACAAGTCGCAAATTTCATATTGGTTCTACCACAACATAACGGTAGGAAGATATATATATATATATATATATATATATATATATATATATATATATATATATATATATATATATATATAGTATAATTGATTATTCTTTGTAATTAGTGATTTTCAATCATTCGAGAATCTATTGTTAATCCGCAAGTATGTAATATATATATATATATATATATATATATATATATATATATATATATATATATATATATATATATATATATATATATATATATATATATATATATATATAATAGTTTCTAGTCTATACTCGCCAAAAATGGTTTTTTGTTGTTTGAATAAGTGTGCTTATGTTGTTTGATGAAGTATTTAGTGGTCATTTGGTTTGTAGATTTTTTTTAAGATTAGCATGATTTGACAAGAAAATGGTATAAAAGTTGGGACATTATTGTCATGTAAAAAACTAAACATTGAAAAAGTAAAAGTTTGTCACATAAATACAAGTAAAAAACTTTAGCAACAAAAATATTAATACTTTAGCAATAAAACATCTTAACACTTTTAAGATTAACATTATTTGACAAGGAAAATAATATAAAAGTTGTGACATTATGTATTATTGTTAGTATGTTTTTTTTATTAAATTCTAACATAGTTCATGTCAATGTGTTGTACTATATTTTTAATGTTGGATTTTCCATATACACTTGACTTAAAATAGATGATTATATTGTTTTTATCGACTTTTAGTTAAAAATTTTATTATTGATATAAATTATCAATTGCGATGAATAATTTATAATTATTTTTACATTTATTGAAGATTTTTTACTTTCAGCATATTGATTTGAAACTCCTAATTATTCAACATCTATCATTAACAAATATATTAAATATAAAATAATATCATCTTATTGATAGACTTTTTGATTATTAATATAATATACATAAATTTTTTAATTAATGTATGGTGTTAAATACAAAAACTAAGTTAAACTTTTAAATTAACAATATAATACATTGAATTTGTTGATTGAAATATGGTATTTAATGCAAAACCAAAATCAAAATATAAACTAAACTTAGACAATGATCAAAGACTTTTTTTTTTAAATATAGTTAAAAGGTTTAAATATGTTAAAGATAAAACAATAATAGAAATATAAATATAACTTACAAAAATCCAAATTTTATATTTATAATAATTTAAAAGTTTCAAAGTGGGTTTTAAATCAATTAAAATTTATATTTATATATTTATACGATGATATATTTTCTTTATAAATATTATAATAGAAATCATCAAAATCAATATGTTTTAAGATATAATATCTGTATTAAACAATATGTATTTGAAACTTTCAAATCTTCAACTTTCGATTATTACTCACACCATTAATTTATTTTAATACTAAATGTCTTTATCTTCCAACTAGTTAACCAATACAACTTAAAAGTTTTTGAACTTATGGTAGTTAATTGCTACTTATGACACATTGTTATATATATATATATATATATATATATATATATATATATATATATATATATATATATATATATATATATATATATATATATATATAGAACCAAATTAAATCACCTAACCATAGAACCATCCTTATAACCCCTGGATCATTATATCAATGGATTAGATTAAAAGGGACGTATTAAGAAATTATGCACCTAATGTGGGGAGTCATACCCAGGCAAGGGCATATTGGGTTTTTTATCCATCCCTAAAATATAGGAGCGTCAAATGTTGCATGATTTTTTGAAACATATGTTCATCAATGAACATATGTTCATTTATGAACATTTGTTCATCTATGAATATACGTTCATTTACAGAGAATGAGTATGTTCATTGATGAACATTTGTTCATTTATGAACATTTATTCATTTACAGGGAATGAATATAGGAGATGAATGCATGTTCATTGATGAACATTTATTCATTTATGAACATATGTCCATTTACAAAGGAGTAATATACATAGAAGGAGATGAACGTTTTTTTTGTTCATTGATGAACATTTGTTCATTTACTAAACGTATTTATTAGAGGTTTTATTTCTAGTATTTCCATTTTACCATCATACCCTTAATGAATGAATCTAATCAAACGGTTAAGATTATGGTTCTATGGTTAGGTGATATAATTTGGTTCTATGTTGAACCTATCCATATATATATATATATATATATATATATATATATATATATATATATATATATATATATATATATATATATATATATATATATATATATATATATATATCAAATAGGTAGCTTATATTGCTAGTCTTTGGAAAATAAAATGGAGATAAAGATGACTTCACAACATACAATATTTACTTTAGAAACGCCTATTTATTAATACTAACTAGACATGAGGAAGATAAATAAGCTAATATAAATAACAAGTTGCAAGTCAAAAATAATATAAAATTGTATGCTTAGTTCTACCCCCAACAAATTTGTATTTTTGGGATTAACATTATCTTATAAAAAGTAATATAAAATTGAGAGTTTGTTATCAAGTCAATTATTAAGGATTTAAATAGTCTTAAAATATAGATAATAAGATTAGCAAAAGTGAAACTTGATTATTATTTAATAATATATTTAAAAAAATAATAATATAAAAGACTGAAAGCAAACAATGATTACTTTTTTAATCAAAAGAAACTAAAATTTATGATAATATTTAATTTTTATATAAATTCACATCATATTCCAAATTCCAAATTCATATTGTTTTTATTTGACTGCTTACTCTTTCAATGATTTTCGCATTTTTATTTTGTTGAGAAAAATAGATAAAACCATTTTTCTTTATCTTTTATTATTTGTTTATATTTTTATGATTATGTTAGCTAATAAGATATATTTTGAATTTAAATATATAAAACAAGATAAAATAAATATGACAAATTTTAAGTCATTATTAATTATCAATTCAACCGAATATCTAAACATTTAAGGTTTTAAACTTTTTATGGGCAAATTTCACTAGAGGAAGATATAGAAAGATAAAAGTTTCTAATAGACGTAAATGTTTTATATATAAATTATAAAAGTCAATAAGGGATTCAAAACTGATCGAAAAGTATTTTTTTAATAATAATTTTAATAGAAAAACATTCATCTATTTTTATTAAATATTTGTGAGCTAAAATACTTTTATTTAAAAAAATAAAATTATATTTTTTGTTAATATTATCGAAGTATTATTTACACATATGAGTCTAATGGAAAAGAATCCTCAAAAATAAGTTTCTCAAAGACTATTTTTATGTTATTATTAGTACGTTTTATTTTATATTTATTTTAAAATCTGAGATGATTTATGTAAATATATTTCCACATATTTTTAACGTTGAACCGTCTATAATAATTGACTCCAAAAAGGTGATTCTGTTTTTTTACTCAATGTTTGAATGAAAAATTATTATTGATATATGTCATATGATTTGTTTATTTTTAGATTTGCATATTTTGGTTAGAAGTGTTTGTGTTTATATTTGATTGTTCAATATATTTTTACTATATTAATTTTACTCCTGCGCAAAGCGCGGGAATACGCCTAGTATCTTACAAATGAAGCACAAATACTTGCATCACATTAATTTGAAACTTCCATGACTTTTCAAATTTCTTTTAATAATGATTACAATTTGGTTAATTAATTGTGAGATAAGTGAAAGTAAAATAAATATTCTAAACTTAATTCTTCAACTTTCAACTTAACATATTTAATTTATTGGTTTAAATTGTATGCAAAACATTATATTTTTTTAATGCTACCACATTATAATTATTAATCTAACTTATATGGTCTAAAAATGATGTTAAATTCAAAACATAAATCGAAATATTGAATAAACTTGAAACAATTGTCCGAAGACTACTTTTTCAAATAGTTAAAAAGTTCAAATAGAATGTTAAACGTAAAACCTAAATTGAAATGTCAAACTAATATAATCTTGACCAAAACTACTTTTATAATAACTAAAATCTATAAGAGGTAGTGATTTTATTAATTAAAAATAACAATAGTTGTAAATAATATAAAATTAAAAAAATATATCAAGTTGCCTTGAAAACCATAGTGATATTTGAAATAGTAATAATTATCAAAATAAAAAATAGTCAATTGATCAATTATTTACTTAATATTAAAAGTATCTTTCTAAGTTGATTCACCAAAATAATATTGAATGTAAAACCTAAATTAAAATGCTAAAATAACAAAATAGTTTAACAAAATACATTTTTGATAATTTTTTCCAACAAATAGTTTTTTAATAAAATAAATATAATAATAGTTATCAATAAGATGAAATTAAAAAATATATTATGTTTGCCTAGAAAAATTGATTGATATTTGAAATTTTAATCATGACTGAAATTAAAAAATGTCCAAATAAGCTCTATTAAAATTAAATAGCTATAACAATAATTAATAATAACATTAAATAAAATTTATATTAAGTTTTATTCACATGCAACCTTCAATAAGTATAATTGAGATGATATGATCGTAAATGATGCATATATAAATTGATTAAACATCATAATAATTAATAATGAAAATATAAATATATTTTCATTTTCACATCCAACATGTGAATAGTGGCTATTGAGATGATATTTATATGTGTATCTGTTTTATCGTATATATAAAATAATTACAATTTATAACAATTTAATATAAGAATTATAATTATTTAAAGTTAATGACAATGACATGGTTATTAATAACATATATGTCAATACTTTAATTGCATTATTGTATTCTGTGCAACCCACTAACATTCGCCTAATTTATATAAAAGTCAGCACATTGCTATTTTTGATGATATAATTAGGAAAATTTGAAGTATAATGACATCAATACAATTATGTGTGTGTATGTATGTGTGCCATTCACCTTGTGTGAAGTAAGATAAATAATTTTTAGAAATTACATGTTCCTTTGTATCCGACGAATGTCACGAAGAAATTTAAGGAAACAACAATACAATTCTTTCTAATTGGTAACCTTTGTAATATTATTAGTATGCTTTTATCTTTTATTGTATTTTATATATTGAGCTAATTCATGTAAACATGTTTCTTATGTTTTAACATTAGACTATTCATATATAATACATAGATACTATTGAACATGTCATTGCTATTAGTTAAATTGATATGTTGATAACACTATGATTGTATCACATATGTAATTATAATATTTTGTTTGAGTATTATAATGGAATATTTATAATTGATACACAACATATATTATGATGACATTTCTTATAATTAATTATGCATATTTAGATTAGGTATAATATTTTTCATGTACGTATATGATGTGCTAATATCTTTTTACCAAACAATTTTACTCATGCCCTCATGTATGCATGTGCCTAGTATGCTATAGAAGAGGTCATTTTGCTTGCAACTAATTCATTTGAAAACTCCTTTAACTCTTTATTTTTCTACATAATAATATAATTAATGATTTTATTGTTGTTTTATAAGTGTAATAATTTTATTAAAAATTTCATATATATGTTTATATTGTTGATAAAATTTGAAAATATCGTAGTAAACACATAATCTATCATGTTAAATAAATTCAATTGAAAATCAAGATAGAGCTTTTTTAACAAACCAAAAGACTTAAATTTAGAGGCTATGTTTTTTATTCTTTTAGAATATATGTTAGATTTATTTTTTATTGTAAGTTAAAGAGTAAATAAAAAATAAAACTTATACAACTAGATGAACAAATAGATCAAACAAAGTAAAAATGTATTAAAAATCTTACAACCTCTAAATAAATTATTATTATCAAATAGTTACATTAACATATTTCTTTTGGTGCATTATTTAGTTAAGCTTCCCGACTCTTCATATTTCTACCTAATATTATAATTAATGAGTTTTATTATTCTCTTATAAGTGTTATATTTTTATTAAATAAACTCTTGTATACAATTATATTGTTGGTAAAATTTTGAAATATCAAATTAAAAAAATAACTATCATTCTAGTAAATGTGGTCAAGAATCGAAATAGATATTTTTTTGCTAGCCAAAACCTCAATTTTAAATGCTATATTTTTATTTCTTTAATCAAATTTATGTTAGATTATATTAATTTTATTTTAAGATAAAAGAGTAAGATAAAAAAGTAAACTGTTACAACTAGATAAACAAATAGTTAAAAATATATCCAAAAATTGTTTTTGATAATAATTTTTTTTTCAAAGTGGGCTCTAAATCAATTAACAATAATAGTTAGAAGTAACATAAAGATTTAAATTATATTACGTTACCTTACAAACAAGTTGTGGCAGAGGCTATTAAATGATATGATTCTAATAAATATTTATCTTATAATATTGTTTAATTAACCATAATTTTATATATCAACTTACTATAATAATTAAATTTCATAGTAGTTGTTAAGAACATAATTATTTTCAATAACATGTATTTGTCAAAATTTTAAGCACATAGCCCTGTTCCTGGAGTGATTAACCTTTAAAGGAGTTGATATTTAAGAAAAATGGGAGATAGCGCCACTATTTTGAAAAAACATGTTTTCAGGAATCGCGGATATAGCGACGCTACCCGCCGATGAATACACAAAACCCTATATCTCAGGTTGTAGGCCATATTTAAGGGTTCTAAACCCTAGGAGCCGCCATTTACACTTATTCCATCCATGAGACCTCTGAAATCATCATTGGAGGCTTGGGAGAGAGCTTTTGGCTAGAGCTTGCACGATGAACACTCTTGAAGAAGGAGGATTGTTGTTTTGAAGCTGCGACATCCTTTTCAGTTGAAGAATTTGATTCAAGACTTGTTTTGGACCATTGTAAGTGATTCCTCCCATAATTGGAATGGGTTTCCTTCATGTTTATGAATAAGTTAGTGGAGTTTGGCTATTGTGTTTGGGTTGGTGTTGGAGTTGGGGCAACTTTAGACCTTTTGGTCCCGTAAATAGTTGGTTTTCTCCCTTGCATCAGATTAGGAATGAGAATGTTGAGCATTAAGCGATTAGGCATGGGTTTGATTCACTTTTTGAATTAAGAATGAAGTTTGACATGCATGGGGCATGCATGTCAAGAAAGATTGGCTGTTATGAAGTTTCAGACTTAGTGGACGTGTTCTGGAGGGTATTAGCCCTTGTCTTAAAAGGATTAAGCGATTAATGAAGTTTTAGGACTGTTCGTAGTTAGTGCCACTATTTTAAGGGGATAGCGACGCTAACTGTGATAGCGACGCTATCTTGAGGAGATAACAGCGCTATCCGGCATTAACTGTTGACTTTGACTTTGACTTTGACATTTGACTATTGACATTTGACTATTGACTTTTTGACCTGTTTGACTTTTGGTCAAACTTGGGAGATTCGAGTGCCGATTCTAGTGGTTTACTCTGCTTTGGATTCGAGTTTTGCTAAATCGTGTTTTTCTTTAATTTAGGGATTCATGTTCTTTTCGAGAGCGTGCATGGAGTGTTATCTGCTCGGCAGATCATGTGAGTTTTTTACTATACTATGGGTGATGTTGCATATGTAGATAGCCTTATTTCATTATGTGTAGCGACATGAGTTTAGGTAGGACATGCCTTACGTTGTATGATTGTATGATCGAGTGTAGGGACCCCTGGAATGATATTTTGTGCTTAATATCATTACTAATAATCGTGGTTGATATGTGACGGCGGATCGGGGTGAGCCCGAGAACCAAACGGATCAGGGTGAGTATGAGAGTCCACACATTGTTCCGACAATGGGCGGAATGGGGTGAGCCCACAAGTCCTAGTCACGGATCGGGGTGAGCCTAAGAGCCAGGTTGTTCGGGGAAAGCCCGGAGACCAATGTGAATGTGCTTTATGTGATGGATCGTGTGGTATTTTGGGAAACCCACTAAGCTTTGTGGTTACTCTTTCACCATAAATGTTTTTTAGCTACTTACTGGACTGAGCTTTGGAGCACGGCGTGACTGTATCGCATCCGAGATTTTGGTGTTCAAAGTCTTCCGCTGGTTAATGTTTTGTGTTTGATTTAACATCTATGGTTTTAAATGTTGAATTTTGAACGAATGATTTTACTTCTAACCCGTTTTATGTATTTGAACCGTTTCTAAAAATGAAAATTTTTATTATGAAATTTGGGACGTTACAATAAAACACGTGGACATTCGCCTAATCTTTTTATGTCTTATAATAGAAGTCATCCAAATGAATACGGTTCAAGATAGATCATCATTCTTACACTATATTCATTTGAAACCTCCACAAGTTTTCAACTGAAAGTCAAATTAATCATAACCATACAAGAGTTTTTTAACTTATATATTATGATTATATAGTACTCAAATTAATTTTCAAGTATCAAAAGATAGATTGCCGAATAGGTTTTAACTAAATGCTCTTTCATTTTCATCTTATTTCTATATGGTGTGACTATATTAATAGCATACATGTAATATTTTCTCACAAAAAATGCATTCATGTGTTTGAAGGGGTTTTTGAAGCAAATATGATGAGTTGGAAAAATGGGGTTTGGCGGATCAAAGATGGGTAATGTGGATTTTCTTAGGATAATTGTGTTTAAGATGAGAGATAAAACTAAAAATACCAATAACCTCCTTTGTTAGGAAAAAAAGAAAAAACAAACTTGATAACCTTTCTCAATGGAACAAATATATCAAATATATGTTGATTTGTATATATTCTTTTTGTACAATTTATGAGTGTTTAATATTGTTAGTGTATCCTATATTGGTGCGACACGGTCTTATAAGTTTGTATATATGTCAGAGTCTCCCCTCTCTTCATAAAGTCTCTTTTGGAGAGACACTCTTGGGCTCCACATATATTTAGATGGTATCAGAGCCGGTGTTCTACACCTCTGTAACCTCATCGAGCCTACGTCTCTGAGGGGGAGTGACAATGTATCCCACATTGGAACGACATGGTCTTATAAGTTTTTATATATGTTGGAGTCTCTTCTCTCTCCACAAGGGCTCTTTTGGAGAGACACTCTTGGGCTCCACATGTATTTACAAAAATGTTTTCTAAATACAAAATGTTATAATATATGTTTTAGTGTTTTTATGTTATTATGATTTGCGGTATTTATTTTTTCCATAATATTTGTTATTTTTTAGATATCAACATATGTTTAATATATTCATTAAATATATATATATATATATATATATATATATATATATATATGTATGTATATATGTATGTATGTATGTATGTATGCATGTATGCATGTTTGTTTGTTTGTGTGTGTGAGAGAGTGTGTGTGTCTATATATATATATATATATATATATATATATATATATATATATATATATATATATATATATATATATATATATATATATATATATATATATATATATATATATATATATATATATATATATATATATATATATATATATATAGAGTGTGTGTGTCTATATATATATATATATATATATATATATATATATATATATATATATATATATATATATATATAGAGAGAGAGAGAGAGAGAATCCAGATCCAGTAAGTAGAAAAATTTTGGTAGGAAGGATAAGAAGCACACAATTTGCATTTTTTTTGACGAACCAACAAAATGAATCATTAGATGATGCAAAAAAACAAGATTCATAAAAAATCCCGAAAAAAC
Organism: Cichorium intybus; assembly: GCA_023525715.1. Lineage (NCBI taxonomy): Eukaryota > Viridiplantae > Streptophyta > Magnoliopsida > Asterales > Asteraceae > Cichorium > Cichorium intybus. Next base: position 106,316,975 of record CM042012.1, on the reverse strand, counting down.
ACTTTGATGATTCATTTTTTTGTGAATCAACTTTTTATTCTATTTATTTATTTTTATTTTTTTTTGATAAAACAAATAGCGAAAATTAGTAGAATTTATTTTTTTAATTCTCATTATTTTACCCTATTTTAATTTTTTAAAATTTTTGATCTCCAAAATGTGTGGTTAAGATTGCGTCTCCCCGTCTTATAAAATTTGCATGGTCTCATTTGAACTTATATATATATATATATATATATATATATATATATATATATATATATATATATATATATATATATATATATATATATATAATATATATATAATTTGTTTAAAAAAAATTTACTATTTACATTGTAAGTCATAAACGTGTGTCATTAATGTATGTCGTAAATTTTACGACACACAAATGTGTTTCATCTGTCATTTATGACAGGGCTTCTTTGACATACATTTGCGTGTCATCTGTACCTTTTAATGCGTGTCATTAAAGGCTTTTTTTTCTAGTAGTGCATATATATATATATATATATATATATATATATATATATATATATATATATATATATATATATATATATATATCAAGGGTGTCTCGTTGTTTTTGAGGGCATTGTGCGAAAAATAAAAATGAGTCCCTAATATATATTTCTTATATATAAGAAAATTTTATTAATACTACAAACAATAAAAAAAACAGCCCTTAAATTGACAGCATAAGAATTTTGCTAGGTATTAGCGAAAGAATTTTGCAAGGGAATAACGACAGATAAGTCATTTGACATTAAAAATATTATGTCAATGATCTGTCACAAATGGTTTTAGCGACGAATTTTTTAACGGATTTGTCCATCACTAACATAGTAAACATAAATTTTTTCGGTTCCTAGACGACACGGTCCCTGTTTAATCACCCTTGCATTAAATTATATTGCATACAACTCGCGGAGATTCGTTTGATTTAAAATAAGAAAAGCAAACATAATTGGAACAATCTCTAACATTAATAACTTAATTCGAAATAAGGATAACGAACCTAATTGGAAATAGTCTCTAATAGTAATGAATAGTAAAATACGAAAAATACCCTGAATAAAGGTTACTACTGTTTTTATTCAACCCTTTTTCTATCTATGTTTTACTTCAAACTCAAGGGCGTCTTGTCCCTTCACATATGGGAACATGTTTAATTTTGTAATGTTATGATGGCACTAGTATGATGTTATCGACAATACAAAAGTGATAAGTTTGGAGTCATTGTGAGGATGGTGCCCTGATAATTTTATTGATAATAAAAAATTTATGTAGAGGCTGTGTGTGGGACTCCCACACGAAAATAATACTTATCACTCTAAAACATGCCTCAACATCTTCTTAACAGAAACTCGTAAATTTGACCCTAATTTTATTCTGGAGTAGCTAATGGCCAAAATTGAAATACTGAAATTTAAATGGTTACCTTATACGATAAAGAATTTAGAGTTCATGGCCTAAAATATAAAATATAAATTTTAAAAGTTAAAACTTTTCTTCCATTACTCTATTAGTCGCTTTAAAGGATCAAAATGGCTAACATTTTATGCAATTTACCCTTATTTTAACATTCACCTATAAAATTATCACATGAACTTTAATCAAAAGCAATATGCATAATATAGTATCTACTACTATTATAAACTCATGTTAGACAAGTTTTAAAGAAAAAGTAAAAGGAAGTGAGATGCTTTTATAATTGAAGACGTCTTTCAAAATACACATCAAGAGGATAGACACTCGATCTCTTTTCCCATCAAATATCTTATTCTGTCTTCTTTATGGCAACGTTTAGTCAAGAAGATTCTTTGGAGGATTTCACATTATTATGAAACATCGTTCATACCAATTATCTCTTTATGTTTACAAACAAACCATTGATACTAATCACTAGGTGAAGGAGACCCTATACAACAACTAGTATATGATAGAATCTAAGCTGCTATGGATTCAAAGTTAGTTATGTCGCCCTCCTTTATCAAAGTTAATAATAACAACAAACACAATGAGCTAATTGAGAGCCCAATAATTGGTTACAGTTGAGAATTTTAAAGCTCCAAACTCAACACCATACGATTTCAAGGCTCTAGGGACAATATATCTACAATAAGGGTTGCGTTTGGTAGTTACTGACTGAGTTAGATCTGACTGAGTCAGAAACTTGGACTAAGTCAATCTCTGACTGAAATCATGTTGTTTGATTATGCATCTGACTGAATATGCTGAATGATGAAAATGACCATATTATATTTCTATTATATCTTTTGTTGGATATAATGAATCTGTTTGATAAAATTTGTAAATGAAATTGATAAGGATGTCAAAGGATGATGGTTTTTTTTTGAACAACAATAATTTATAAAAAAAGGCCCCAGCGGGAAGCTGGAGACCAAAGCAGAGTACAGCAGGAATTTACAAGCAAAAAACAACTATACAAAACCGAGAGGAGGAAATAATGAACCTCCACACACACAACAAAATTAGAAAACAACACCAGGAGGACCCGCCAAAGGTATATGCAGCAAGGAAACAAAACACCATAAGGGGCAAAATAGTCAACTACTAAGGAGAAGCCACAAAAGAGCAATAAACTCTAAAGGGGAAAAGCCGTCAAGATGCAGAAAAACCTCTAGTACTCCAAGCAATCAAAATAATTAACTTCAATGCCACCAAGGGTAAAACCGTCCAGAGTCGATACTCAGCGGTAAATCCAGGAAAGGCAATAGTAGACAAGATCTCCAAGAGGGTAAATCGCCAAAAATGTGGAAAAAAGCTCCAAGAGCTTCAAGCCAAAAAAATAAGAGACTCCAAGGCCACCAAGGGTATATCTGTCCAGATCGTCCAGAACATGAAGCATCAGAACCAAAACTTTCAATGTAAGAGAACCAGAGCCATTAGAGTAGAACTGTCCAAGATTACCAAACTCCAAGCAATACGAGTACCCAGCCAAACTCGAACTAAAGACCACCAATGGAACTTGACAGCACCATCTGAACCGAGGCCCACCAAACTAATATCGAGCCCCACACACCTTGAGAGAAGAAAAAAGACCAAACAAAAACAAAACCAACGAGAGGAAAATACCAAAATCCAATTGCCAAACATAAAAATTGTCACGCCAAACACACACATGTGCACAACCAAAAGAACACACACGCACGCCAAAACACACACACCCAACCCCCCTCCCCTCCCACCAACCAAAAGCAAACACGAAAAGAACCCGAAAAAGAGTACTACATCGCAACAGAAGCCTACAAATAAAACTACCCTTAGAAAAGAAAACACACACCAAACTGTTGCGAGAGCACAAACACCAAGACGCTAAAGACCCCGAAACCCCAACCCACCATAATCATCTGTAATTTATAGAAAGTACAACCAAGATTAAAACCTCACCACACCAACCAACATAGTAAGCCTCACACACTCTATTAGACAACACACACCACTCCTGCTAGAGCTCACAAGAGTTAAGAGAGAGAACCGGAACCTAAGGGATGGACGCACCAAGAGAACCATTCCAGGGCATAGACTTTACCCCTAAATTTTACCCAATTAAATAGCATTACTTGTATCGTATCCACAATCACCATTGGATTTTGCTTCTTTTTTCTAAAATTTGCCTCATTTCTAGCTCTCCAGATAGCCCAGCAAGTGGCATGTATCAAGGCTGAATAAAATTTCCTTTCTTTTTTTGATTTCGCATGAGATAATGTGTAGTCTATGAGGTTTTTAAGACATGGTTGCCTTATGAAGTTGAAACTACACCAGTTCCAAACTCGGGTCCAGACCTGTATTGGTAAGTCACAAGATAAAAAAGTGTGATCGACCGTTTCCTCCTCATTTCCACAAAAGGAACATGTAACGTCCAAAATTTGAATTCCTCTATGGCTAAGGTTAACTTTAAGTGGAATTTTATTTTGCACCAATTTCCAAGAAAAGCAATTCACCCGACATGGGACCCACGAACTCCACTTGATGGTTTTTGGGATTATCTCCTTTTTCGAACTGTCTAAAGCTCGCCTTAGAGATTTAACGGAGAAAATACCGTTATTTTCGATTATCCACTCCCACTTATCTTCTTCCAATGAAAACACATAGCCTCTCAAATTAGAAATTAACGATTGAAGCTCAGAAGATTCAGAGGCAGTTAATCTCTGTTTCTTCCAATCCCAGGCTTGCTCAAAGCTGAAGTCATTTTGAACCATGATTCGATCCATAATCAAGCAATTTTTATTGCTTTCAATTTTGTAAAGCCTTGGGAATTTCACATTCAACGGAACACCAATAAGCCAACTATCCTTCCAAAATTTAGTTTTATTTCCTCTCCCAACTTTTTTCCTAAACAGGTCTCTAAGGCTAATTCCAGCCTCCAAAAAGCTTTCTTCAATTTCTGTAACAATTTTACATGTGCCCCTGTAGAAATTCTTTGTCAGCTTTTGGTCATCATATTCAGTAAGATTATGAATACTTCTGATCACCCGTGACCATAGGGAATCCCCATCCTCTTTGAGTTTCCATCACCATTTGGCAAGCAAGCTGATGTTGAAATCTTTGAGATCCCTAACTCCAAGACCACCCATTTCTTTAGGAGTTGTGACCTTTTCCCAAGCCACCTAGTTGATACATCTTTTGTTTTCGAGACAACTCCAAAGAAATTTTCTTCTGATTCTATCGAGGCATTCAATCACATTCCTTGGGGCTTTGAAAATTGAGAAGTAATATAGTGGTAGGCTGCTTAGCACCGCGTTTACAAGTGTAAGCCTACCCCCAAAAGATAATGTCTTCTTCTTCCACGAATTGAGTTTGTTCTTGAATTTGTCAATAATTGGGTTCCAACTTTTTGTATGATTCATGTTGGCCCCGATCAGCAAGCCAAGATAAGTGAATGGAAGACTCGATGCTTCACATCCTAAGAAGTTAGCCAACCTACCAATGTCTTCTTTCGCCACACCGATTCCGTACACTTTACTTTTTTGATAATTGACCTTGAGTCCCGAAGCCAGTGCAAAACATCTCATCAACTTTTTAAGATTAAGAAAATTGACCGGAGACCACTCCCCGATAAACATAATGTCATCAGCGTACATAAGATGGGAAATGCTAGGGCCCTGATGAGGAAGACGGAGACTATGAAAGAGATGTTTATCGCATGCGGTCTCCATGATCACGTGTAACCCCTCCATGGCAATGATAAATAGAAACGGTGATAGAGGGTCGCCCTGTCGCAGGCCTTTCTCTATTCTGAATTCCAAAGTTGGCACGCCATTAACTAGGATAGACCCCATGCCAGAATTCAATAGACCCTTAATCCAACTTCTCCATTTGTCCCCAAACTTCATTTGTGACATAATCGAGTCTAAATAGCTCCAATCGACCGAGTCAAAAGCTTTCTCAAGATCAACTTTAAACATGATTGAATTTGTCTTTGATTTCTTTGCCCAATTACACACCTCATTTATAATAAACGGACCATCGAGGATATGCCGCCCTCGAACGTACGCAGATTGCTCCCCACTGACCACCTTATGAATAACTGCTTTGAGCCTACTCGCCAAAATTTTAGACAGTATTTTCGCAAAACAACCAATCAGGCTGATTGGTCTAAAATCTTTCAACAAAGTCGGGTCTCTGATTTTTGGGATTAGGGATATAAATGAAGCATTGCACCCCTTGCTAATTCCACCTGAATCTTCAAACATTTTTACTGCCTTAAAGATATCACGTTTGATGATATCCCAATATTCTTTAAGAAACTTGAAAGTGAATCCATCCGGTCCGGAAGCCTTATCTGAAGAGCAAGACCATACAGCTTCCTTGATTTCATCAAAAGAGAATTATGCTTCAAGGGCCCCACTTTCTTCAATAGACAGAGTTTTGAACTTATCATTGATTAATTTTGGTCTTCTCAGATTATTGTTTTTAAATTTTTCAGTAAAGAAATTAAGAGCATGATTCTTAATGCCCTCAGGATACTGGACCCAGATTCCATTATCCATAAATCCATTAATTCGCAACTTGTTCTTATTTCCTTTGATGATTGCATGGAAATACCTTGAATTCTCATCGCCATCTATGTCCCATTTAATTCTCGCTTTCTGTTTTAAGTCTAGTTTCCTCCTGGTTTCAAGATCTAACAGTCTTTCCCGTTTATTCTTCCAATCTAAGTATTTTTCTGTGCTTAGATGTCCATTCTCAGCTTCCAACTCCAATTCCTCGATTGCTTTCTTAGTTTCAATAATTTCTTCATTATCTTTCTTTGATCCATCTTTCCTCCATTGTTTGAGGGCCTCTTTGACTTTCCAAAGCTTCCTTAATAGAATGATATCCGCCCTACCATTTCCAACATCCTGCTGCCATGCACCGCCAACAACATCTTTGCACCCTGAAATCGAGATCCAGGAATTATAGAATCGGAAGGGACATGGCCCAAAATCAACATGATCACCAATCTGAATGATAGGATTATGATCCGAGTATTGTCTTGGCAATGCTATCACCGAGGCGGAACTCCATCTATCCATAAATTGCTTGCAGACTAGAAACCTATCCAGTTTACTTAGCTTTCTACTATCCTTGCTCATCCAAGTGTATCTGCGCCCCCCATATTATATTCGACCAAGTCCGCCTCTCTAATAAAGTCATTGAAGTTAGCCGTGCTTGATTCACAAAAGAAAGCAGAGAGGCGATCATCTTTTCCGTGCACATCATTGAAGTCTCCCATAAATACCCATACTCCTTGCATGGCATTTTTAATTTCAATTAATTCCTTCCATACCTTCTTTCTTTCACATGGATTATTTGGAGCATACACATTGACTATGTTTATAGGCTCGTTAAGCCCAATCCATGCCCCAGAGACGATGATGTAATTGGGCTTAATGATTGCACAGTGTTTTTGGAAAATATCAACATTCCACAGACAAAATATCCCCCCTGATCTTCCTGAGGAACCGATGGCTTCAACTTCAAAATTATCATGAGACCAAAATTCAGAGTATCTAATATCAGCTATATTAACCATCTGAGTCTCTTGAATACTGATGAAATTAATATTATGACGCTTATGAATATCCTTCACTTGATCTCTCTTATCCGCATCCCCCGCCTCCCTGATATTATACGTGAGGAAATTCATTTTTTATGATGATTGTGTAATTTCAAGTATCGATGGGTTGAATTTCAATGGAAAATAGAATGAGACAGTTTGTACGTTAAAAGGCCAATAATTTAAGGCCCTAGGGATTAGAGTATCTTCTTCTATGTTTTCTTTATCATAAAGACAAAAAGTAAAGGACAAAGAGAAAAAAATAGCATCAGTTCATTAAAACGTTCAAAACATTTACCTCTGGACCGGCAATTGCTAATTCTTTAATACAAAATTAAGCAACGGATAGCATCTATTGTTAATTTTTTTTATCCAGCAAAATGATTATCAAGAAACCGAGAAACATGATATTCGACAGCAGGATTTTCTTCTAAAAATTAATGACTTGATCAACGGCTTCATCAATAGATAATCATCACATAATTAAGTATTTAATTCATTAATTTATCATTGATAATTATGTGATATTCGTATTAAAATATGGGGTTGTCGGTGATATTATGTTCATATTGGCAACATTTATAATAACGTGAACTAACTAATAGCTAAAATGCAACTTATTAAAAACTTAAATGACATTCGCATTCTTACCTGTTACTGATTTATTTTTATTTGATATTTATTGTTGAAACAAATTACCTATCCTCTTATACCCTTTTTGATCGTTTACCAAATTGATGCAAACAGTGGCGGCATTGGGTTTTGCGAGTTGTGTTGTCGTTCCGAGTCATCGATCGTAAGGGGCATTCGATTTATAATGTTTTCTAAACTTTATGTTATTAAACAATATAAAATAAAAATAAAAGTTCATTAATAAAAGTATAATTGTATGTTACTACTCTCGTTCATGTATTATTAACAATAAAATTAAGTTTTTAAATAATTTATTAATATCTATTAGAATTTTGATACCAATATAAAGACATTTGCATGTCCACGACATTAAATGTAAAACCAACTCTAATATTAAAATTCCATTTGGGCTTTAAGATCAAATTAAGTTTACAACAAGAAAAAAATAATGGCTAAACGTTTCTCTCTCTAGAATTTCTTTCTCTTGAATTATTTACGTTTCTGGGTTTTTTGTATTTCATTATGGCTGGTGTATCACCAGGCATAATTCATGATCCAAATTCATATTTGGAAACTGATGAGGTACTAGGAATTCAGAGTCATATATGTTCTGCACAAGATTTTATAGATCATGAAAATACATTCAATATGGTTGAAAAAAGATTAAAAAACATAAAAACCAAACAGTCATGTATTTTCAAACATCTTGACAGAAACATACAAAAAAAGAAATCTGTTATAAACCATAAACGGGTTACAGATTTAGTTGCTGGAAAAAAATAGATATACTTTCTCATAATTATCAGGAGAAAGAAAAACAATGTGAAGTCTATGCTGCTACTCCAACTGTTTTTAGTCATCATTCGGTTTTGCAAACTCATGGAGATGAAGGCAAAGCTTTGGAGATGATCAACAATTTGAATCTTCCTGAATGGCTGCAAAGATGGTATGAGTACCGACTACTCATCATCAGAAGAATTTGATGGTGAAGAAGATTATTCTAAAGCTCCTCCTAAAGGTGACACTATCAAGAACATAGGTGACTGCATGGAGGCCAACTCCACGGATGCTACAAGAGGTATCTCTTCTACAAATGGAGGAGAACAAGACCACACGGTAAAGAACTTAAAACCGATAAATGTGGAAGATGAACACATCCTTCCAATACTCTTAGAGTTGAATATGAATGGAAACCGCCTATGTAAGGTGTTTGGTCATGAAACACATGTGTGTATGCAAGTTATTGCTAAAGCTAATGCTACTTCTCCCACAACTACGGATAAGCTAGAACAGCCTCAATTTTCTACCAGTATAGATAAAAGTGATGATTTTATTACGGTTTCAAAAAAGAAAAATTATTCAAAACATGATTCTAAAAATGACAAGAAAAACAATGAATCTTCTAAAAGTCATTCGAGTGGAAAATACCAAAACACTTCGCAAGAAAACTATTTTACCAAAAATAATAATAAATTTAAAACTAATAGAAATAAATCGCAATTTGAGTTCCGCCCGGTTCCTAATAAGAACCGCCCCCCATTCCCCCCCTTTCTGATGATCCCCCACCAGGTTTCCCTACCCCCATCGTCCGCCTTTCTTCCACCACGCCCCCGAAACAGTCTGTGCGCTCCACTCCTATCTTCAATGCCTTCTCCGTTTTTGAGAGTTGTTCAACCGATATCACAGATCATCCCACTTCCACGTCCCCCCTCCCCCTACGCATGCTCCCTCCCCCATTATTTCTGATGATTTTGTCACGGATACTGATGACCTCTTCGACGAGGATAAATGCATTGAGGTCGACTCTGATGATGGGGAAACTGCCCAGTTCATTGTAGGAGATATTGGATCCCCTCATGATCACCTTATGATAGCTCCGGGGTCCGAGCAGATGGACTCCACCCTCATCTCGGTTTCCATATGACGCACGTAGCTGCGTGGAACTCTCGCGGTCTCTGTAAGCTTTCTCATCAGAAAGCTTTGAGAGAGCTTATCCGCGATCAAAATCTCCAAATTTGTGCCGCCATTGAAACTCGTGCTTCATTCTCTAATCTCCCTCGTATCTGTAGTCGTGTCTTTGGATCCTGGTCTTGGTCTTCCAACGGGCTTTTTTGCCCTCGAGGGACTAGAATTGTGGTTGCCTGGGACCCGATGGCTGTTGATATGATGCTTCTCGACTCCAATGATCAGGTTATGCATTTCAGCGTTAAAATTCGTGCTTCTAATAAATCCTTCTTCTGCTCGTTCATCTATGCTCATAATTATCACATGCTGCGTCGCTCTCTATGGGATTCTCTTGCGGCTCATAAACATGTTGTTAAAGCTGCCCCCTGGATCGTGTTGGGTGATTTCAATGTTGCTCTTGACATGAAAGATAGCACCGCTGGGGCGTCTGGTATCTCTCGTGGCATGGATGATTTCAGGGACTGTGTGAATCGGATTGAGATGGAGGACCTTAATTTCAAAGGTCTTTTCTACACCTGGACCAAGTCTCCTAACGGTTCCGGTGGCATTCTCAAGAAGCTTGACCGTGTTATGGGTAATCCGCGCTTCGTTGCTTCTTTCCCCTCTGCTTCTGTCACTTTTCTCCTTTACCGATCGTCTGACCATTCCCCTGTTATGCTTTCTCTCCCCCTCAGATCCCCGTTCAAGCCTAAACCGTTCAGGTTCTCTAATTTTCTGACCTATAAGAACGAGTTTAAGCATGTTGTTGCTTCTTCTTGGGATCCCAATATCCCCGGCCATCAGATGTATAAGGTTTTCCAAAACCTGAAAAATCTGAAAGCGCCTTTGCGTAAGCTGCTGCGTAGCCAGGGCAACCTCTTCTCTAAGGTTATCTGTCTTCATACTGAGCTTGATAGAGTTCAGATTGCTCTGGATCGAGACCCTATCAATATGCCTCTCCGTGACGAACAATGCAGGTACCTTCTCTCCTATAACGAGGCTTGTCTGGATGAAGAGAGGTTCCTGAAACAGAAGGCTAAGGTTGACTGGCTTAGGGAGGGTGATAAAAATTCTGCTTTCTTCCACAAGTCTGTTAAAAGCCGTAATTCTCGCAATCGTATCGACTCCATCCAGGATGCCCAGGGCAGCTGGATCTCTGGGGACGCCCTCCCCAATCTGTTCGTCTCCCACTTTCAAACTTTCTTGGGCGCAGCCCACCCCTCCCTTGCTATTCGTGACCCGTGTTCCCTCTTCTCTAATAAGCTCTCCCCTCTTCAGTCTGCCGCCATGCTTACTCCTGTTACGGATGAGGAGGTTAAGTGCGTCTTGTTCCAGATGGGAGATGATAAAGCGCCTGGCCCAGATGGTTTCACGGTTAAGTTCTTCAAGTCTGCTTGGGATATCGTGGGGTCAGATGTCTGTTCGGCGGTTAAGGAGTTCTTCTCTTCTGGTAAACTCCTTAAATCCCTCAACAACACCGTGCTTGCTCTCATCCCTAAGGTTGACTCACCATCTAAAGTCATTGATTTCCGCCCCATCTCCTGTTGTAACGTTATCTACAAATGTATCAGCAAGATCATTGTTGATCGTATCAAGAACCACCTTTCTTCTCTCGTTGATGAAAACCAATCGGCTTTCATTCCAGGGCGCCTTATCACTGACAATGTTCTTCTTGTCCAGGAGCTCATGCGTGATTATCATTGTCATCGTGGTCCCCCCAGGTGTGCGTTTAAAGTCGATATCCAAAAAGCTTACGATACGGTTGACTGGTTTTTTCTTCGCACCATCTTGTTTGGGTTTGGTTTCCCCATTCGTATGATTGACTGGATCATGACGTGTGTCTCCACTGCTGCTTACTCTGTGAGTATCAATGGTAATATGCACGGATTTTTCGACGGTCAAAGGGGCATCCGTCAGGGTGATCCCCTCTCTCCCTATCTCTTCACTCTTATCATGGAGGTGCTTAACCTTATGATCAAAAGAAACATCTCTGACTCCGATTGTTTTAAATTCCATCGGCAATGTGAGGAGCAAAGTATCACCCATGTATGCTTTGCCGATGATCTTCTTCTCTTCTGTCATGGCGATAGATCTTCGGTTCGTGTCATATTTGACTCTCTTGCTGAATTCTCTAGGGTCTCTGGGCTCCACCCTAATGAAGCGAAAAGTGAAGCCTTCTACTGTAATATTGGTGAGAGGCGCAAAGCTTCCATTGATTGTATTGTTAGGTTTCCGGAGGGATCTTTCCCTGTCCGATACCTTGGCGTCCCTCTCATCACCACTCGTCTTGTCCACAAGGACTGTAAAGGCCTCGTTGATAAAGTCAAATGCAGGATTAACGACTGGAAGAACAAGTCTCTCTCTTTTGCCGGTCGTCTCCAGCTCATCCTCTCTGTCCTTTCTTCCATGCAAATATATTGGGCTTCCGTTTTTATTCTCCCTAAATCTATTTCTAACGAGATTGAGAAACTCATTAGAGGTTTCCTCTGGTGCAACGGTGAGATGAAACGTGGTAAAGCCAAAGTCTCATGGAAGACTGTGTGTCTCCCTAAGACCCATGGTGGTCTGGGTATTCGTAACCTTGCTGTTTGGAATATTGCCCTTATGGCTTCCCATGCCTGGAGACTCCTTTCTAATAAGGATTCTCTCTGGGTCAGGTGGATCCACTCGTACCGCCTCTGTGGCCGTAACTTTTGGGATGCCCCCAAGAAGCGCGGTACGGGCTATGCCTGGCGCAATATCCTCGACATGCGGGGTAAGATCAGGGACTTTATTGTCTCCAAGGTTGGTGATGGCTGCTCTACGTCTGCTTGGTTCGATAACTGGCATCCTGCTGGTCCCCTCTCTCAGTTCTTATCTGCCCGTAACATCCATAATGCGGGCTTCACTCCTGATTCTAAGGTTGCTGACATTGTCCTCAATGGGTGTTGGGTCCGCCCCCATTGCTGGCAGGACTCCCACCACGTTCTCCTTTCTCATAACCCCCCTTCTCTTTCTACGGCCGTTCCAGATAAACTCCTCTGGAGATCTTGCGAAGGTAAGGTCTATCCTTTTTCGGTCCGTTCTGTCTGGCACTCTATCCGCCCTTCGGAGCAACCTGTTGACTGGTATCATCTTGTTTGGCTCTCCCAGAATATCCCTAGACATGCCTTCATTCTCTGGGTTGCTCTCAAAGATCGACTCAAGACCCATGATAAAATCAGAAGCTGGGAGTTGTCTGGTTCTCCCAACCTCATCTGTGCATTTTGCAGCGATTGTTCCGATTCCCTTACTCATCTTTTCTTTGAATGTTATTTCCCTTCTATGGTTTGGCATGATCTTCAGCATGTTATGAACCTCTCCTTCCCCACAAATTGCTGGTCGGATATCATCAATCTTCTCAAGCCCATCTCTAAGGGTAAGAATGTCTGGTCCGTTATCCGAAGACTTGTGCTTGTGGGAGCTATCTACCATATTTGGCAGGAAAGAAATAACCGGATTTTTAAAAATAAAAGAAGAACGTATCACGCTGTTGTCAAGTCTATTATTGATGATGTCCGTTGTAGACTGATGAGTCTGTCTATGAAACCTTCCCTTAATGTTATTTTGGCTAAAAGGATCTGGTCCCTCCCCTAACGTTGAGAGTTATACTTCCTATTTTCCACAGTCGTCCATTATTCTCTCCTATCCCATCCTTTCCTCTATATATTTTTCTACTTGTATTGTTTGTTTTTTGCAGGATGTTTGCTTTTTATGTTCCTATTATGTTTTCTGGTTCCAAAATCTGTTTTGGTTCCTAGTATAGCCTTGTTGTCCATTGGGGCTTGTCCCAATGGGTTTTTGTTGTTTCTTAGGTGGGGAGTCCTCAGCCTTCAATTGTATTTATTTTTTTTATTAATAAATTTTGCCTGAGGTACCGTCCTCTTTACCCAAAAAAAAGAAAAAAATAATTGCAATATGTATTTAGTGTCATAGTCACGCTTTTGGGAAATGATATTTCCACTTTAAAAATTGATTCATTCATATGATATACAATACACTTACATCTATCGTATAACTCAATAAAACATATATTTCATGTGGATGGATAAATTTCGTAAGTGGAAATATTAATTCCCTTTAGTTTTGCCACAACGACAAGAGTCAATAGAAAACAGTAGGAAGAACAAATTATTTATAGCCTAAGAGGAGCTATCAATCGATTTATTATCAAATAAATGACATAATGTCATCGTAATAAAGAATCGCTTCAAATGAAGACAAATGTATGCAAAGATTATCTATAAGTTTTTATTATGTTCGATCTAATAAGGACGAATATAGAGAAGGAGTATTGTTGAATGTGGATGAAGTTGATGAAGTTGTGGAAGAACCTAGAGAAGAAAAGGTTGAATTACAAGTGCCATAAAATATACATTGTGTAGATGAAAACATAGGTAAATTGAATGGCAATGGTGATGACAAAGAAGATATTCTAATGAACATCTGTGATCCTAAAAATTGGGACACCCTTAATACTAAATGAAGAGTTTTACTAGTGAAAAATGGTCCTATGTTAATGTGTAAATGTCGTAAAGATAGAAAAAACATCCGTTTTTGTTTAGATGTTTATAATAAATACTTACCAAACAAAGAGAAACATCATAGAGATTAGGTTGTGAACTCAAAGAATCATGATAGAGTATTTTTCCCCTAGTAGGTGTTTTCTAGTTGTATGTTGTTTAAGAAAATACCGCAACCAAGTAATCTAGCGCATGAGAGAATAAACACTTATCTTGTTTCTTGTCTAGCATACATAACACTGTTGATTGTTCCCATTATAATTGCATCAACGGAAAATAGCTTTCCGAAAATAAAACTTCTACTTATTTTCAATCTACCATGTATCAAGAGAGATTAAACGCTTTGACTTTGATTTTTATTGAGAAAGGGTTTCTTGAAAATGTTGATTATGGAAGTTAATAGATTATTTTGCTTTTAAAAATACCAGAATATTGATGTTTAATAAATAGTAATGTGCTTGCTGTTATCTTCTTTTGGAGATTTACTTATAGTAGTTCCAGTTTATTACTAATGAACGAAGACTCGTATACGTATCATGCTTAGGTATTATCAATTTGTGAAAATATTTTATTTGATACATTTGGATGTTATTACTTTTATGTTTAGTAATCGCGATTTTTAATTCTTACCAATAGGTTTAATCATAAGAGATATGATAAGTATATATCTCCAACAATATAAATGGTAGTTTGCAATTTAACTAAAAACTTATTAATAATTAATTATGTTCTCATGCTTATAATGTCATTAACTTTTCAATTTAGAGGAAGGTAATTTACTTGATAAGATTTTACAAGTAATTTTTTATGGGGCCTCAATTCGATATTCGTTCTAGGCCTTCAAAATGTTAGGGTCGGGCCTACATACAAGAAGATGAGTGACACTAGTACAAAATCGCACATTGGTCACACTTGATCGAAAAACGCCTGCGACATTTTAAAAAAAAAGTGTGGCCAAAGGGCACTGATGAAATTTCGAGAACGTGTATGGATACATGTAAATTAGTTTGTGTGACCATTTTATGGAGAAACAAAACAATGACCACACTTATTTACAAAAATGTGACACTCATACGTGCCACTGGACTTCAATGTGACCAAATGATACAATCACCCACATTTACCGTTTTACGAATGTGATATTTATTTTATTAGAGATTATAGATACGTAATGGTCACATAAGGAAATTGTACATGTGACTGTGTGATTGTGCCATATTGGACACATCAAATCTAATGTGTCCAAAAAGATAATAAATATGGCCACATCAAATCTAATGTGTCCAAAAAGATAATAAATATGGCCACATAAAATAGTCGTGTGTCCATAGGATGGTGTTTATTGGTTACATATTAAAAGTAAGAAAAGAAGTCGGTTTAAGTGGTTTATTGTCATATGCATTTTTATTACATGTGTCAAAATATGATTAATTGTATTGGAAAATTTAAATACGTGTGACTGTATGTAGTATTTGGTAAGCGTAGAATAAAAAGCGTGTCCATAGGTAAATATAATTGAATAAGAAAACCATTGTTTGGGTAGTCTACATATTTTATGTTCATTGAAAGTGTGACCATCGATATTTAATTGCCATGTGTTTTGTGTTATGTTATGTCCAAAGGTAAAAAATGGTCATCATAAAAATTAAAAATGTTTACGTAGGTATGCAACGGTGACTAATGGGTAGTATACATATTTTATGTTCATTAAAAGTGTGACTATTGATATGTAATTTCCATGTGTTTTGTGTTATGTTATGTCCAAAGGTAAAAAATGGTCATCATAAAAATTTAAAATGTTTATGTAGGTATGCAATGGTGACTAATGGGTATTATACATATTTTATGTTCATTGAAAGTGTGAGTATTGATATGTAATTGCCATGTGTTTTGTGTTATGTTATGTCCAAAGGTCTCCATTGGTATTATGATCACAGAAAATACCAGCAATAGCATTAAACTTTAAAGGTATCGATTTGTATTATGATCATACAAACCAAAAAGAAATGGCTAAGTGGATAAATTTTATTAAATATAAAATCCCAGAAAATTGTTGTATGTATTACAATTAACCAAAATGTTTAAAAAAAAGGGTAATTCTATCAAGTTGGTGCGTAATCGCCATATGGATTAGTTAATAGCATGCACAATCAAGGGAACTTGTAAGAAATTGTGTAATGTCTTTTCTGCAAGTAAATGGATTATATGTCCCTGCATCAACTTGTTTGTCCTTTGCCTTCTCCTTCTACAAACAAAAGTAATTGTTTAAAGCATGAATTTTATACAAATGTAGAGTTGATATCTGATATATGTAAACATTAGGCTATGATGAAGGTACACTTACCTTACGTATAACAATACCCTGACAATCAGTACGAAAATAATCATTTTCCTTATGCAAGTCAACTGGGTGTAGACGTGGCAATATATTGTCATTTTTAGGACAAACTGTAGTACTAAATTGTTCATCTACATCATCGTACGCATCTCTGTAATTCTTGGGAGGTGTTTTGAAGACAATAGATTTTTTGTGATTGATTGGGTCTGCCACGTAAAAGACTTGTTGTGCTTGTAAGGCTAATATGAAGGGATCATCCTTGTTGAAAATACGATAATCGATCTCCACGAATAAGGGTTTTTAAGCCGATTACTGTGTGACAGATATGTATTTTGTCTATAATATGCGGAATAAATAAGAGTTGCGGAATAAATATAAACTAAAACTAAGTTACGAAAAGCTGTAAATAAGTAAAATAAAGCGGTAAATCTAAACTAGACAGTATTTAAATGGACTGAAAGCGGTAAATAAAGTAAATGTTAGAAGTTAGAGGTTAGATGTAATAAACGCCATTATCAACGATAAAGTGTTTTTACAATAAATAAAAAGGTTAGAAGTTAAAAGTTAGAAGTTAGATGTCTCGGTTAAATACAGTCCACATATGTTTTCGTTGTCACGGTTCGATTTTTATGTCTTGGATATTTGGTACAGTTGATTTATAAAGGTTTGAATAAATCAATAATAACACAGATAATTTCAAAAGAACTTATCGATAGCAGATGAATATGATGATTTTCTTTGAAGCTTCGATTCTTGTTCTTTGCTCGGGTTTTCTTGCTGAAATGGTATTTCTTCGGTTTTGTGTTGGTTTGGACGTGGGTTTGCTTGTGTGTGTGTATTGTAGTTGTATTGGTGCTGTATGGGTTTGGTGTTGGGTGGAGGTTTTGTTTGGTGTCGGGTAGAGGTTGTTTAGAGGTTTGAAGTTTTGGTGTCGGGTGGAGGTTGTTGTTTCTTGCGGTTATATGGTTTGATTCTTGTTGCCAAATTCAGAAATTTGACTGTCTTGAGATGTCTGGTCGTGGTGTTCTTTGAGAGTGTATGAGTATGGTTATGTGTGTATTATGTTGTTCTAGAATGGCAAGAGGTGAGCTTCTTATTTATAGTTGCTGAAATACAGCCTTCGCGTCGCGACCATGTGGCCGTCGCGTCGCGAGGGTGCGTGTGTCGTGTTGCTTTTGGTCGGCCACTAGTTAGTGCGTTGTGTTGGTAGTCTCGCGATTGAAAAGTTGGTGGTGTCGCGTTGAGGGCTTCGCGTCGCGACCAGGAGAGCCGTCGCGTCGCGATTGCTGTAGCAATCTGGACTTCTGTGTTTCGTTTTTCTTCACGTCGCGACCATGGCTTCTGTCTCGCATTGAAGTCTTCGCGTCGCGACCAAGGTGGTCGTCGCGTCGCGAGTGCTGTAGCACGGTGACATTTTTGTATTTTGCTCTTTGGTTCGTAGCATCACTTCCTTAGGTTTGATTGTTTTCTCAAGGTTTCTTGGGTCTTGATTCATTCTTGTTTTTGATCTCGAATTCATGCAACCTGAGATAAACTGATAATGTTTGTTAGATAAAAACAGTTCATCTTATTTCAGTGATGGTCACATACAAAAATATATTTTTCAACAATTTCCCCCTATGTGATCATTACTGAAATAAGAACAGATTAAAAGGTAAGGTTGAAAATTCTTGAAATTTGGATAAAACATTTATAAAACCATATCACTTGTTTTGAAAAAGTGTGACTAGATTTTACTTATGTTTTGAAAAATGTTTGTCAAGAATATTTGTTTCTGAATCAAGGTTTCATGTTCAATAATCAAAGGGTTTTTGTATATGTAGTTTCATAATATTCCTTAAGATTTTATAGCATTTATAAAGACGATAAGTGATCTTAATAGGTCGATTCAGATGAACGCTCATAGGTATAGCTCACACTTGACTGAGGTGTTTGTTTGTTCTGGGTGCAGAACTGGTGTATAATCACTAAAGATGAGTGATATCTCTCAGTTTGAAGGTGTTGACTTATGCTTAATGTGGATTTATACCTATATACTTTAGTCACTTGGTCTTCATATTAGATAATCAATCACGTAAGACTGGTTTCGGCATTACTCAGAGGGTTTCTTCATTCATGCCATTGATGTTCACTCTCTCTCCGTCGGGAAATACGTGTAGAGGGGTTTAGAAATATTCATAGTGCAGTTTGCAACTAAGAATATTCAATTATGAAGGCTACAGTATCCCGGTAAATCTTTGGTTTTAACAGTAATATTTGATAAAGCATTTGAGAATCTGTTTGTTTGGAAAATTTGAGAGATGTCTGTATTGATGGATTGTTGTTGTAAGTCTTCCTTTTCTTTGGTGAAGTGTTCACTTTTGTCTTTATCTTTTCTTGATTTGTGACAAGATATCTGATGTGGTTGCCAATTGTAAATTGTTGACAACATTTGTTGGAGATGACTTTGCGTTTTGAGATTTTGAGTTTTCTTCTGGTTTTCTTGGATACGACTTTGTCGTTTCTTCAATTGTCAGACTTGCTATGCAAGATGATAAATCTTTTCTTGATGTGGCTTGATTGAGGATAGGGATAGGTGATATAAAAGACAGTTTGTCTAATATATAAGAAAATGATTGTATCGTCCCTGGTCATTTTGATATCTAAGCAAAAATGAGACTAGCATCACGGTATAAGAGTATAAATCCTATAAGTCATAATGAAAACACCTTTGCTCACAGAAATGAATTTCACTTAGCAGTTGAAGACGAGGCACAAATTCTCACATGGGTTTGGTTTTCATCTGAATCTCCTGATCTTATGTCCCTTAATAGATAAAATCGTTATAATTGAAATAAATTCAAAGGGAATAGGAGAATGTTCATAACGAAAATTTTGAGATTTGAACCTTCACTTTAATTTAAGAATCAATATGACTGAGTACATTCATCGAGCATAAGTATCTGAAAATTTAGTCAAGAAGATGTTAATAACATGGTTTTATAAGGACTTTAAAAGATAAAACTTTATCCTAATTTTTTTGATTTTAGATTATGTGTATGTTTTTGGAAATTTTTGGTTATTTGAATGTTTTTGGAAAATATTGGTTATTTGAATGTTTTTGGAAAATTTTGGTTATTTGACTGAAAGTAAACACTCTTTTGTACAAACAAAAAGTAAGAGATTATGGATGGATGTTATCTGGATTCAACATTCCTAGACGGCCTAGGAAGTATTGAAACTTGGTTTCGTCTAGAGCCTTAGTAAAGACATCGGCAATTTGATCTTCGGTGTTGATGAAGTGCAATTCGATATGACCCTTTTGAATGTTGTCTTTGAGGAAATGATATCGAATGTCGATGTGCTTTGTCATGGAATGGTGCACGAGATTGTGAGAAATGGCAATAGCGCTGGTTGAGTCACAAAATATTGGAATTTGTGAGACTTTGTAGCCATAGTCACGTAATTGAGTTTGCATCCACATGACTTGTGAACAGCAGCTTGCGGCAGCTACATATTCAGATTCTGCGGTTGAAGTGGACACGCATGATTGTTTCTTTGAAGTCCAGCTTACCAGTCTGCCTCCTAGAAATTGGCAAGAACCAGATGTGCTTTTCCTGTCTAGTCTGCATCCTCCATAGTCGGAGTCGGTGAAGGCGTTAAGCTGAAAATCAGAGTTAGCTGGATACCAAAGGCCAAGAGATGGAGTTCCTTTAAGATATTTGAAAATTCTTTTCACAGCTATAGCATGAGATTCCATAGGATTGGCTTGGTATCTGGCACAGACACATGTAGAAAACATGATGTCGGGTCTGCTGGCTGTGAGGTATAGGAGTGATCCTATCATTCCTCGATATTTCTTTTGATCAACAGGCTTGCCATTTAAGTCTGCATCTAATTTGTAACCAAGGGACATTGGGGTTTTTGCTGTATTGGATTTGTCAAGAGAAAAACGAGTTAGAAGATTTTTGACATAATTTTCTTGATTGATGAAAATTCCATCTGATGATTGTTTGACTTGAAGTCCAAGAAAAGTAGTCATTTCTCCTATCATGCTCATCTCAAATTTGCTCTTCATTAAATCTGCAAACTTGATACTCAAAGATTCATCAGTAGAACCGAAAATAATGTCATCGACATATATTTGAACGATTAACAGATGTTTATTAAAAATTTTACGAAAGAGAGTTTGATCAATTGAACCTCTTTTGAATCCTGATTCTTCTAGAAATGTTGACAATGTTGAATACCAGGCTCGAGGTGCTTGTTTTAAGCCATAAACTGCTTTTTGTAACTTAAAACTGTGATTTGGGAACTGTGGATCTTCAAAACATGGAGGTTGTTGAATATACACATCACGATCAATCTCTCCATGTAAAAATGCACATTTTACATCCATTTGGAATACTTTGAAGTTCTTGTGTGCTGCATATGCTAGAAAGATACAAATGGCTCCGAGTCTTGCAACTGGAGCATAAGTTTCATCGTAGTCGATTCCTTCTTGTTGTGAATAGCCCTTGACGACAAGTCTTGCTTTGTTTCGACAAACTATGCCTTGATCATCAGTTTTGTTTCTGAAAACCCATCTTGAACCTACTACAGTAACATCGGGAGGAGTAGGAACAAGATCCCATACTTGGTTTCTTTCGAATTCAGCTAGTTCTTCTTGCATGGCTTTGACCCAGTCTGGATCTTTGAGAGCTGAATGGATGGTTTTGGGTTCAGTCATGGATAGGAATGCTCCGTATAAACATTCATTTGAGGTAGCGGCTCTTGTTTGAATGCCAGAATTGGGATCTCCTATGATTTGTTCTGCAGGATGATTCCTGGTCCATTTGTTTAGGCGAGTTTTTTCAGGTATTTCGATTGGTGTTTCTATGTCCCATTGTTCTTCTTGGTCAGGTGATTCTGTTGGGAATAGATTTTGGTTGATGTCAGATATGTCTTTTTGGATTATAGGGTGAGAATGGGGTAAAGAAGGTTCCCCCATAGATGATGCACTGGGATCATTTTGGACAGGTGGATTGGGAGTGTTCAAAGAGGGATTTAGTGTTGGTAGTTCCCCCTCAACTTGATCTGCATTTTCTTGGTTTGATTGTGAAGTTTCTGCATCGGAATTTCCTGTAGGAATAGTAGAAGATGTTAGAAATTCAGAATTATAAGCGGTTTTGGGTTGTTCAAAAAGTAAATCAAGATCAATTTCTATGTCAGTAGAAGGCATTTGTTGAATTGGGTTTTGAAAAATATTATCAATCATTTTAGAACCAAAATGTTTACGATCCAATTTTCTGACATAAAATTCATCGAAATGAACATCAGTACTTTCTTCAATTACTCTAGTACGTTTGTTCAGTACTCGATAAGCAGCTGAGGTAAAAGAGTAACCAAGGAAAATTCCTTCGTCTGATCTTGATTCAAATTTTGAAAGGTGATCTTTGTTATTCTTTATGAAGCATCGACAACCAAAAATATGAAAGAATTTGATGTTTGGTTTTCGGTTGTTAATTGCTTCATATGGTGTTTTATGAAGATTTTTATGGATTAAGGAACGATTTTGAGTGTAGCAGGCTGTGGCTATTGCTTCTGCCCAGAAGTATTGTGGCAGATCAGCAAAGATGAGCATTGATCTTGCAGCTTCGCACAGAGTTCGGTTCCTTCTTTCAACAACGCCGTTTTGTTGAGGAGTGTAAGGGGCTGAGAAGTTGTGTTCGATGCCTTTGTTTTTGAGAAATGAGTCTAGAGTTATGTTTTTGAACTCTAAACCATTATCGCTTCTGATTCTTCGAACGGGTCGTTTGAGCTTTAATTCAATCTGTTTGATGAAGTTGATCATTTCTTCAGGTGCTTCTGATTTTAGCCTTAAAAAGAAAACCCAAGTAAAGCGTGAGTATCCATCAATAATAACAAGGATGTATTTCTTCCCTTTTATGCTTTGGGTTTTTGCAGGGCCACAAAGATCAATGTGCAGTAATTCTAGTGGTTCGGAAACACTAGATTCAGAAATACTTTTATGAGAGGATTTGGACAGTTTTCCTCCTTCACAAGCTGCACAAAGAGTTTCATTATCAAGTTTCAGAAGTGGTAGTCCGCGAACAAGATCATTTGCAATCAATTTGTTGATGTAGCCAAAATTGAGATGGGAAAGACGACGATGCCACAACCAACTAATATCAGCCGAAGCTTTGGATAAGAGACAGATGTCTGGTTTTCCATAGATAAGGTCCATATCTAGTGGATACATGTTGCCTAGACGATCAGAATTTACTAGAATGGCTTTGGTCTTGGCATCCATGATTATGCTTCGTTGTTTGGTGAAAAGAACCTCATGATTGTTGTCACAGAGTTGTGATACGCTGATTAGGTTGTGTTTCAGGCCGTCAACGTAGGCTACTTTCTTGATGGTGAAGTGACCATTTGTTATGTTTCCATAACCTTTGATTCTTGCAGTCATGTTATTTCCAAAAGTAACATCTTGTTTGGATTCTGTGGGTTTGAAGTCTCGTAGAAAGCTTTGGTTTCCTGTCATATGCTTGGAGCAGCCACTATCGATATACCATGTGCCATCCTTGGGCTCTCCAGCACAAAGTGCCTGCAATTAGACAGAAAGTTTAGGTACCCAAACCATGGTGGGTCCTGATTTGTTAATGGTTTTTGATAATTTGGAATCATTGTAATATTTGTTGATTGGACGGAATGGTTGAGGTTTAAGTTGATTTATTAGATTTTCCCAAAGTGAGATTTGTCTTTGAAAACCTGTCATTTGAAACGATTTCTGATTTTGTGAAAAGTATCCTATATGTGAAGTTCTGTTTGATGACCTTTCTTTGTATCTGGGATTTTGATGATTTTGAAAAACATTATGATGATGGAATGGAATTTGGTGAAATGATGGTCTCTGAAAGTTCCCTGAGAGATTGAATTTTATCTCTTGACAGCGATTTTGCATTGGTTTTTGAAAAGGTTTTTGTTTTTGTGGCACAGAGACTGGTTTCAAAGGTTTCTCTTGGGTTTCTTTGAAAACTTTGGGTTTGCTTTGTTCTTTTAGTTTAATGACAGCTTGAATGGGTTGTTTATTTGTCTGTTGTTTCTTTGAATACTTTTGTCCCAGATTGTTCTTTCCAATAAAGGTTGAGTTTAAAGAGGGAAAGATAGTTGGAACAGAAGTACTACCATTTTGATGATCAGAATTTTCTCCGTTTAAGAAATTTTCAAGTTTGATTGTGCCATCATTCCTTGTTAGTTTAGTAGATCTCAATTGATGAGTTACTGAACTAGTAGAGTCTGATTCGGATTTTACAACTCTTTTGAATGACTTGTTGAAAAAAGTATCATCTGGGCTGCAGTTGATAACTGTTTCATCATCTGAATCGTCCTCATTAGCAGATAAGAAAAAATCTGGTAGAGGTGATTTAGAATTTTCACAAATTGTCCCATTTTTCTTTTCAGTCTTTTTATTTTCAAAGGATTCTCTTCCAATTCCTGGTTTATAATTCGTATCAATTTTGCCAGTTCCTAAGTTGTTTGCTTTAGTGAAAACATCATCACTCAATTTTCTGGCAATATTGATAGAATCCAGTTTTCCTTGAAATCTTTGATTTTCGGATTCAAGAAATTTTATTTGCTTTGAAGAATCATCTAGTTTTAGAATTAAACTAGTGTTTTTGTCAGTTAAATCTTGAATTTTTTGTTTTAACTGAAGGACTTCCTTTTCTAAGGTATCTTTTATTTCAGATGAAATAACAGATTGATTTTTTATTTCTAAGTCCCTTTTTTGTTTTAGAGCTTCATTTAATTGTTCTAGGACGTGGTTATTTTCTTCAGATTTTCGTTCAATGTCTCTTTCAAGTTTGTCTCTAGTCCTTGTAGATTCTCCAAATCTGAGTTGCAAGGTTTGTAATTCAGATTTGTAGATATCAGATTTGACTATTGTGTCATGATATAGTCTGAGATCAGCTTTTAGACTGTTCTCAATCTTAGTCATGTGGGACTCAAATGGTGTTCTTGAAAGACCGAGATCTGAGATCATAGACCATACCTGATCGATGACATATGGAGCTCTTGTGGTTGGTTCATTGTCAGCCATGAAGCAGAAGTTTGACTGAGCTGGTTCAGTATCTGTTTCATCATCAGAAGTTGGCCAGTGTTCCACGCTAGGTTCGTAGAATGCCATCAAAGCTTTTTGCTTTGCTTTCTTTTCTTGTTTCTTCAGCTCTTCGGCTTTTTGAGCATAGTAAGCTGAGTCTTTGACCTTGACTTTGGCTCGACAATCTCGGGCATAATGATTTAGTCCTTTGCATTTATGACAAATGATTACGTCATCATCATCATCGTTATTGTCAGCCTTTTGGCTCTTAACGGGTGGTCTTTCAGATGTTTGAGTTTGTTTCTGTTGAGATGGTTTTGAATAATTTTGCTGAGATCCGGAACTTTGGTTATTTTGAAAACCATTGTTTTGATTATAAGAGTTGTGATTATTTTGAAATCCACGATTCTGAAAGTTTTGTCCAAAAGTGGATCTTTGTTGAAAATTTGGTCTATGATGTGGCAAAAATCTTTCGAGATTAGTGTTTGCTACCAAAGCACACAATTGTTGGTAGTCAGCTTCATTATTTGGATCAGACAAGTCACAAGAATTACTTAAGAAAGCTTGGTTTTGATTTAAATCAATTTGACTTTGATCAGGAAAATGTGTTTGGTTTTGAGAGGATGTTGTCAAAAGAGCAAGTGGTCCTCCAAAAGAAGTAGACGTTGGTGGGTCAATCGAGGATTCATACGATTGTAATTCTCCGTACAGATTGTACAAAGATTCAGTATGAATTGCTGGATTTCCCTGAATGATGAGTTTTACCATTTTCCAGCTTTCATAAAGGTTGTTTAAAAATTTGAGGTTTATATCATGCTGTGACTTTTTGATGCCCAAATTATTCATTTTGATGGTAATGAGATTGAACCTGTCATGAGCATCATGGATGGTCTCATGTGAAAACATTTTGAAGTTGTCAAATTCGTTTAAAACAGATGTTTTCTTGTTTCCAATGATTCTCTCATTTCCTTCAAAACGATTTTTCAAAGTTTGCCAAATTTGGTTTGCAGTTAAAAGGATTATATCATTCATTTGGCTTAGAATACTGTGGGGTATTCCAGACACAAGTTCCTTTTTGGCTTGAAGTTCAAGTTTCTTCCTTTCATTCAGTATATCCAAGTTACTCGTAAGAGAGGTCATGTTCTCTGGTAGAGATCCGTCTACACATTTCCACACATCTTCACTTATAGAGTTGAGATGAAGATTCATACGACCTACCCATGATTTATATTCTTCGGGAATAAGAATGGGTGCTCGAGTACCAGAACCTATACTGTTAGCAATAGATACAAAATTTATGTTTGAGTAGTTTGCGGAAGACATTTTTGTTTTTTGCTTTTGTTAACGAAAATCTGATGTTAAAATGAAATTTTTAAAGAAAACTTATTGGTGGTTTATAAAAACGCTACACAAAAGTTTTCGACAAAAATTTTCAAAATAAATCACACAAGTAATTTTTAAATGTTTTTGTTTGTTTTTATTTTTTTTGTTGAACAAGTGATATTAAGATGAAATTTTTAAAGGAAACTTATTGGTGGTTTATAAAAACGCTACACAAAAGTTCTCGACAAAAATTTCAAAGTAAATCACACAAGCTCTGATACCAATTGTTGAAAATACGATAATCGATCTCCACGAATAAGGGTTTTTAAGCCGATTACTGTGTGACAGATATGTATTTTGTCTATAATATGCGGAATAAATAAGAGTTGCGGAATAAATATAAACTAAAACTAAGTTACTGAAAGCTGTAAATAAGTAAAATAAAGCGGTAAATCTAAACTAGACAGTATTTAAATGGACAGAAAGCGGTAAATAAAGTAAATGTTAGAAGTTAGAGGTTAGATGTAATAAACGCCATTATCAACGATAAAGTGTTTTTACAATAAATAAAAAGGTTAGAAGTTAAAAGTTAGAAGTTAGATGTCTCGGTTAAATACAGTCCACATATGTTTTCGTTGTCACGGTTCGATTTTTATGTGTTGGATATTTGGTACAGTTGATTTATAAAGGTTTGAATAAATCAATAATAACACAGATAATTTCAAAAGAACTTATCGATAGCAGATGAATATGGTGATTTTCTTTGAAGCTTCGATTCTTGTTCTTTGCTCGGGTTTTCTTGCTGAAATGGTATTTCTTCGGTTTTGTGTTGGTTTGGACGTGGGTTTGCTTGTGTGTGTGTATTGTAGTTGTATTGGTGCTGTATGGGTTTGGTGTTGGGTGGAGGTTTTGTTTGGTGTCGGGTAGAGGTTGTTTAGAGGTTTGAAGTTTTGGTGTCGGGTGGAGGTTGTTGTTTCTTGCGGTTATATGGTTTGATTCTTGTTGCCAAATTCAGAAATTTGACTGTCTTGAGATGTCTGGTCGTGGTGTTCTTTGAGAGTGTATGAGTATGGTTATGTGTGTATTGTGTTGTTCTAGAATGGCAAGAGGTGAGCTTCTTATTTATAGTTGCTGAAATACAGCCTTCGCGTCGCGACCATGTGGCCGTCGCGTCGCGAGGGTGCGTGTGTCGTGTTGCTTTTGGTCGGCCACTGGTTAGTGCGTTGTGTTGGTAGTCTCGCGATTGAAAAGTTGGTGGTGTCGCGTTGAGGGCTTCGCGTCGCGACCAGGAGTGCCGTCGCGTCGCGATTGCTGTAGCAATCTGGACTTCTGTGTTTCGTTTTTCTTCACGTCGCGACTATGGCTTCTGTCTCGCGTTGAAGTCTTCGCGTCGCGACCAAGGTGGTCGTCGCGTCGCGAGTGCTGTAGCACGGTGACATTTTTGTATTTTGCTCTTTGGTTCGTAGCATCACTTCCTTAGGTTTGATTGTTTTCTCAAGGTTTCTTGGGTCTTGATTCATTCTTGTTTTTGATCTCGAATTCACGCAACCTGAGATAAACTGATAATGTTTGTTAGATAAAAACAGTTCATCTTATTTCAGTGATGGTCACATAAAAAAATATATTTTTCAACAATCCTTATGGCCCAGCCTTTTTAGTTCCACAAGTGTGTACCTTAGTTTATCCTTCTTCACCCCATTTCTACTATCTACCCAATCACACTTAAAAATAGGAATTCTTTTGAAATTATAATCTAATAGCCATATCTCTTGTAAAACACCATAATAAGTGTTTTTAACATGGGTAACAACATCTTTGGAAATGTGTGTGTCTGTTGCAACAACACTAACACCACTATCTTGGTAACCTTTACATTCTCGACTGTTTGTACGGAATGTGTATCCATTGATAGCGTATACATCATATTTCAGTACATTAATGTTTGGTTTATGTGAAAGCCAATCAAGAGTCGTTGGTACACTATCTTTGCAGACTTGTGACTCTCTATATACCTGAAAAGTAGAAGACGATGGGTAGTAAATAGCTACACTTAATTTGTACAGATAAAGACTGTAAAAAAATTCCTACCAAAATTGCCCAAAATTGGCAAATACCTACAACATGCATAGTACATTGCTATAACAGGTAAAGAAAACGTTCGGGTGCTGCATCCAACATGCATAGTGCATTGGTATAAAATGTAACTCATACATAAAAAAACATTTTACCTCGTGCTGTAACCAAGCAGCAAACGTTTTACTGTGCTCTTGCTGGAGATGATTTTGTTGTTTAGTAGGGTATTTGTTTTGCAAAAATTACATGTGTCTCCTGGAAAAAGTTTAAAGCTTTAGTGTAAAACTACAAAAAAAGTATGTAAGCATAGAAAAAACAAAAACTGACATAATCTACGGTTCCACTTCAGAAGTATTTTGCAACACAAAGAAATGTGCTTTCTCGAAGAGGTCTGGACAAACTTCTCCTATTTTAGGAGCCGATATAGGAGTGCCGTCTATCGGAGAAATAGTATCTTCATGAAGTCCACATGTGTTATGTGTGTCATGTGGTATACCGACCGTATCCATGCTTCTAAAGAATTCACTAAAAAACTCAATCGTCTCTTCTGCAACATACCCTTCCGCAATGCATCCTTCCGGTCTATTTCTGTTTCGTACGTGTCCCTTTATAACCTTCATAAACCTTTCGAATGGGTACATCCAACGAAAGAAAATTGGACCACATAATTTAACTTCCCTAGTAAGGTGTACGGTTAGATGAATCACACAGCAAAAAATGCTGGTGGAAAGTGTTTCTCAAGAAGGCATAAGGTCACACATAATTCTTCTTGCAACCTTTAGAGTTCATCGACTTTTATTTCTTTGCTACAAATTGATTTGAAAAAGAAACAAAACCTGGTAATAGCAATTCTGGTTGGTGCATGCTTCATAGGTCTAATTGCGACGGGCAGAAATTGTTGCATGAGCATGTGATAGTCATGTGACTTAAGTCCGACCAGCTTCATGTCCTTCAAATTGACCAAACTAGAAAAATTAGAAGAATACCCCTGTGGAACTTTCATGTTGTATAAAGTTTGACAAAACTTATCTTTTTCGTCTTTTGTTAGTGTGCATGATGCTGGCGGAAGTGTGGAATTATTCCCTTCGTTCTTAGGATGTAACTCTGGTTTTACATTAAAATGGACCAAATCCAAACGTGCTTTGTGACCATCTTTCGTCTTATTTGGAACGTCCAACAATGTTCAGATTATACTCTCCGCCACATTCTTTTCAATATGCATAAAATCTATGCAATGTTGGATCGAATTGTGGCGCCAATACCTAAGACATCTATACCATATATTAAATTTCTTCCAGTAAGGGTCTTGTTGTTGGGAAAGATCCGAACTATCTACGTGCTTTGCTTTTCTCTTTCTTTTTTTTATCTTCCCACCCCTACCGGTCGAAGTATGTTGGACTTTCCGATCCTTACCATTAGTTATCCTTCCCCATTTATTAATTACAAATTTTTCCTTGTTATATATTTCCTCCCCAGTCAAAGGTTCTAGAGCAAGTAAGGGCCTCTTGTTTCCCATTAAATGCCTTTTTTGTTTCCTAAACGGGTGATCATACGGAAGATATCGTCTGTGCCCGGCATAACTGTAACACCCGACTTATTTAACAAAAACACCCCAAAAATTTTTCATTTTTCAACCAAATATTTTACAATCAAAACCATAAGTAAGGGGTATTAGTTAACAAGATACGAGTACAAGTGTATCACGAAGTATAATACATAAATATTATACATTCTTAAGCCGGGTCGTCACTTCAACATTAAGCCCTCAGTCACGGACTTTATCTTTTCCTTTAGCAGGGTCACGCTCACCTGCAGGGACATATCAACAAACTGTGAGCTATAAAGCCCAATGAGTAATCAAGCAATCAAATAAACATATACAAGAGAATAATAACACTTAAACTCTTAAACAAATTTCTGTCCCAAAATCATGGTCATCATTGACCGCACCGTGATCATTGCCATAAAGGCCGCACCGAATATCATAGCCCGAAGGCCGCACAAAATCATAGCCCGAAGGCCGCATCGGAGACATAGCCCGAAGGCCGCACCGGAGTCATAGCCAACAAGGCCGCATCGGAGACATAGCCAACAAGGCCGCACCAGAGTCATAGCCAACAAGGCCGTACCATTTAATATCAAAGATAGTAATCTTAGCCAACAAGGCTGCACCAATATATCATACTAGATATAATCAAGATTACTCACCTGGAGGATTGCTACTACTAGCGTTAATCGTTCCTTGCTTTCCAATATGATCCGTAGAATTTTGTCCCGTACCTATAATTCAATCATTTTCAAAATGATTATAGGTTAATACCCATTTCAATTAACTCTAATACACTAGAGTTCAATAAAACATTGTTACAAACAATGCCTAATTAATAAACTTTCCGTTTACTAACTTTATATGAATTTTACTATTCACCGGGACATTCGGATCGGTCTACAGTGCCCCCGAGGGGTCGAAAACTCAATCTAAAAATTTTCCCAAACTTTTTAAACCATAACGAGCCTATGGTTCAAATTTGAGTTTAATCGGACAAGCCAAGCAAAAGTTAGCGTTTCAAAGTTCCTGCCTGGCCACTGCCTTGGAGGCGCACTGCGCCAGGGTCAGGGCGCACTGCGCCTGGGCGCACCCCGCCTGGCGTCTGGGCGCACTGCGCCTGGCGCCTGGGCAGACCCCCTGGCCAGTCGCGATTTATGCACTGTAGCTTGCAGATTTCGTCCATTAAGTCCTTATTTCTGTTCTTAATCACTTGGGGTTTGTTCCTAGGCTAAAACCTTACATTTTAACAAGGTTTTTAACCATCAAAACACCCTCAATCAATCATATGAAGAATTAGGGTTCTTAGTTCTAACAACCCCAAATCTTCAAATTCATCAATTTTAACAACCTACTTCCATTTTGTTGAGTTAAGCTCTTACTAGCATGACTTATTGGAAGTATAACTTACATTTATTCACATAATCTCCACTGTAATTTCAGTTTTGAGTTCAACAAAAACTCACCAAACTCAAACAAGTAAGAACTTGGAAAACTTACCTCTAAATCTTCCAATTCTACCCTTGGAAGCCAAAGATCAAATTCCAAGCTTCAAGCCTTCAAGAATCCTTCACGATTTTTGGAAAAATCAGTCACGAACTCTCTCCCGTAACCCACAAAAATTCTGCACAAACTAGGAGAAGGTTCCAACCTTTTATACCTCCAATATTTTCATTTTTGGTCCTTAAAGTTACATTTCTCAAACTTTTGCCACAATTTACAAATTAAATGACAAAATCACATTTTTATAACATTTTAAGTCCAAGACTCAAAATATTATTACCAAACAAGTCCTTTTCTGTCCAAAAGACCGAATTACCCTTTTGAGGTAAAATTACCATTTTGCCCTTTTTATTATAATTACATAATAAAATAAGTTTTGGCGTTACAATAACATTGCTTTTTCGATTCTGGAAGTCTAATACAGTGAGTTTGTTCTCCACACACAACACAACCCCTAAATTCGCTATGAGGACAACCACATAATGTACCGAGAGCAGGGTAGTCATTAATCGTCCATAACACAGCCGCACGTAGAGTAAACTTCTCTTGTGCATATGCATCAAAAGTCTCGACTCCCCGATCGAATAATATTTGCAGATCATCGATCAAAGGTGCTAGGAAAACATCAATATCGTTTCCTGGTGATCCTGATATCAATAAACAAAGCATTATAAACTTTCTTTTCATACACAACCATGGTGGTAGGTTGTAGATGACAGATAGAACAGGCCATACACTATGATGTCTAGTTCCGCTATTCGTATCGACCCCGTCAGCGGAAATGCCTAGCCTTAGATTTCTTGGTTCGCTCCCAAAGTCGGGAAATTTGTGATCTAAGGCAGCCCATGCGGTTGAATCTTCTGGGTGACGCATAACACAGGTTCCACCTTTCTTTCGGTTGCGTGCCATGTTAATTCTTTCGCTGTATTCTTAGATTGAAACAGTCGTTTCATTCTAGGAATAATTGGAAAGTACCACATTACATTTGCCGAAACGTTTTTGTAAATTTTATTTTTTTGTTCATCCACCTTCCACCTAGATTTACCACAATTTGGACATTCTGTCAAGTGTTCATACTCGTGCCTGTAAAGTATACACCTGTTTACACATGCATGTATTTTCTCATACCCTGAACCCATTTGTTTCAATGATTTCTTGGCCTCGTATGTACAACTATACATTTCGTCTCCTTCTGGTAACATACGTTTGAGCAAAGCTAATAATTCGTTAAAGTATTTATCTGAAACTCCATACTTACTTTTTAGGTTGAGCAGTTGTATGATAGCAGATAACTTTGTGAAGTTCGGACACCCTTCATATAGTGGCTTTTCGGCATCTTGTAGCATTTCCCTAAACTTGGTAGAGTCGTCCATAAAATTTTCTTCTGCAGCTTGAACCAACTCTTTAGTTTCTGCAGCATCTGTTGGGTTTTGGTTTGTTGTATCCATGGAATCCACAAGGTATGTAGTGTCCATGCCAAAGTCTTCATCAACAATATAAGGTAAAGGTGGTTCTTCTTTTTCTCCATGATATGTCCAGTTGTGTATGTTTCATCAATTCCATGAGTGAATAAGTGGTCATCTACCACTCGCACAGAATGAGGGATGTGGTTGACACACTGTATACATGGACATGGAATTTTTATGGTTTTTTTGGCATGTAAAGGATCGATGTTTTTACTAATATTGTAATTGTTTATTGCATATTCCAAGAATGCTTTAACTCCACTTATATAACGTGATGTGTTTCTTTTGGCTCCCATCCAAGACTTGTCCATTATGATGCCTCAAACTACTACTATCATCGATTCATAGAAAGTGACAAGAAAACGTAAATTGAATTAGATATACAATATATCAGGTACTTTAAATAAACCCATTAATTGTTATCATAGTTATTGAATGTGTCATTTGTTTTTCTTTATGCATTGTTAAAAGAGGCGTTTTGTCGAGCAGTTGGTGTGCATACACAAACCAATTGTAAACAATTAAATGAATGATATGTAACTGTAATCCACGTTTAATTTGAATAAAGCATGTACATAAGTTTCTGAATAATCAGCAATTACATATATATTTGTGTGTTGAAGGTTAATTGTAAATGTATTTCCAATCGTGTAGTTAGTCTAGTTAAACGAAATTGCATATGGGAGAGGTTTACCTGTTGCAATAAAATTTCCACTTGCAATTGTATTCGAAACGTCCTACAACGATGATTAAAGGAGAATCCTTGGAGTACAACGAAATACGTGTGGACAAGGGATAACGAACATAGTATTCATTTAGGTTTAGATCGTTGCAATGTTTATTTGCTAAGGGGGAGGCTGACGTATGCGTGTGTATTCTTACCATAGGTCGCGGGTTCGAGCCTGCCTTCACTTATTTTTTTTGAAGTATACTACATGGCGCCTTCCATTTTTTTAATTATTTTTATGAACTTTGTTTAATTTTTTTACAACTTTAGCTATTACCATATTATATTTTCAAATTAGGTCCACAATTGTTTTCCATCATGTGAGGGTAAAAGGGTAATATTCGGTAGGGCTTCCCTATAAGCACGTTACTTTCACACAATTCAATTGACAACTGTTTGATCGATTCGCAGTGGAGGACGCCGGTACCCTCAAGTTGCAAACGGTTCAATCAACATGAAATGGTAGTATGTCGAAGTGGAAGTCCAGCAATCAAGGTGACGTCATGGACTGATCTAAACCCAGGTAGGCAATTTTGGAGTTGTTCAAGGTTAGGAACGAAATGTGGGTTCATAGGGTGGGCAGACCCTCCAATGTGCCGGAGGGCTGTTATCGTGATCCCAGGTTTGCTTAAAGCAATGAACCGGTTGGAAGCTAAAGTCTGAAAGACGAAAATGTTCTTAATTTGTTCTTGGGTTTTCTTTTTGGGTTACTATGTAATGTTGTAGTATTTGGAATATGTGGAAAATGTCGTATTTTACGATTACCCTTTAATTAATACGAATCTGGTTAAAATTGATTATTGGTTTTTGTATTGAAACAAACGATTAAATAAATACAAATCGGTATTCAATTGTAATGCATCTGCATTCAATAGTGTTGATCGGATAGCATAATCATTATATTGTATTCGTGTAGAAGAGTAAACGTTTTTTGGTTTTCGCAATGGTACCCTTTTGCAATAGACATAACCAACAATTAATGTTATTAATTACAAATGTGAAATCTTATCTACCCACTGATTTCTACATCTTATAAAGGCATGAGAAGGTTCAAATGTATATCCATATTCAGGATATTACGGTTAAGAAAAACAAGAGAAAAACTATGAAGGGAATGGAACTACAATTCATGCTCAACAATCTGATCCGTAGAGCCGAAGTTACCAAAAAAATGATCAACGATGTTGAAATGAAACTAGAAAGAGACATGGAAGCCAAAACAGGTATGCTGGATCAGTTGGTTGAGAGGCCTTGATATATGAACTTTGTGAATGGGAAAAGGGCGATTGATGAAGGGAAGTCGCAGACTGCAACAATGTTGGAGATGCTTTACAAACTCCAGGAGTCACTGGAGGCAGAGATTGAAGGGCACAAGGAGATGAAGAAATTGATTCAGTTTGGGTAGGGAAACCTGGTTGTCTTTTGGAAAGGATCGATGTTGATATGTTATCTTAATTTCTATGATTTACTTTCTGTTCGATCTGGTTTGTTGTAAGTATTTGTTTAGGTTGGTATGTTTTATGTTATCGTATGTTGGTCATGTAATGAAGAAAATATGGTGAAGTTTGTTGGTATAAAAAAAAAATTTCGTCATATTTATCCCAGAAAACACTCAAAAGTTATCATCAAACCCATAACAAAAAGATTCACAAATTCACAAAGTGGACATAACATTATATATTTATACAAAATGGTCCATAATCGAAACAATATATATATATATATATATATATATATATATATATATATATATATATATATATATATATATATATATATATATATATATATATATATATATATATATATATATATATATATATATATATATATATATATATATATATATATATATATATATATATATATATATATTTAACAATGCATACGAACCTATTCCTTAAGTAAATCCTCCACTGCTTCCAATTAGAATGACATAGCCATACAAACCTGTTCCATCTTCTGATGAAAACCCTTACAGGCCTCGATTTCTTTGTGTATGCTTTGAAGACGTTGATCGTAGTAATTGGTGGGAATGCACTTCTTTGTTTTAGATTCCAACATGTAGTCCCTAAAATACACTCGTGATTGTAGATGGGATCGTAAAGACATCATATTGATCCTAGCTTCATAGATCTTGTCCCCTTTTTCATCGGCATACTCTCTTGCGTAATCACGAACCTTTCTCGCAATATCAGCATCCATTGTGGCTTAGTGATAGAAGTGTTCTAGAGAGATAATATGGAAGTTGTAATATTTGATTGGAAAACCGTATCTATCTATTTGTGAAAAACCAGTATTTATAATATAACTTAGGAATATAATAACAGTTATTATAATAGTATACTAATATTTAAAAATAACCACCAATAAACTTCCTCGATAAGTTAAATACGGTATGTATTCCAATATACAACTACAAAGCGAATTAAATGCTAAATAATCATAACGGTTACACTAATACGGCTAGCCATCTGATCAGACGTCTTGCAGTAACTGCCCCATAACGTCATCCATCAGTATTATACACGCGTAAACTATCATTATATCTATATGACCTAAGAAGTTATTATCCCAAGTAAAAAATAACTGTTATATTTATTTGGAAACTGACCGAAAACCAAAAATACCTTTAAAATGCAAACTGTTTGACCATTATCGATCACGTATCACAATTCAAATCTTTCTGACACACAGCATTCATGGCTTCGTCTTAATCAAAAATTCAAGACAAAACAGCTGAAGTTAGCAAGGAAGGAATGGCGTCTTCATCAAAAATACAAGACAATATATCTGAAGTTAGCAAGGACGAAATCGAACAACATTATAATACCGTAGGAAACCAATATGTTTGGGCAAACCAAACAAGAGATTTAATCGAACAAGAAGTTGACGATCAATATGATCTACTCCGGGAAATTCCTCGTCTCCCCCAACCCCTGAGAGAGATATGCTGAAGAAACTAATACGAAGAAACCACCAAGCCATGGACATCTTGACCGAACTCATAGATGAGTTGGTCGAAACGATGAATGAATGTGAAAGTCTCCTTCAAGTGAAAAAAGTAAGAACTAAATAGGATAACATACTTAGAATTTTGTTTAGTGTTTGATCATGTTTAATTTCGTACTTTTTATTTTTGCGTAATGTATCATCATTTATAGATTTGATGATACTATATATTGTGTTATAACTATTCCGTATATAATATATTATGTTTTTGTCGATGTTCATTGTTAATTTTATGTTTGATTGTATATAAACGTTATTCTCGATGTTTGATCTTTTTCATTAACAAATTTCTTAAAGAAAATGGGGTAAGGCAATCAGCCGCAGGGCACAATGCATACGTATTGAATACGATCAGTATGAATACCTTAATTATTGCATATCTGTTACCAAATATAAAAAACAACCAATTATCTTAAAACAAGGCAAACATGGACTGAATTTCGTTATAAATAAAAGCTGTGATATATATCTATGTGCTAAGTTGTAATATAAAAACAGGGACCAAATATGTTAAAATATGCAAACATGGACTGAAATTAACATATTCGGGGCTACAATGGACCAAATATGTTAAATGAAACTCGATTCTACTTTTGTACTATAAAAACAGGGACCAAATATGTTAAAATATGCAAACATGGACTGAAATTAACATATTCGGGGCTACAATGGACCAAATATGTTAAATGCAACTCGATTATACTTTTGTACTATAAAAACAAGGACCAAATATGTTAAAATATGCAAACATGGACTGAAATTAACATACTCGGGGCTACAATGGACCAAATATGTTGACCATAACCCATCACAACCCTTCATGGTTGACCATAACCCATCACAACCCTTCATGGTTGACCATAACCCATCACAACCCTTCATGGTTGACCATAACCCATCACAACCCTAACTGGTTGACCATAACCCATCACAACCCTTCATGGTTGACCATAACCCATCACAACCCTACCTGGTTGACCATAACCCATCACAACCCTTCATGGTTGACCATAACCCATCACAACCCTAACTGGTTGACCATAACCCATCGTAACACTTCATGGTTGACCATAACCCATCACAACCCTAACTGGTTGACCATAACCCATCACAACCCTTCATGGTTGACCATAACCCATCACAACCCTTCATGGTTGACCATAACCCATCACAACCCTTCATGGTTGACCATAACCCATCACAACCCTTCATGGTTAACCATAACCCATCACAACCCTACCTAGTTGACCATAACCCATCACAACCCTTCATGGTTGACCATAACCCATCACAACCCTTCATGGTTGACCATAACCCATCACAACCCTTCATGTTTGACCATAACCCATCACAACCCTACCTGGTTGACCATAACCCATCACAACCCTTCATGGTTGACCATAACCCATCACAACCCTTCATGGTTGACCATAACCCATCACAACCCTAACTGGCTGACCATAACCCATCACAACCCTTCATGGTTGACCATAACCCATCACAACCCTTTATGGTTGACCATAACCCATCACAACTTTAACTGGTTGACCATAACCCATCACAACATTTCATGGTTAACCATAACCCATCACAACCCTTCATGGTTGACCATAACCCATCACAACCATACCTGGTTGACCATAACCCATCACAACCCTTCATGGTTTACCATAACCCATCACAACCCTTCATGGTTGACCATAACCCATCATAACCCTAACTGGTTGACCATAACCCATCACAACCCTTCATGGTTGACCATAACCCATCACAACCCTTCATGGTTGACCATAACCAATCACAACCCTAACTGGTTGACCATAACCCATCACAATCCTAACTGGTTGAACACAACCCATCACAACCCTTCATGGTTGACCATAACCCATCACAACCCTTCATGGTTGACCATAACCCATCACAACCCTACCTAGTTGACCATAACCCATCACAACCCTTCATGGTTGACCATAACCCATTACAACCCTAACTTGTTGACCATAACCCATCACAACCCTTCATGGTTGACCATAACCCATCACAACCCTACGTAGTTGATCATTACCCATCACAACCCTTCATGGTTTACCATAACCCATCACAACCCTTCATGGTTAACCATAACCCATCACAACGCTAACTGGTTGACCATAACCCATCACAACCCTTCATGGTTGACCATAACCCATCACAACCCTTCATGGTTGACCATAACCCATCACAACCCTAACTGGTTGACCATAACCTATCACAACCTTAACTGGTTGACCACAAGCCATCACAACCCTTTATGGTTGACCATAACCCATCACAACCCTTCATGGTTGACCATAACCCATCACAAATCTAACTGGTGGACCATAACCCATCACAACCCTTCATGGTTGACCATAACCCATCACAAATCTAACTGGTGGACCATAACCCATCACAACCCTTCATGGTTGACCATAACCCATCACAACCCTTCATGGTTGACCATAACCCATCACAACCCTTCATGGTTGACCATAACCCATCACAACCCTTCATGGTTGACCATAACCCATCACAACCCTACCTAGTTGACCATAACCCATCACAACCCTTCATGGTTGACCATAACCCATCACAACCCTTCATGGTTAACCATAACCCATCACAACCCTTTATGGTTGACCATAACCCATCACAACCCTACCTGGTTGACCATAACCCATCACAACCCTTCATGGTTGACCATAACCCATCACTACCCTAACTGGTTGACCATAACCCATCACAACCCTTCATGGTTGACCATAACCCATCACAACCCTTCATGGTTGACCATAAACCATCACAACTCTAACTTGTTGACCATAACCCATCACAACCTTTCATGGTTAACCATAACCCATCACAACCCTTCATGGTTGACCATAACCCATCACAACCCTTCATGGTTGACCATAACCCATCACAACCCTTCATGGTTGACCATAACCCATCACAACCCTTCATGGTTGACCATAACCCATCACAACCCTACCTAGTTGACCATAACCCATCACAACCCTTCATGGTTGACCATAACCCATCACAACCCTTCATGGTTCACCATAACCCATCACAACCCTTCATGGTTGACCATAACCCATCACAACCCTACCTGGTTGACCATAACCCATCACAACCCTTCATGGTTGACCATAACCCATCACAACCCTAACTGGTTGACCATAACCCATCACAACCCTTCATGGTTGACCATAACCCGTCACAACCCTTCATGGTTGACCATAACCCATCACAACCCTAACTGGTTGACCATAACCCATCACAACCCTTCATGGTTGACCATAACCCATCACAACCCTTCATGGTTGACCATACCGCATCACAACCCTACCTAGTTGATCATAACCCATCACAACCCTTCATGGTTTACCATAACCCATCACAACCCTTCATGGTTAACCATAACCCATCACAACGCTAACTGGTTGACCATAACCCATCACAACCCTTCATGGTTGACCATAACCCAACAAAACCCTTCATGGTTGACCATAACCCGTCACAACCCTAACTGGTTGACCATAACCCATCACAACCCTAACTGGTTGACCATAACCCATCACAACCCTTCATGGTTGACCATAACCTATCACAACCCTTCACGATTGACCATAACCCATCACAACCCTAACTGGTTGACCATAACCCATCACAACCCTTCATGGTTGACTTTAACCCCTCACAACCCTTCATGGTTGACCATAACCCATCACAACCCTAACTGGTTGACCATAACCCATCACAACCCTTCATGGTTGACCATAACCCATCACAACCCTTCATGGTTGACCATAACCCATCACAACCCTTCATGGTTGACCATAACCCATCACAACCCTTCATGGTTAACCATAACCCATCACAACCCTACCTAGTTGACCATAACCCATCACAACCCTTCATGGTTGACCATAACCCATCACAACCCTTCATGGTTGACCATAACCCATCACAACCCTTCATGTTTGACCATAACCCATCACAACCCTACCTGGTTGACCATAACCCATCACAACCCTTCATGGTTGACCATAACCCATCACAACCCTTCATGGTTGACCATAACCCATCACAACCCTAACTGGCTGACCATAACCCATCACAACCCTTCATGGTTGACCATAACCCATCACAACCCTTTATGGTTGACCATAACCCATCACAACTTTAACTGGTTGACCATAACCCATCACAACATTTCATGGTTAACCATAACCCATCACAACCCTTCATGGTTGACCATAACCCATCACAACCCTACCTGGTTGACCATAACCCATCACAACCCTTCATGGTTTACCATAACCCATCACAACCCTTCATGGTTGACCATAACCCATCATAACCCTAACTGGTTGACCATAACCCATCACAACCCTTCATGGTTGACCATAACCCATCACAACCCTTCATGGTTGACCATAACCAATCACAACCCTAACTGGTTGACCATAACCCATCACAATCCTAACTGGTTGAACACAACCCATCACAACCCTTCATGGTTGACCATAACCCATCACAACCCTTCATGGTTGACCATAACCCATCACAACCCTACCTAGTTGACCATAACCCATCACAACCCTTCATGGTTGACCATAACCCATTACAACCCTAACTTGTTGACCATAACCCATCACAACCCTTCATGGTTGACCATAACCCATCACAACCCTACGTAGTTGATCATTACCCATCACAACCCTTCATGGTTTACCATAACCCATCACAACCCTTCATGGTTAACCATAACCCATCACAACGCTAACTGGTTGACCATAACCCATCACAACCCTTCATGGTTGACCATAACCCATCACAACCCTTCATGGTTGACCATAACCCATCACAACCCTAACTGGTTGACCATAACCTATCACAACCTTAACTGGTTGACCACAAGCCATCACAACCCTTTATGGTTGACCATAACCCATCACAACCCTTCATGGTTGACCATAACCCATCACAAATCTAACTGGTGGACCATAACCCATCACAACCCTTCATGGTTGACCATAACCCATCACAAATCTAACTGGTGGACCATAACCCATCACAACCCTTCATGGTTGACCATAACCCATCACAACCCTTCATGGTTGACCATAACCCATCACAACCCTTCATGGTTGACCATAACCCATCACAACCCTTCATGGTTGACCATAACCCATCACAACCCTACCTAGTTGACCATAACCCATCACAACCCTTCATGGTTGACCATAACCCATCACAACCCTTCATGGTTAACCATAACCCATCACAACCCTTTATGGTTGACCATAACCCATCACAACCCTACCTGGTTGACCATAACCCATCACAACCCTTCATGGTTGACCATAACCCATCACTACCCTAACTGGTTGACCATAACCCATCACAACCCTTCATGGTTGACCATAACCCATCACAACCCTTCATGGTTGACCATAACCCATCACAACCCTTCATGGTTGACCATAACCCATCACAACTCTAACTTGTTGACCATAACCCATCACAACCTTTCATGGTTAACCATAACCCATCACAACCCTTCATGGTTGACCATAACCCATCACAACCCTTCATGGTTGACCATAACCCATCACAACCCTTCATGGTTTACCATAACCCATCACAACCCTTCATGGTTGACCATAACCCATCACAACCCTACCTAGTTGACCATAACCCATCACAACCCTTCATGGTTGACCATAACCCATCACAACCCTTCATGGTTCACCATAACCCATCACAACCCTTCATGGTTGACCATAACCCATCACAACCCTACCTGGTTGACCATAACCCATCACAACCCTTCATGGTTGACCATAACCCATCACAACCCTAACTGGTTGACCATAACCCATCACAACCCTTCATGGTTGACCATAACCCGTCACAACCCTTCATGGTTGACCATAACCCA
The DNA here is from genome assembly GCA_023525715.1 of Cichorium intybus. Lineage (NCBI taxonomy): Eukaryota > Viridiplantae > Streptophyta > Magnoliopsida > Asterales > Asteraceae > Cichorium > Cichorium intybus. Next base: position 106,274,773 of record CM042012.1, on the reverse strand, counting down.
TCACAACCCTAACTGGTTGACCATAACCCATCACAACCCTTCATGGTTGACCATAACCCATCACAACCCTTCATGGTTGACCATACCGCATCACAACCCTACCTAGTTGATCATAACCCATCACAACCCTTCATGGTTTACCATAACCCATCACAACCCTTCATGGTTAACCATAACCCATCACAACGCTAACTGGTTGACCATAACCCATCACAACCCTTCATGGTTGACCATAACCCAACAAAACCCTTCATGGTTGACCATAACCCGTCACAACCCTAACTGGTTGACCATAACCCATCACAACCCTAACTGGTTGACCATAACCCATCACAACCCTTCATGGTTGACCATAACCTATCACAACCCTTCACGATTGACCATAACTCATCACAACCCTAACTGGTTGACCATAACCCATCACAACCCTTCATGGTTGACTTTAACCCCTCACAACCCTTCATGGTTGACCATAACCCATCACAACCCTAACTGGTTGACCATAACCCATCACAACCCTTCATGGTTGACCATAACCCATCACAACCCTCCATGGTTGACCATAACCCATCACAACCCTAACTGGTTGACCATAACCCATCACAACCCTTCATGGTTGACCATAACCCATCACAACCCTTCATGGTTGACCATAACCCATCACAACCCTACCTAGTTGACCATAACCCATCACAACCCTTCATGGTTGACCATAACCCATCACAACCCTGCCTGGTTAACCATAACCCATCACAACCCTACCTGGTTGACCATAACCCATCACAACCCTACCTGGTTGACCATAACCCAACACAACCCTACCTGGTTGACCATAACCCATCACAACCCCTCATGGTTGACCATAACCCATCACAACCCTACATGGTTGACCATAACCCATCACAACCCTATAAAAATAAATGGATTTCAATTAAAATACAATATTTGGTAGACAACCGTGCAACATAATTCAGATCTAGCAAAAGTCAATTATTTTTTTAATAATTACATATTTTATTTTTATATACTTAATATCAAATATTTTAATTAACTTGTATATATACTCATATTATGACCATTTTAATTATATGTTTTTACCTAATTCATATTTGGGTCGGACCTTTCGAACTTCTACTCCTAAACCTAAATACCTAATACGTATATGGAAGGTGCAGATGATGAATGGATCGTGCAGATCAACCTCCCCCAAAAATTGGATTAATGACCTTGATTTTCGGGGCTACCATGGATTCCAGTCTCATCTTTGGAAGGGTTTTGCGTCCCAAATCAAGGCGGGAAGTGTTTATCATTTTGACCGCCAAAACTCGAAAATTTTATGCCATGAATCCTTTTCTTTCCGAGATATTGGGTATCAAACTGCAATTCATTCCACCATTGTATCAAATTTATATTCTTTCTTGCGACTTTGGCTTCATACTTATTTTATCGGGTAATTCCTGCTCTCAATCTGCTGTAAGTATAATGTTTTCTTATATTAACTATTGCTTTTGTTTATAATGTGAATCTTTCTTATTGCTATGACTGGCGATCCTCACAAATTGCATGTTTTATACATTAACAATAAGTGGGCTTGTTGCACACTAACTGTTTGTTGAAATGCTACTGAAAAAAGCACAAATTTTTGTACACATTATGTGAATGGAAAATTATCATGTACGATACTTGTATTAAACTTTACCATACGTTGATCATGTTGATCTCCAACTGTTTGATGAAATGCTAATGGATATTTTCTATGTGTATTTACAATTACCTTGATACTGGTCATAAACTAATGAATTTCATGATTTTAATTGCATGTTAAGTGAGGCGAAATGGATGTCAACAACTTAGTGCCTGAAGATACACATCATTTTGATGATGAACTTCATCATGATGATGACGAATTAATATATCATTCTGAACAAGAAGGTGGAGAAGAATACACTACGGACTCTAATGGTGGAGAATACAACAACACTCTCCCTGAAGTTGGAGAAGGCATGGATGCAGACCATGATGTTGGATCGGATAGCAGTGCTGACTACAATAGCAACATAGAGTCTGATAATGAAATCCAACTCCCACGTCCTCCAAGGCCAGATATGATGAAGGGCATGACACGATTGCCAAAGCTACGCACAGAGTACAACAGATCTAGTGGGAAAAGAAAACATGTAAAGTTTGATGCAATGGGTAGTTATATGGGAGGAATAGGCCATTGTTTGTGAGCTACTTGGGAGATATTGTCCGACAGAAGGTGGGAATAAGTGTCTATTCGTGGAAGGATGTAACCCCAGAAGTCAGGAACAAACTATGGGAAGAGATTATAGTTAACAAATTATCTTACTTACTTTATATTTGATATACTACTTTTTTATCCCTCCTAATGATTTATATCCACCATTAACAATATGTAAGTCCTCATTGTAGCGTTTTTTTGATGTTGAGGAGACTCTAAGAAACTTTGTGATGAATAGGATGGGTATGCTTCTACGGAATTTCAGAAGGAAACTGTATGCAAACTACATAAATCCTAACTTACACAATCCTAGGAAGCTAGCAAAAATCCCCAGATGTTATCGTACCCTAATCAAGGAACAAGATGCTTGGGACAACTTCGTTAATCACACATAATCTGAAAACTTTAATGTTAAACTCTTATACCTTTTATTATACATCTAATTATCCTTTACTTACTAAGTATGATAATTATATCATATGGTAAAAATTGTTACTTGCAGGATTTGTCACAAAGGACGACTGAAGCACGAAAGAATTCCAAATATACTCATCAGATGGGAAGAGGGGGATATACCAGTTTAAGAGAGAAGCTGGTAAGCTTCATCTTTTATACATATATGTTATGGTAGGGTACACAAGTATTGGTAAATATTGTTTATAACATAAAATTTATTTCTTCACCAAGGTTGCAAACAATGTCATTGCAAAAGATGAAGAGCCCCCAAGATCATTAATGTGGCGTAAAGGTCGTGAAGATAAAAAGGCGAAATTCCGGATGATAACGTTAAGGAGAAGGCGGATCAACTAGTAAGTTTATTATTTTTTTATGATACTTATAGTATTTTAATTTCTGTCATCTATATTATAATTACTTTATGTATACAAACTTTGTCTTCAGATGGAACATGAAAAGCAGATAAAAGATGGAAATGTAATCCTTGAACCGGGTACGGATGCGATGACCTTAGTTTTTGGATCAGAAAAGGGTCGCTTTTTCAAGGGTGTGGGAACGGGAGTGACTGCCACTACATATTATGGTGTTCCTCGCAACAAAGGATCTGCTAAGGAGGAACTTAAGAGCCTAAAAAATGCAGTGCATGTTGGGAAAATTGCAATTGACAAGAAAGATGCTGAAGTCAAGGCTTTGTATACAAAGGTTGCTGAACAAGCAAAACAAATGCAGTTTGTTTTAGCTCATCTTGCTGCCACAAGAGTCAAGCTTCCAGATCTGCCTAAAACATCTGTAAGTCAACTCCCATAACTACATCATTTTTCAATTTTTTTTAATCTCCTTTTGTCATAGTAATTATCACTTTTACATAATATTGCCTAGGATATTTCAATTGACAATGTGGCTGAATCTCAAGTAACTGCTGACATCAACATATCTCAACAACCAACACATGAACCATTAACACCCGTATGTCATTAATCATCAATTTAATCTCATTATACACTTTGTCTATAACATTATTTATTAAATAATTTAGAACTTATGTTTTTTCAGCCAATTACAAAGACAAGTAAACAACCTAGTGAGAATAACGCTATGTCTGCAATTGCTGATACACCATCAACAACTTCAACACCAGTATGTATCATATATCATGTACTATTTTGATTATCTTTTCCATATCTAACATAATTTGGTTTTTTAGGCAATTCTTAAAAACACCAAAAGAGTAACTGCCCTAAAAACTTCAAAAACAAATCCGGAATTACCAGAAATTTCACCAATTAATCCAATTGATGAGGTAATAAATTTTACACAATTTGTCTACAGTTCTGTCTTTTATTTACTAGTACTGATGTCAAAAATTATTGCAGCCAATCAAGTGTTCTCTATCGTATCCTGATAAGAGGAACATTGTTGCTCGTGGTGAAATTCACTTATCAAAACAACCACAAACAATTCATAGAGTGCCTTTGCAACATGAGTGTTACAAAGTGTCGATGTTAGAAATGGTCAAAAAGGATTCATATTTACCTTATGAAACTGCTAACATGAAAACAGTTGAGGACGGATATAAATCTTTTGTCCCATGGCCAAAATCCCTTGTGAAACCTGCTGCAAAGGTTAGTTTTTATTCACTAAACTTGTTTGTATATTACTGTACTTTTCATTCATAAAATACTCTAATAAGTTCTGTACATAATCCGTTTTGTTACAATGTTGTTGTAATAGGAAACAAATGTTTTTCCAGTTAAACTTAATCTACCCGTTGTGCAACCATCTGAAGAGACAATTGTTTTGAAGTATGTTGTCAAAGAAGCTGCCAAAACAGGTGACAAACTAGCTGAAGAGATACCAGTTGCCAAAGCTGTTGTCAAACAATATGGCAAATCAGTTGTCAAACCAGATAAAGAGAATGTACTTCAAAACTTCACACAAGCGCAAGAATTATATACCCACTGGGATGCTTGCCAAGAAAACAAGGATCCGTTCCCTCAAAATGAAAGATTAGTTTCAATTAAGTATTTATTACAATGGTTTTTACAAACACTTATGTTTAGCTTTTTTATTTGGATATCAAATGTACAGAATATCATTTGAATTTTTTATAATATCGTTTTCTTTTTTATTATCCTTGCATTTTGGTTTATGGTCACTTTTAGTGGTATTGTATATGTATGTCTCTATAAAATAGTATTGGTCACATTAAATATATTGTCTGTATGACTAAATGCTTCCAAATTGTCACTTTTTAAATTACATACATGTCACCATTTAGTAAACATGGTCATGTTCATCGTAATTAATTGTCACCAAACATACCTAATAGTCTTAACAATCTTCTAATTGTGTGACAAATTGCTAGTATAACGCTTCATTGAATGTACATGTTTGTGACCATTCATTATATACAGTCACTACAATATTGAAATAGTGTGTCTCTATAAACTACTATTGGTCACATTACATATATTGTCTGTATGACTAGATGCTACCAAATTATCACTTTTGAAATTACATACATGTCACCATTTAGTAAACATGGTCATGTTTATGCTAAATAATTGTCTGCAAACATACCCAATAGTCTTAACAACCTTAATTTGTGTGACAAATTACTAGTATAACGCTTCATTGAATTTACTTGTATGTTACCATTCATTATATACAGTCACTACAATATTAACATTGTATGTCTCTATAAACTAGTATTGGTCACATTAGATATATTGTCTGTATGACTAGATGCTATCAAATTGTCACTTTTGAAATACATACATGTCACCATTTAGTAAACATGGTCATGTTCATGGTAAATAATTGTCACCAAACATAATCCAATAGCCTTAACAATCTTCTAATTGTGTGACAAATTACTAGTATAACGCTTCATTGAATGTACTTGTATGTCACCTTTCATTATATACAATCACTACAATATTGAAATAGCGTGTCTCTATAAACTAGTATTGGACACATATACATATATTGTCTGTATAACTAGATGCTACCAAATTGTCACTTTTTAAATTACATCCATGTCACCATTTAGTAAACATGGTCATGTTGATGCCAAATAATTGTCTGCAAACATACCCAATAGTCTTAACACTCTTCTAATTGTGTGACAAATTACTAGTATAACGCTTCATTGAATTTACTTGTATGTCACCATTCATTATATACAGTTACTACAATATTGACATTGTATGTCGCTATAAACTAGTATTGTTCACATTAGATATATTGTATGTATGACTAGATGCTACCAAATTATCACTTTTGAAATTACGTACATGCCATTTAGTAAACATGGTCATGTTCATGGTAAATAATTGTCACCAAAAATAACCCAATAGCCTTAACAATCTTCTACTTGTGTGAAACGTTACTAGTATAACGCTTCATTGAATGTACTTGTATGTCACCATTCATTATATACAGTCACTACAATATTGAAATTGTGTGTCTACTTACGCTTTAACGCCACAATATTGGAAAATTTGATTGATTTTGGAACAAATTTCTCGACTCAATGGCCACACTTTTATGATACCGCCACATTTTTCATGGCATATGGACACAATATTATAAAGTGACCATATGACACCTAATATCGCAAAGCCTATGGCAACACTTTTAGTGGAAAAAAAATTGTCACCAAACGCATATGGTCACATTTTTTCGGTGTGACCAATGTGCAATTTTGTACTAGTGTGATAAATCGGTCATCTGATTTGACTTGCAGTAAGGGAACTAATAATGATATGCATTTTTCATCAAGGTATATCAAAATGCACATACATACATTTGTATGCATGTTAATAAAAAGAATACATATAAAGGCTCAAGGTTCTATTATATCTACTCTATCCAAATGCCACCATTTATAACCAATTACATTTACTAATTTATTCTTTGATCTAATTTATACAGGAATTATTGAGCAAAAAGTAATACCATCTTTATAACAAAAAATATTTTCCAACCTTTGGGCAGGTTCTATATTTATCAAGTTTATTGGGCTGAAGATAGACAACTAAATAACATAACAATAAAGAACAAGTTCACCCCTTCATCTTGAGGAACATTAGCCATCCTCGAGTCAATAATACAACCAACTTCATCTTTATGATATCTAGTGTATATTTTAGCCAATTGTACAATATTTACACCATCACTAATATCTACACCATCACCAAATCCTCGTATATGTTGAAATGGAGGTTATTTTCTCACGGAAATGGATTTGTATCGTTGGTCTCTCGAGATACTCTATCATTGGCATTTTTTGTACGAGTTCACAAGTTCATGAGTAGGCTGTCATATTCCTATTACTTGCTGTTTCAAATGGAGAGTTTAAGCCAACTAATCCAGATTCCAAGTTTTGGAGTTAATCTCATTCTTACTTTAAAACATAGCAGTTTATATTGTCCTATGTGGTAGTTCCTTAGAACTCACAATACTTGCTATCATCTAAAAGTGGTAGCTTATTTTGTTGGTTGAGTGGAGATTTGTATATGTATTATGTGATGGCAAGGACTTTCAATTTTTAAGGGTGGATTTTATCTCGATTGAAAGGTTGGAAGTAGTATCCATGTTTGGCTTTGGCTAACCTATTACTTCTATGATGATATTTATATTGTCTAGGGTGAAATTTCCTTTGGGTCGCATATCCAGCATTAAATGTCCAAAGTAGTTTTCTGACTCTTCCTTGCTTAGTTGATACTTCTAATTTATAGATTTTTTTTCTTGGTATAGCAGTTCATCCGTTAGATTAAATGCTACTCGATCCAAACCCTTTTTCCAATAAGATTCCAACATATGGGAATTAGGTTGAAGTCCATGTGAAAGCCTCAAACACGAAGGAGTAATCTCCCCAGGGACACTGAAAGGTTGTTTTGTAACATTTGGCAAAGTATATCAAGATGGACTCTTCTTTTATTTGTCGACATCCAATGATCGATTGATTGTTTTATAGATAATTTCTTTATTGACAAAATGGGTGGTAAATTTGGATTATAGCTAGCAGCAGCTCCCAATACTTCGAAGAGCTAGGCTTTACAACCAAAACTAGATGTAGCGTTCCATTATGCTCTTGAAGTACATATACTAGAACCATTGGTCTAGTTTGAGCAACTATATATAACAATTCTTTACTGTTTATATAGAAATTATTTACTATGTATTTCAAAATGCTTTATTCTTCATTTCACAAAACCTACAATGTTCATTACATATCTCATGGTTGTTTGTTAGCAGACTGTTATTGTTCATCGCCATATTTTTACTACCTTTGCTACAATAGAGTACTATTTTGCGATATAGTAATTTACCTTGATACATGTGCTACAAATATTAAATTTTGTACACTGTTTTATAATGTATATATTTCTAAGGTTTCATCAGTTTTACAACAATTACATGAATAATAATGTAGCAGAAAATATGGATTCAAAATTTTATAACCAAAAAAGTGTAACACGCTATAGACGAAAATTTGAAGGCTTATCCCTTCAAAATTTTTGTCCCCCCATCCTATGGGTTCTAGAATATTCCTTTGTCCAACTATTGGACAATTAATAGTCAGCCACTGTACTTTTAATTAAAGCCAAATTAATTCTAAATTAATTCCAAATAATTCCAAACTAATTTTTAGTTAATTTGTTATCACATGACAAATTAATAAGCTATTTCTCTCTCTCTCTCTCTCTCTCTCTTAATTAACTCTAATACAATTTGGACTACTGATGGGAACCCAAAAGAACCCTTCTGTTATCTTTACCAATTAGTTATGACCTTGGACACTATTCCAACAGTCTCCCACTTGGACAAATCATCAACAACTATTGGTCACAAGTCTTCCGATTAATTAGCAGGTCGCACTTCCTTAGCCATGTCGAACTCTAAATCATATTCTTAGAGACAACCCTTAGATAAGTAATCAGTTATTCCTTTGTTCTACAAGATATCGTATGAACCTAAGACATGAATAAGAATCAATCTCAAGGTTCAAGATTATGTTTCTTTATTTCTGATTTATGATGACCTTATTTTGACTACTGGATTGAACACATCAATCTAGTCAAGACTGAGCCCAACACTATAACATAAACATCAAATCACTGAGGGGGCTATGGTATCACTTTTCCTGTTAAGGCAAAAGGAACGAATAAACTTTGACTAGATAGCTCTAGTCAACTCCTCATACATGAACATACATTTTATAACGCCATGTTACAGTTTCATCTAGGTAAACGAATGCACAACAAAATTGTAAACTAAAACTCATGCATCTTCGTTTGAAGAATATAATATATTATCATTTTAGAATTACTCGTGATTATATCTATGAAGTAATATCTCTAAGTGCGAGTTTTCCAATACCTAAATCTCCATTTAAATACTTATGAGTGTTAGTTGCATGTCCATGATATGTCCAATCTTTATTGACATCAACTAATACTCCATGACAATCTTAAATTACTACTTACTTCCAAAAGTATGATCAGCTATGGAGGTTTGAGTAACTTAATAATCAGGAAGTGGATTCTATACATGCAAAACGAAACACAATAATAAATAATTTCAAAATGGTAGTTCACCAACTTATAAACAAATCTCCATTTATTTATCACCAAATTCAATTACAATTTATCATTGTTATAAATGTTTCAACTATTAACTAACTACTAAAATTAATATCATCTCTCATGCCAATGTTCTTAGCATGCTCATCGCACTTGATTTTACTCAATGCCTTCGTGAAGGGTTCAACTGGATTATTCTCCGATGATACTCTATTCACTACGATCCCGCTCTCCACCCTGTGACGAACATAGTGTTGGATTAGGTGTCTAAGCCATGACTTTATATTTATATTTATCTTGTTAATTGAAGCAAAGTCCATTTGTGTTGCCCTCATAGCTGGAGGTTATGATAGAGTTCAGTAGAGTAAAAGGTTGATTTATTAATTGTGTAATAAATCAATAGAATTAATTAAATGGTTTATTAATATATTTAAGTGTTAATATATTAATTAGAAACTATAATAATTAATTGAGATTTAATCTAAAATTAATTGGATTTAATTTAGTGATTAAATAAATTAATTAAAAGTGCAGGGACTAGTTTGTATTTATTCAATAGTTGAATAATCTGGCAAACCAGTGGAAGGGCCTAAGTTGGCGAAATTATGAGTGGATAATTAGGGTTAAGGAAAGCCTTGTCCAAATGGTTAACATGCTTATCCATTTGGAGGCTCCTTAGGGTTTCAGTTGTAACCCTTGGAGGCTATAAAAGGAGGGACCTGGCCACCCTAAAACCTGCGCCATTTTCACTGTGATTACTCTGCTGGACTGTCTTCTCCATTGCTTTGGGTGTGACTTCATTTGAGGCAGGATCCTTTTGCTGCTAGCTTCAAGAATAAGATCAAAAGGTTGGTTATTCTTCATTTGATCTTTAGAAATTATTGTTGGCCTTTAGGTTTTAGTTTATTATCTTTATAGAAGAAAACATAGATCTTTCTAGGGTTGCATGTGAACCATAAGAGATTATTTGTTCATTGTTTACTAGAAAACCCTTTAGTGGTATCAGAGCATAGGCTTGTTTTCTTATGAATTGATATAAACTGCTTGTTTGTTCAAAGGTTTTTCGAAAATAAACCCTTGGGTGGCCTAAATTTCGTGGCCTAGGCTAGGGTTTCCTAACCCTAGCCGCCACCCCTTTATTCCCCCTTGATTTGCTTGATTTGCTGCCCAGATTAGGATTGTTATTTTTGGTAATTGCTGATTAATTAAATAACTAGAACCCTTTATCCATTTCTTGTAAATCTCGAAATCTAGGGATAAATATAGGTAATTAATTTGATTAATTTTGTGATGCCTATATTTGATTTAATTAGTTTAATTAATTGTTAATTAAAAGATCAATTAAATCAGCTTAAAGATTTAATTTAAATTTTCAAAAATTCCTTAAAAATTTGAGAAAATTATATTAAAATTAAATCTAAAATATTTTAATAAGATTAAACTATATCTTATATATTTATGATTAAAAGTTAATTCTTATATGTAAGATTAAATGGTTAGTATTACCGCTAGTAGGCCTCATTCACAAAACTGTCCTATAAATAGGGTATAAGGCGACTGCCTATAAAATGGCAGTCTAATGGGTATCTACTCTTACCCACCGCTCTCCTGGTCAGTCGAGTGTCGTTAGCCGAACGGGTTTGATAGAACCGCTAAGCCTCTTAAAAGTATAATGCTATAATTGACAGTACTAGAACCTTAAACAAAACTCAATCTAGTTACTTTAGGTTAAAAATGTGAATTGGTGCTAATCCATGGAATTGCACATTGCACTTTGTGGAACGTTGGTGGAGCGTGTGTGGTTTACCGGCACGCCAACTGGGGTCTGCAAAGACTTGCAATGGGTTTCTCGGTTTTGTCATTATTAACGGAGCGTGTGTGGTTAACCGGCACGTTAATTAGAGATGACAATTGACTTTGAGAGTACCAAGAAAATTTGCATGGTTATTCACACCCGGTTTGTGATCCTCGGCATCCCAGTCACAAACAGTGGGGCACATCCGAGACTAAACATGCCATTGAATAGTTCAATATGTCTCAACAGATCTAGGAATTTCATAAGATGAAATTGATAAGTGCATTATCTACCTTAATGACCATTGTGTTGTGATTACGACATCCCTCTTCACACCATAGTTGGGGTATTTTAGGTCCTAGCCTTAATAAATAATATATTGGGTAATTATTTAAAAGGATTAATTAAACTTATAAAATTCTGTTTATTGTAGATGTCTGAATCAAGTGTCTATTCTCCTCCCTCTCCTCCTTCACCCATTTCTGAGAGCATCAGAGAACACCTGCTAAATATGGAAAGGCTGACTGGCCTTAACTGTAAGGAATGGCTTCGTAATTGGAGACGGGTTCTCTTCATTGCTGGCAAGCTTCATCTCACCGAGTATCCGATCCCGGTTCCACCGGAACAAGTCATCATAAAGAGCCTTTATGATAAGCATGACTTATTAGTTGATGAATCCGAAAAGATTCGTGACCTCATGCTATTGACCATTGACCCCGAGTTCCGCAAGGATTTTGAATCCTTGGGGCCATATGAGTTAATGCAATCGGTTGAGGAAAAGTTCCAAAAACCAGTCGAAGAGGAACGAGCTAGGATCTTCAAAAGACTTGCAGAGTGTAAGTTAAAAGAAGGAAGTAGCATTGATTCGCATGTTCTTCAGATTGAAGCGTACATAGGCGAATTGTACAAACTTGGTTATTCCATAAGTCAGTAGTCGAGTGTTAACACTCTACTCACTTCACTGACCGGTAAATACGATCTGTTCATTCAGACGTATAGAAAGGAAGACCAGAAAAAGCCCTTAATGGAAATGCGTTCACTGCTGACTTTATACGAGTCACTCTTGGACAGTCATAGCTACAATGGTTCAGCTACTTCTAGATTAAGTCCAGTGGAAAGACGCAGCAAGAAACGATCCAGATCGTCTGGATATGTCTTAAGCTGGGAATCCACAGAATCGGATACAGTCGCGGAAAGATTGGAAGACGCTCCAAAGTCAAAATCTTTTGAAAGCTCAGGTATATCTAAAAACCTCAAAACTCCTGTTCCATAATTCCTTGATGCATAACGTGATAGTCACATTTTGGTTTGTATGCAGGGAATGAGTGAAGTACGGGACATTGGCGCATAGGAGCACATTTGGATTGGATTTCCGGCTCATGCGGTTTTGAAGTTTAGTTAGATATTGAAATAATGTTATTAGCTTATTAGATGCGTATGACATTGTCTATCATATGATACATTCTTCAAGGATTTTGTTTTAATAAAATTGTCGATTTTCTTTTAACACATGTTGTTTGAAATATCCTTGAAATGTTGTATGATTGTGTTGAATGCAAAAGTAGTAATAACCTGAATGTTGAATACATCCAAAGTGTTTGGATTTTAGGAATTGTGTCTTTTATGATAGTTAAGATAAACGTCATAAGAATCAATTCAACCAAAGGTCCAGTTGGACAGGACCTTGTAATCACTTTACTTAGAGTCACTTGATGAGTTGAGTTCTTAGTGTGTTAAGAAATGAATCAACCAAAGATCCAGTTGGACAGGATTTTGGAATCATTTGACTTAGAGTCATATGATGATTAAGTTCTTTATAAAGCACATGTAGCAAGAAATGAATCACCCAAAGATCCAAAGGATAGGATTTTGGAATCAGTTGACTTAGAGTCAACTGAAGATTGCAAGTCTTGAACAGAATTAACAAAGTCATAAGTTTACATAGAGATGTAAAAGAGATTGAGATTAGAAGCAACGAACACATCAGTTGCTGTATATTGCTCAAATCTTCAAATAGAACACAATTGTTTGTACTTTACAATATTTGTCATTCGGTATGACAAATATGGCTTCGCTTAGCAGAATAAGTGATTGAATTGAAACCTTGAACAGTTCAAGGACTTCAAAGGAAGTACAAGACCCACAGAACCTGAGTGACAACATAAACTGGGAAAATGTTTCACAGTTTATTCCCTTCCAAGAACATTAATAGTTATAATGTGTCTTAAGGAAGATGATGGAGCGTTGGTCGAAACAGTTCGATCCTCAATGTATGAGATACATTGCCAATTAGTTTCTGATACATAGAATACTAAACCAGTCAGACCATATTCCAACCACATCCTTCGACTAAATAGGTTTTGCAGACACTGTCTGAAATGTAAAGCTGGGATTGTCCCACTTGTACATTAAAGGTCCAGGGTCTTGTAGTGTTCGTCCGAACCTCATGACTAGCCTAAACCTAATCAGAAATGTCGGTCCACTGGCTATCCCGCTGTACCTGGAAGAGAAAGAGCTCTTTTAGAAAGAACTCATGTTCTAAGGAAACAGTGGGAGTTTGGGACAGTCCTGAATGAGTTCAGGATTAGCCAAGTGAAATAACCTTTAGTCATCACTAGGCTTAGAGCAGAAATCAGATTTTTGTTTTAAAATTCTGACATTATCTTCTCTTGACTAGTAGTACTGATCACCATCATAAGTAGTTATGATCAAGGTGACATACCGATTAGTGGTAAAACACTATAGTTGGTCCGGATTCAATCCGACTACTTGGAAGCATTGGTGAGCCCGGTTGCTGCCAATTAAGAGAACCTTAGGACGAGATACACTCTATGTGACAGTTTGATTGATTTTACAACTGGTCTTAAAACCAGTGGGAGTAATCATCAAAAGAAACCAACATGGACAGAAACGTACCTTCAGAACATCTGGTTGAGTGAGATGATACTCAGAGTCAAGTAATTGACTTCGAGAGAAGCACTCTCAATAGAAGATGAAATCTGAAAGGATACTGCATAATGTAAGTCGTTAGTGGAGCGCATGTGGATCACCGGCACACTAATGAGGACTCACAACTAGTATGCCAGTATAAAGGTATGTGGGCCCGGGATTACACCATGGGCATCTCGCAAGAAAGGATATTCAGATTCTTAAAATATGCCAAAGGATTGGATTTTGAGAAAGGGCTGAAAGATATCTATTAAGATGTCAGAAAGGTTTGGATTTTCAAAATGTACCATAAGCTCTGGATTTTGTGAAAAGTCCATAACCGTGTCAAAGCCAGTGGGATTATTGCTGTTATCTATGTCAATATGTGTGTTACATAATGTTTCTAGGAAACGTCTTTTTTTTTTCATTACAAAGTGTAATGACTTGGTGTTAAGAGACGAATCGCTATGAAAGACTCAATAAAGATACGACATGCTCAGGTGGTTACAAACTACTATAAGATAGATCGAAACTCTGCCAAGATGATCTTGATGAGACTCAAGATGCATGGCTCAGGAAAGGAGTTTCATGTTATTGCAAAGTGTGATGAATTGGCATGAGAGATATAAAGAAGGTGCAACATACTCACATAATCCATTGACATATATCAGATTGATGTTATCATCAATATAGACCTAGCCATAGTAAACATGATCTTGATGAGAATCAAGATGCATGAGAAAAGTCTCAAGGAAATAGTTATTGAAAATCATGACACAAGGATTATAAGTAATCCTTAGATTCCAAAAGAGGTTGGAATAGGACTGGATCGAATCCAACAAGTTTATTGGATCGATCATAAGTGTCATGAACATGTCTAGATGACTTAATGCTTGGAGCATAGTGAGTCAGATTCAGGATATGACCTGGCTGGGAATACTTAATGGATTTTGTACATACGTGAGAAATCATTAGGAAATGATTGGGGTGAATGTTGATAACAATTTGAAAAGAGTTTTCAAATAAGGACTTAATGGTTAAAGAATTTTGTTGGCATTCCGATGGAGCGCGTGTGGCTCACCGGCACATCGTAACACCTCGAAATAGTCTTAGGGTGCAGTCATGTGGACTAAAGATCCCGAGAACCATGAAAAGTCACAGTACATAAAATGGAGTTGTTAGTGAGAATGACAGTATGACCAAAATTGAAATATCATCGGAAGGATATCCGATCAGATAAGGTGTATAAATGTGTAACATTTGAATACATAGAAAGAGTGAAAGTTCAAGTAGACATAGATACATAACACGAATTAAATAGTTTAGAAGGAATCTAGAAACCGATAATAGTTTTATGTAAAATCCGACTTGGTGATTACATCGTGGAGACTTGGTAATTAGCAAGAGTAGCTACCAGTCAGATTTTTTTAAGTTTCGTCTTTGCATGTTTCACTTCCCGAATAATTTGATTATTCAAAAGTCCACAGTCGCTCATACTTTTCGGGAGTAAGTATGAACGAAGACTGTCGTGAATTGGTTTGTAGATTGTCTAAGGAGTTAGACATTGCAGTAAGACTGCTACAACGTTCATGAGTACTTAGAAATAGAGATTTGAGTATTGGATAAACCCGCGCTCAATAGATTGCTTCATGGATTACATCACGAGCAATGTTGAGACGATAATATCGTATGATCTTGAAGCGGAGACATATGAGTTGAAATTTACGAGTCGATTGTGCATTGATAATGCGAAAACGCATCGGTAACTCGATGTTACAAAACGCATTGTTGTGTACGATTTGATAAGTAAAAGACACAATCATATGAGTCGAAGCTTATTCGTTCCGTGACCATGGTGGGAAACAGATATCTGTAGGCCGCTCGATGATTTTGAAGTTGATTAAAGTGCTGGCCAGCCTGGACTAAATTGATGTGTTCAATTAGAAGTCCGAAAGTCATAAGTAGAATCGGAAATCGGGAAACAGAGTATCGGACAGAGATTGATCTCAATCCATGTCTCGTGTCTGGAAATATCTTGTTGGACGAAGGATCATATGATCACTTATCTATGGACAGAACTCACTGGGTCAGAGTTCGGCAGCAGTTTCTTGGAAGCTGCACGTTGTTTATTAATCGGAAGATAAATTAAAGTCATAGACTTATCCAAGTGGGAGACTGTTGGATTAGGTGTCTAAGCCATGACTTTATATTTATATTTATCTTGTTAATTGAAGCAAAGTCCATTTGGGTTGCCCTCATAGCTGGAGGTTAGGATAGAGTTCAGTAGAGTAAAAGGTTGATTTATTAATTGTGTAATAAATCAATAGAATTAATTAAATGGTTTATTAATATATTTAAGTGTTAATATATTGATTAGAAAATATAATAATTAATTGAGATTTAATCTAGAATTAATTGGATTTAATTTAGTGATTAAATAAATTAATTAAAAGTGCAGGGATTGGTTTGTATTTATTCAATAGTTGAATAATCTGGCAAACCAGTGGAAGGGCCTAAGTTGGCGAAATTATGAGTGGATACACTCATATTTCGAAACCCTAATTAGGGTTAAGGAAAGCCTTGTCCAAATGGTTAACAGGCTTATCCATTTGGAGGCTCCTTAGGGTTTTAGTTGTAACCCTTGGAGGCTATAAAAGGAGGCACCTGGCCACCCTAAAACCTGTGCCATTTGCACTGTGATTACTCTGCTGGACTGTCTTCTCCATTGCTTTGGGTGTGACTTCATTTGAGGCAGGATCCTTTTGCTGCTAGCTTCAAGAACAAGATCAAAAGGTTGGTTATTCTTCATTTGATATTTAGAAATTATTGTTGGCCTTTAGGTTTTAGTTTATTATCTTTATAGAAGAAAACATAGATCTTTCTAGGGTTGCATGTGAACCATAAGAGATTATTTGTTCATTGTTTGCTAGAAAACCCTTCACATAGTGGTATTTCCTGAGTATGTGTCTTGATCTTCCATGATCATTTGATTCTTTAGTCAAAGCGACTGCACAGTTGTTATCGTAGAAGATTTCAGTCGGTTCTTGGATTGGTACGTGGTGGACTTGAAAGATTCTCATTAAATGTTTGTATGTATCATTCTATTTTTCTTGTTAGAAACTATTAAGTTATGAGTCATTGCATCAAACAAACATCTTAACTATAACTAAATAAGTGCGAGTATGGAAGTATTTTCTCAATTGTAATATGTGCTAAATCGCAATATGAATACAATGATAAATTTTTGAAGTTCGTTCGCCGATTACATATGGTTCTTCAAGATTTTACTTATTCCACACTTCTTGCCGTTATATAACATAACATTTATCAAATGTTGGGGTACTCTTCTTAATATCAAATCAAGAAACAGTTTATATTACTGTGCTTAAAGGCTTTCGTATCCTTTCTTTATCAACACAAAAACACAGATCAAGCTGTTCACGTCTTCAACCACTCTCACCTTCTGCTTCGCTCAATGACGCCACACATCTGACTTTCTCACCAAAACCCTAGCCACCGCCTCACAACCACCGCTAGAAGGAGGAATATCCTTCCATTTTTTTATCATGATCGTGTCAATCCAAATGGGAACAAGAATTTCAAGAGAAAGAACAGATCAAGAAGATGGTTTCGGGAACACCCAAAAGTCAATAATCAAGAAACTCGGTATAATCAAAGTTGAATTTTGAAGTATTTGAGAAGACATGCCCTCCTGGCGGTGAAAACGCGTTAGTGATTTACACCACCACATTGAGGGGAATCCGAAAAACATTCGAGGAGTGTAACATTGTTCGTGGAATCATTGAATCACACCATGTCCGTATGATTGAACATGATGTCTCCATGGATTCTGGGTTTAAGGGAGAACTAAGGATCTTATTAGGCAAGAAACAAGTGAAAGTTCCGATCG
This sequence comes from Cichorium intybus, assembly GCA_023525715.1. Taxonomy (NCBI): domain Eukaryota; kingdom Viridiplantae; phylum Streptophyta; class Magnoliopsida; order Asterales; family Asteraceae; genus Cichorium; species Cichorium intybus. The sequence goes on along the minus strand of CM042012.1, from coordinate 106,256,852 downwards.
TACTGGTGAAAAGGAGACTGATTGGTGGATCAGACGAAGTAACGAAGCTAGAGGAGGAAGGTAAACTTAGGATTTTACTAGCCGGGATTCCGACAGTGGCGGTGGCTGTCTTCAAGGGTTGTGGTGGGGTATGCTTTGTGATGTGTATGGTGTGCAATGGGAGTTGAACAACCCTTCGTCTCCCTCCCATACAATCCAACTTCCATGGAATCAACAATGTAAGTCGAATTCATGCTCAACTACATTGATTGTTTTACATAACCAGGTTTTCTATTAGCTTTTGTGCTGAATTTCTCTTAAAGATGATGAATATGTTATCCTTACGTGTTATTTGACTAATTTATGCAAATGCACGAGTTTATTTGGAGTACTATGCATTCCAAAAGGAAACAAAAGTGAAATATCATTTTCTATATATTTCTCTAGCAGCAATATTTTCTATAGAAGTAGATTTGTACGCCCTCTGGTACGTCATAATCCTGTATATGTTCTTTTTTTCATTTCTTGCATTATGAACCTTAATGATGCTTGCATCTGCTTATTATTGCCGGTCAAAGTGCTGTAAATGTTTGCATAAGATTCTGAATACATATAGGGATTTGTTAATCTGCTTCAAAGATTAAATAAAGTTACATATTCATTTCTTCTTTTGACCTAATATGAGAGAGTTTTGCTTTCATTTTCAGAACATTACACAAGATTGTCAATGCTCTTCTATCTATTAGTTTTTATAAACAACCAATCCAGTTTTTGTCAAAAACTTATGCTTTGGTTGTTTCAATTTCAAACATGTTCATATTTCATCTCCTACAGCCTATTTTATTAACCTTAGCAAGTAAATGGTTTAGGTCAATTATATAATTGAAGTGGAAGCTTCAGTCGTTATACATAGTGACAACCATAAACTTTACAACTTTTTCATGTTTATTTCTGAAACACTTAAAGGAAGACAGAGGATGGGCTACATTGAAGAAAATATAACATTGGACCCTAGGTATAAACATGTATACATGTCTGATAGAAGTAAACGTAAGAAATTTGATCACAATGACCCGTTGGCTTTGAGAGATTTTGTGCTAGGAGTTGATAGGCCTAAATATGGTTTTGATATAAAACAGATGGAAGATCTTTTTTCAGGAAAGAAGCTTTGTTGTCGTACACAGCCCCATTCAATGGAGCTGAAAAATGGAAAGGAGTTTTCCATTGCAATTAAAGACACAAAGCATGTTACAAATTCACAACAGTACTCAAGATTTCTTCTGAACCATACAGAGAATTCAAGATTCCTTCAAAACATTGCCAGGATACAGTACTCCACATGCCTACTCAGCAGTCATCCGAATAATATTTGGTAAGTGTTTCCACGTTTTCATTTACTTTTTGTTGCAAAGTTGTGTAAATTAAAAAAAAAGTACGGATTAAAAAAGAATTGGAATGGAATATTCTATTAACGGTGTGTTTGGATGACAAACTAAAACTGAATTCAGTTAAAATCATCAAAATCCACGGTTTAAGGATTTTATCATTCCTTTTGACATAGGGCTAGAGAATTTAAATTCCATTCCTAATAAAAGACAATAATTTGCCTTAACATCTTTGTTACATTAAAAGCACATCGTTGCTTCGACGCCCTTTTTCAAAAAATAATAATAATAATAATAATAATAAGTGACTTTACTCTATATATAGTGGAAGTTATATATAATCATTTTCCACTTCAATCAATTTATTTCCTTCCTCTGTTGGTCATCCCTTTTTTTCCCTTATTTTTAAGCTCCCTTTATATATATATATATATATATATATATATATATATATATATATATATATATATATATATATATATATATATATATATATATATATATATATATATATATATATATATATATATATATTCAATTCTTTGTTGTTAGCTTGATTAGGTTTTAGTAGTTTTTTTTCCTAAAAATATATAATTTGTAGTGTGTTCGTTGATTCATGTTTCAGCTATTTGTGTAATTTAATGTTTTTTGAACCGAGTTTTGAAATTATAGCTTCATAAATAATTCTCTTTACTTATGGTAATTCTTTGTTACAAATACAGAAACAAATTACCTAAAACAAGTCAACGAAAGGTATTTTGGTTATGGATCTGTCCCGGTAATTTCCAGAAATGGCAATGTACTTTCATTTTTGTAGCATCCTACTTTGTTTCTTTCTATTACAACATTGCACTTTAATGTTTCTTTTTATATTTTGAAAAGTATACCTATTTTAAAAAATCTACACAATTATGACATTGCTATTCTTTGATAGCTTTTTGAAGTACAATTTTGAGATAGGATAAACTATAAATAAAGCAACGTAGCTTTTTGAAAATATAATGCCCAAATAAAGAAAAATGAAAGTACAGTGCTGGCATTGAGTAGATTTTTCCATGTACATTGTTGTAATAGGAAAAAATGAAACATGATGCTATAGTGAATAAATCAATGAAACTACATTGCTAATTCTTGCATAATTTGGTTTACTAAAAGTTAATTTATATAAGAGCAACTGTATTTAAATTAACGTGACTCAATATAATAGTGTCATTCTACAAGTTTTTTTTGGGAGAAGAGGCGACGCGAAGCGCGGTAGCAAAACCTCGTTGTTGATATTTGGCAAACTATTGTTCTTTTCACCTCATTCGTATCTATATGGTCATCAGAGTCTTGTGTCCCATCATATGTACAGGGCCGTCTCAAGCCGATTTGGGGCCCAAGACGAAATATAAAATGGGGCCCCTAGCGATAAACTTTTTTTTATAATAAAAGAGGCGGTACCTCTGGAATTTTTTATTAATTTAGAAAATAAATACAATAGCAGGCTGAGAACTCCCCACCTATGGAAAAAAATGGCCATGGGACAATACCCCATGTGCCAAACAACCTAACAACTACATATTACAAAACAAAACAAAACAATAAAAAAGCCAGAACATGCTCTGAACCATAATACATAACAACAACAAAATAAAAATCTAAATAAACTTACATTTTCGAGCCTTTTTAGAGGCAAAGTCATCAATAATGGTACCACATTTAATATTGTGTAACATATCTTTCTCTATACATAATATAGCCAAACCATTCAACATTTATTGTGACATTGATGATCTCAAATAGTTTTTTAATAATTTTAATTTTGAAAAACTTCTTTACGCGGATGCTATTGTAACCGATATAGTTAATAGAATTCGATATGCAATGACAACATTTGGATAACAATTTTTATATTTAACAAACTCTAATATTTCAACTGCAGACATAAACACATTTGGAAAAATCGTTTGCAATACTTTAAGTTCCGAAATAAAATCATTTAAGACCATTGAACCTTTTTGAGATTCTATTAACTGTGTTTTTTGTTTTTTTTTTCCTTTTTTCATTTCCAGACAAATATTTTTTAGGAATCATTTTAAAAAGTAAACACAATTAATAAATTACTAAAAGTGAAGGGAACTACCTACGATGCCCAACAGCCCAAGTGTTAAATAGCTTTCTGTTTCTGATTTGTTTCTGATTTCTGCTTGACTGCTTATTCAAATTTCTGCTTCTGCTTAAGAATATCCGAAAAAAGAGAGTCAAATACTGATAGAAACTCGAAAATCAGCAACAATCAACAACAATCCACCAAAAAATATAGATAAAAATCAGAAAATAAATTATAAACCTTACTTGCTTTTGATAGAAACTCGAAAATCAGCAACAATCCACCAAAAAAAATAAACCTGAAACTAAATGAGAGTAAAATATCAAAAAAAAAAAAAATCAGAAAAATAAAGAAAGAGGAATCGGAGGACTAACAGAGGCAGAATCAGATTAACAAAACATAAAATTCAACTATGGTGAAGGCGTGAAGCACTGAACCTTACTTGCTTTTGGAGTGTTCCTCTTCTTCAGAAAACAGAAACCCCAGTCGACTATGGTGAAGGTTTGAAGCACTAAAGCGGTGAGGCCGTGAGGCCTGAATAAAAGCAATCGGTGCACTGAAGCGTGAAGCACTAATCAGTCGACTACCATGTAACCCAGCGAGAATAAGAATCAAAGCAATCAGAATCCAAAAACCAAAGAATATTATCGAAACTGTAGAAGAGGGAAAGGGGAAATCCATTAAAGAGGGAAAGATAATAGAAATCAAGAATCACCAATTTTCTTGGAACTCTGAAGACTGAAGCGTCATTTGAGAAACCGATGAAACCGTATTATGAAGCGTGGTGCGTGGAAGAAATAGGGCAGGCGCGTGAGGCGTGAATTGTGTTCCCTCCTATACAGCCGGCTCCTCATTTGGGTTTGGGAGTTGGATTGGGCTACCGATTTTATCAATATTTTAGTAATAATAGCATTTAAAAAGGGGTCATTTGGCGTTTGGGGGCCCGGGGCGGTCGCCCAGCTTGCCCAGCCCATTGGGCTGGCCCTGCATATATATTGACATATGAATATTATATCGGACGGCAGGGTATACTCCCTTAGTTTAGTCGTGAAATGTGGAAGTTTTGCTTAATATTTTGGAGGAATCCTTGTGTCATGGGCTATCCCTCCTTGCAATATTGGATTAGAAAAAATGGAATATCAGGTAGGGAAACTAAGACTTGTTGGTTTGTGTGTTGAGTCGTTCGGCTGAATGCCAAATTCGAAAAGCTTAATAATCCATAAATATGTTTTTTTTTTTTTTTTGGAACGGCAATAATCCATAAATATGTTGAGCACATCTACTTTCATTTCCGGTAAGCCGGAATGCTAGATTTTTGGTGTCAACGTGGAGTCCGGCTAATGGAGTGTCCTGACGGGGAATTAGGCGGGATTTACTACTAATATAAAATTTTGATTTATTTTCAAAACACGAGTGGTGATGACCTCAAACGAGATTAGGACCTAAATTGATTACTTTTTATGTAGGTGCTCTTATTTTAACACCCAACTAAATATTTTTCATATAGCACGTTGATGAAAAAAGCAATAGGCATAACATGTAGTTTCTACTACTATTATAAGCTCTTATATGAGACCAGCTTCAACGACAAAGCAAAAGAAAGTGAACTACTTTTATAATTGAAGATGCCATTCACAATACAAATCAATATGATAGACAACCGGTCTCTTTATATAGTCTTTTCCCATCAGATTTCCTGTTGGGTCTTCTTTATGCATGACAACTTATTCAGCAATATTGTTTTTCTTTTGACGATTTTTTAATTATGTAACACATCTCACACCAACTAAGTCTTCAGGTTTACAAACAAATGATTGCAAGTAATCATTCGGAGAAAGAGACCCCACACAAGAATCACTATATGATTAGAGGTTTAAAGTTTAAAGTAGTAACAACATATACAAAGAGGCTAATTGAAAGCTCAAGAATTAGGATTTTACAACTAAAAATATTAGAGTTTCAAATTTACTCTTATGTGATTTCAAGACTCTGGTTAATACATAAACAATAAGAATTTATCATGACAACTAAAAAGGATGTCTAAAGATGATGGTTGTTTATCTGATTTCAAGAATGTATAGATTGAATTCCGAAAGGAAAATAAAATGAGAACGTTTGATAAAATAGTAAGAGTCCAAGGCTATAGGTATGAAAGTATCTTCCTATGTTCTCTTTATAAAAAAAGGTTAAGGAAAAAGAATAAAACAATGTGATCATGTTATTCAAATGTTCACCAATGGCTCAACACTTGCTAATTCTTTAATCCAAAATTTGACAGCGGATAACATCTATTATGAAGTTATTTATTTATTTATTTATTCAGCGACGAATTATCAAGAAAACTTGATACACACGACTCTCGACAAAAATTTTCTTCTACAAGTTCATGAATGATGAAGGATTTTATCAACGGATAATTATCAAACTAGTAAAAAAATATGTTGCTGATAATTAATATTATCAAATATCTCTAATTAGTTGTGTTAAATTTACAAAAATATCCCTGCTTAATAGAAAGTTTATAGAACGGTCCCCGTGTTTCATATAGTTACAGCAATGGTCCCTTCCTATAGCGACTTCACAGAAGTGGTCCTTGTGTTTCAAAAGGTTACAGAAATGGTCTTTATGTAATGGCAAATTTGCAGAAATTGTCCCTCTATCTCAAAAGTTACCAAAATTGTCCATGTATTTAAGAAAACTACAGAAATGGTCCCTTTCGGATTACAAAATTCCAGAATTGGTCCCTGTTTCCAGAATTGGTCATTGTTTTTCACAGAATTATAGATATGATCCATATCTAATATCAAAATAATAGAAATGGTTATTGTGTTTCACAAATCTACAGAAGTTATCCATGTCTAATAGCAAATTTATCCTATGTTTCAAAGAAACTACATAAATGGATCTTATGCAATATAATACATAAACACAAAAAATACCATCACTTAAAGTCTAAGGACAAACAATATACCTAACTGTGTGATGCATTAAGCTTAATCTTCATCCTTCTTCAAAATTCTTTGATTTTTACCAACTACCTATAAAAAATTCTCCAAAAGATCTATGCTTCGAATTCCTCTTTATCTTCCATATTTGGTGATGAAATGGAGAGTAAAAGGAGGGAATTGATATATATGTGCATCGTTTAACTTAAGAGTAAGATAAGTGTCCCTTTAATCCACATGTGAAGCCACTATAGGAGAATATGTAGCTAGTATGCGGCTGAGTGAAAGGAGATGGCTTCAAAAGTGTAAAGTCGAGTAATAAGGGAGCTCTAGAAACCTTTTTGAGTTATGTGGCTGCAAAAAATGGTGTCATATACACGTTTGTATCCAAAAAATAAGTAGATTGGGCGTGAGAGTCCATTTGTGTGACTGAGTATCAACATTAAACACAAGCATGCTTCAACCACACACTTAAGCTTCAAAATCCATGTTATTCAACTTCAAAGCGTGCGACGTGTGAACCATTTGAAAATACAAAGAGACGGTTGTTTGGTTGTACACTACCAATGTACAGCCTTTTATCACGTGTCAGTTGACCATACTGCCGTTAGATACATATATATATATATATATATATATATATATATATATATATATATATATATATATATATATATATATATATATATATATATATATATATATATATATATGTATCTCAATTCCAAAAAAAATGGATATACAACTTTGAACACTTGTATCTCATTCGTTATAAATATATTTTACTTAATTCTTTTTGCATTATGCCCTACTAAGATTAGGCTCAAAATATTCCACAAATATTATCTGAGCTTGAGTTCAAAGGTCATTTCGAATGAGAATCAATCTTTGCTTCAAAGTCTTATTTCCAACTTATGTATTAATACATATGAATTTATTTTATTTTCATGGGTGATAGACTTTGATGGGACAATAATATAACCTAATAATATTCTTAAACTTGTTCTTAATCATTTGTCCTTATACTTAAGCTTTTCCATATATATATATATATATATATATATATATATATATATATATATATATATATATATATATATATATATATATATATATATATATATATATATATATATATATATATAACTTGTTATCTTATGTGTAAATTGTAACACCCCATTTCTTAATTACAAAAGTTTGATAATATTTACAAAACTTATAATCCAAAAAGGTGGTTAAACAAAAACCATAATTACAAACTTTTAAAACACTAAATGGGGCAGTACAACCATTAATACAAAACCATAGTTCAAACGAAACTACCATGCACATGTCCCACTAACACTCCTGCTAATGCCCAAAAATGTCTTCTCGTCTTTGTCTACTTCACCTCAGTAGATAGCATTTTTACAAAGAAGAAACAAACATATGTAAGACATAAAGTCTCGTGAGTAATGTAAGGTTTCAACCCCAAACGTTTAGCCTATAATGACAAGTAAATAAATGATTTGACCAAATTACAAACGGATTCTCTTCTTATTATAACCAAGACTAATTGTAATTTATGAATCACTATTCATTGTTTTTTATCTTTATACGGGTATTTCTCATATCCATTCTCCCTTCCTGGAGTGGAACTAATCCATTCGTAAGTACCTAGTCTGAGCAAATCTTTCTATTACTTTTATTCTATAGTTCATCTCCCTTCATGACATAAAACAAATCTAACCATAAGGGCATGGTAAAGACAACTACTTCGCGAAGAGAGGTACAATCCCAGTATTGTCTTTTGACCCCCCTTCAAACGGGTAAGTACCTAGTCTAAACAAATATTTCTATTACTTTTATTCTTTAGTTTATAACTCTATTAATTTCATCATTTCATTACAAATTGGTCTTAACTTTAACCATAACTCAAACACATAAAAATATCATAGTTCTTACATAGAACTGTTTTCCAAGTATTTAGCTTTAAAAGTCATTTATCAATTCACAATCATAAAACATTTACTTGTTATGTACTCAACAAACTCTACACATACTCACCTTAGAAACACAAGGGTATTGTCTAAGTGTCTAACACCCCTTTACCCATTCCTTGATCTTCAATTTCTTGATCCGCACCTATTGAAGTCATTTACATTATAATATTAACTCATTTTTTATGTTTTCAACCTATATTAAACTTAAACCAGAAGTTGGAGACCAAATCTACAAAGAAAGGGCAAAATAGGAGTGAATTGCATGAATTCAGGTCAGACGGGGCGTGTGGGACTCACACGGGTCATTTTAGACCTTTACAGCTCTTGGACTCAGGTTACTCGGTCATGGGACCCTACACGGGTCGTGTACGACCTAAACAGTTTCGGCTTGCTGACCACACAGGTCGTGTGGCCTCACATGGGTCGTGTAACACTACAGACCCATTTTTTCTCCGTACACAACTTGTGATTTGGTTCAGTCCAGTTTCAGCCCTAACATAAAATCGAATGAAACTAGAACATACCACAAGGGATACTTCCATACATCCAATACAACCCTTTATGACTCAACAAAACATTAGAGTCATACTGTAACACCCGACTTATTAACAAAAACACCCCAAAAATTTTTCATTTTTCAAACCAAATATTTTACAATAAAAAAACCATAAGTATGGGGTATTAGTTAACAAAATACGAGTACAAGTGTATCACGAAGTACAATACATAAATATTATACATTCTTCAAGCCGGGTCGTTACTTCAAAGGCTAAGTCCTCAGTCACGGACTTTGTCTTTTCCCTTGGCTGGGTCACGCTCACCTACAGGGACATATCAAATACACGGTGAGCTATTAAGCCCAATGCGTAATCAAATCAAGAATAACATGTATAAGAATAAAATTCTCTATACAAGGTCAAATATGTAGTATCACACAATACAAAATCAAATATGGCTCACGGGTTAGCCCGCTGTTGCCGTGGCTCACGGGTTAGCCCGCTGTTGCCTAGACTCACGGGTTAGCCCGCTGTTGTCTATGTAAATATGACTCATCAAAATAAACTGTGGCTCACGGGTTAGCCCGCTGTTGCCTAGACTCACGGGTTAGCCCGCTGTTGTCTATATACAGTTTACATAGATATTTTGACTCACAGTTCCGTTCTTGTCTATAACAGACTCACAGCTTATCTGGTCTTGTCATTTTATTGACTCACAGTTCCGTTCTTGTCTATTATAAACTCACGGCTTATCTGGTCTTGTCATTCATATACTCTGTCAAAATTGGTCCCCAAAATCATTTCCACCTGCAGCTGCTCTTTTAACAATTATCGCACCAGATAACAGTGAGATTACTCACCTGAAGGTTTGCTACAACTAGCGTTTGTTGTTCCTTGCCTTGAAATGAAATCCGTAGGATTTTGTCCCGTACCTATAATTCCATTTATTATCAAAATGATTATAGGTTAATAACCATTCCAATTAACTCTAATGCAATAGAGTTCAATACAATATCATTATAAACAATGCCTGGTTAATAAACTTTCCGTTTACTAACTTTATATGAATTTTACTATTCACCGAGGCATTCGGATCGGTCTACAGTGCCCCCGAGGGTTGAAAACTCGATATAAAAATTTTCCCAAACTTTTCAGACCATAACGAGCCTACGGTTCAAGTTTGAGCTAAATCGGACAAGCCAAACAAAAGATAGCATTTCAAAGTCCCTGCCTGGATTCTGCTTGGAGGCGCACTGCGCCTGGATAGGGGCGCACTGCGCCCAGCGCCAGTGCAGACCTCCTGTCCAGTCGCGAATTGTGCACTGTAGCTTGCTGTTTTGTCCTTTAAGTCCTTAATGTCGTTCTTAATCGTTTGGGCTTTGTTCCTAGGCTAAAACCTTGCATTTTAACAAGATTTTTAACCCCCAAAACACCCTCAATCAATCATATGAAGAATTAGGGTTCTTAGTTCTAACAACCCCAAATCTTCAAATTCATCCAAAATAACAATCTACTTCCATTTTCTTTGGTTAAGTCCTTATTAGAATGACTTAATGAAAGTATTACATAAATCTTAACACCCAATCATGACTGCAAATACAGTTTTTGAGTTCTACAAAACTCATCAAGAATAACTAGCAAAAACTTGGATTACTAACCTTTCAAACTTCCAATTATACCCTTGTAAACGCTATAATCCGATTTGCAAGTTCCAAGCCTTCAAGAACCTTCAATCCTCTGCAGAATTTCAGCCACAAGAACTCTCCCGTAACTCCCAAAATTCTGCACAAGTCATTTCTTTTATACCTCCAATATTTGCAATTTGGTCCTTGAAGTTGTATATTTAAGACTTTTGCCACAATCTTCAAACATTAAGACACAAATTCAGTTTTTATAACATTTTAAGTCCAAGACTCAAAATATTATTACAAAACAAGTCCTTTTCTGTCCAAAAGACCAAATTACCATTTTGAGGTAAAATGACCATTTTGCCCTTTTTATTATAATTATATAATAAACATGTTTTTGGCTTTACAAATTCTCCCCTCCTTTAAGAGATTTCGTCCCCGAAATCATACAAAAAGTTGAGGGTATTTCTCCCTCATTTCACTTTCGGTCACCCATGTCATATCGGAACCTTTGTGATGACGCCAAAGTACTTTCACCATGCTGATCTTCTTGTTTCGCAGCTGTCTTATCTTGCGGTCTAGCACCCGCTCGGGTTGTTCCGGGTATCTCAGCTGTTCATCCACCTCAATTTCAGCAAGAGGTATATGTTGAGACTTATCAAACAACGTTTTCCTCAAATGGGACACATGGAATACATCATGTATACCATGAAGTTCATCAGGTAACTCCAATCTATACGCCACGGCTCCAATTCTTTGGGATATACGGAAAGGTCCAATGAAGCGAGGACTCAACTTCCCTTTCTTCCCGAAACGAATTAAGCCTTTCCAAGGGGATACTTTGAGCATAACCATATCTCCTACTTGGAATTCTATCGGTTTCACTCGTTTGTCCGCATACTGTTTCTGTCTATTCTGAGCTACCTTCAAATTTTCGCGTATCAGTTTGATCTTTTCTTCAGTCTGTGCTATAATTTCGGGTCCAGCCAACGGCTTTTCCCCAACTTCAGTCCAGCAGGTCGGAGTACGGCACGGTGCTCCATACAAGGCTTCATACGGGGCCATTTGAATGCTGGAATGATAGCTGTTATTGTACGCGAATTCCACTAAAGGCAAATGATCTTCCCAGCTTCCACCGAAATCTATGACACAAGTTCTCAACATGTCTTCCAAAGTCTGGATTGTTCTTTCACTCTGACCATCAGTCTGCGGGTGATATGCTGTACTCATAAGTACTTTTGTACCCAATTGCTTTTGAAGACTCTGCCAAAACCGGGAAGTAAATCTGTTGTCTCGATCCGACACGATCGATGCTGGTAATCCATGTCGACATAACACCTCATCTATGTAGATTTTCGCCAGTTGATCTACCCTATAATTTTCTTTATATGGTATGAAATGTGCCGATTTGGTCAATCGATCTACAATCACCCATATAGAATCATAACCTCGCGGTGTCCGCGGCAACTTTGTTACAAAATCCATGGTAATATGGTCCCACTTCTTCTCTGGAACTGGCAATGGTTGTATTTCCCCATATGGTTTCTGATGATTTGACTTAACTTGCAGATAAGTCAAACATTTTTCCACAAATCTTCCAACATCTCTCTTCATTCCAGGCCACCAATACATCGGTTTTAACGTCCGATACATCTTGGTACTGCCCGGATGAACTGCATACCGGCTAAAATGTGCGTCTTCTAGAAGCAAATTCCGCGCCTCTCCTTGTGTTGGGACCCATATTCGACCTTGGAAGGTCTTCAATTTCTGAGCATTTTCTTTCAGATGCTTCAAATATCCAACCATTCTTTCGCTTTTTACATTCGCCGGCTTACACGCTTCTTCTTGTGCTGAACGAATCAATTCTGGTAACCGGCTTACTACACCCATGCACGCGGATGTAATTTTCAGAGGAGCTTCTTTTCTGCTTAGTGCATCTGCTACCACATTCGCCTTGCCAGGGTGGTACTGAATTTCACAGTCAAAGTCTTTAAGCAGATCCATCCACCTTTGCTGTCTCATGTTAAGCTCTTTCTGGTCGAAGAGGTACTTCAGGCTCTTGTGATCCGTGTAAATAATAAACTTTACACCGTATAAATAGTGCCTCCACAACTTCAATGCTAGGACCACCGCAGCTAATTCCAGGTCATGCACTGGATATTTCTTCTCGGTATCTTTCAATTGGCGGGACGCATAGGCTATGACCCGACCTTTCTGCATTAAAACACACCCAAGTCCGACTCTAGAAGCATCGCTGTAGATCACGTACTCTTCTCCACTTTGTGGTAGAGCTAACACTGGTGCTTCACATAAAGATTGTTTCAGCTTCTGGAATGCTTCTTGCTGTTTTTCAGCCCACGTGAACTTTTAACCTTTCTTAGTCAACTTGGTCAACGGAGCAGCTATCGCGGAGAAATTCTCGACAAATCTTCTATAATAGCCTTCTAAACCAAGAAAACTTCGTACCTCAGTGGGACTTCGAGGCGGTTCCCACTTCATCACGGCCTCAATCTTTGCTGGATCAACTTTCACTCCTTTGGCATTGATTACATGGCCAAGAAATTGGACTTCTCTTAGCCAGAATTCACACTTGGAGAATTTTGCATACAACTTCAACCGGCAAAGCAACTCCAACACTTGTCGCAGGTGCACTTCATGTTCAGCTTGGCTTCGCGAATACACCAAGTTGTCATCTATGAATACTATCACCGAGGTATCAAGGAACGGTCGACACACCCGGTTCATAAGATCCATGAATACGGCTGGAGCATTGGTTAACCCAAAAGGCATCACCAAAAACTCATAATGACCGTATCTCGTTCGGAAAGCTGTCTTCGGAATGTCTGACTCCCTTATCTTCAACTGGTGGTATCCTGACCTCAGATCAATCTTGGAAAAGTAGGACGCGCCTTGTAGCTGGTCAAACAAATCGTCTATTCTGGGTAGCGGGTACTTGTTCTTCACCGTGATCTTGTTTAATTCCCGATAGTCAATACACATGCGCATTGACCCATCTTTCTTCTTGACAAACAGAATAGGGGCTCCCCAAGGCAATGTACTCGGTCTGATGAAACCCTTGTCTAGCAATTCTTCCAGTTGCTTCCGCAGTTCCACCATCTCTGAAGGTGCTAAACGGTATGGATCTCGGGCAACAGGTGCAGCTCCCGGAATCAGTTCAATCATGAACTCAACCTGTCGATCTGGTGGCAACCCTGGAAGTTCGTCCGGAAACACATCTGGGAACTCGTTCACTACATTCACATTCGCTACCCCCACTTTAATCGGTTGAGCCACCGATACATAAGCTAGATAGGACATCCCTCCTTTACTGATACAGCTTCGGGCTTGAGCAAAGGAAATGACTGGCATTCTCAACCGAGGTCGTTCACCCTGAATCTTTATCCATTCTCCATCCGGTGTTAACACTGTGATGTTTTTATTTCTGCAATCCATGTTGGCATAATTTGTTGCCAACCAATCCATACCTACAATTACACCAAATTCGTTGGTATTCATCGGCTTCAAATCTATAGGTAAAACGGTCCCGTAGATTTTAAGCTGACAACCTTCCAGATGTTCAGAAACCCAAACATACCGGCCGTCCGCTATAGCCACTTCCAAGCTTTCATCCATTGGGGTTAACGGTACATTCAGGCGAGGCAATAAAGACTCCGATACAAAACAGTGTGTTGCTCCCAGATAAAAATAACATATACAGGTATGGAATTAAGAGTGAAGATACCTGTCACCACATCCGTCTTCTCCCGGGCTTCCTCCACAGTCATCTGGAAAGCTCGTGAGGCCACTGGTCGTCCCCTGTTCTTCGGTTCTTCTTTCTTTCCCACTTGATCATCTCTGGGTCTTTCACTGTATACTCCAGATTTCAGTTGGGGACAGTTCAGACGAATATGATCCGTAGCCCCGCATTGGAAACACCTACGGTCCGCCCGACAGTCCCGTGTAGAATGACCCGTTTTTCCACAGTTTCGGCAACTAACTGACCCAGTATCGCTGCGACAACTGCCCGTGTGCCTTTTTCTGCATTTTTCGCACCACTTTCCTTCATCTTTCTGGCTTTTTCCCTTAGACCCGGATTGTTGCGACTTTTTCTGAGGCGTCCAACCTTGGTCTTCCGCCTTTCGTTTCGTTTCCAAAACTTTCTTCTCGTCTTCTTGTCGTTTCAGTTCTGTTTCTTTTTCTGTGGCTCGATCCACCACTTGCCGGAAAGTAGTTAGTTTCAGCGGTTGCACAATTTCTCTAATTCGGGTTGTCAACCCCCGGACATACTTGTCGATCTTTCTCTTTTCGGTGTAGATATGGTGTTCCGCAAACCTAGCTTTCTCCAGAAAGCTAAGAGTATATTCCTGAACAGATCGGGAACCCTGTTCCAGATGCAGGAATTTATCCTCCAACTTCTGAATAGCTACTTCCGAGCAGTATTCTTCATTAAACTTTGTCTTGAATTTCTCCCAATGTATCGATTGGGATGAATCAAGATCCAGTGATTTATAGTAGGTTTGCCACCAATGTAGTGCACCGCTTGTAAGTTGGTTTGTGGCAAATTCAACTTTATCATCATCCGCACATTTGCTTACTCGGAACACCTTCTCAATATGCATGATCCATTCCATGGCTTTGACCGGATCATCTGTCCCAGAGAATTCCTTTGGTTTACAACCAAGGAAGGATTTATATGTACACCCAACTTTCTTTATCGAGGCTTCCCCACCTTGAGTTTTTTTTTATTGCCTGGGCCCGACTTTCTCCCTGGCTTTCATTTTCTGGCTGCCCGTCATGAACACTTTTTGCAGCCTCATCGGTAGGAATTGGATTTGCACTCGGATTAAGATTGCCGCTCAGGTTGGGGTTATTTGTTAACGCAGGCATCATTTGCCTAACTACTTCTTCCACTATTGCCCGAATGTCAGGTGGATTTTCTCCCACCGGTTCCCGTGCTGGTGCTCTTCGCCCAACAGAGCCGCGTGACCGAGCCGGTCCACTTCTTGCAGTTCCACGTGAATTCGCACCAGTAGGATTACTTCGTGTATTTCTCATACTTCAAAATTTCAGCAAACCGTTAGATTACATATATAATAACAAACTTATATATATCTAGCAGTCCATTTATCTGTTCTTCTCTCAAGGTTTAAGTCCAGGAATCTAATCTAAGACACCTAGTTCACTTAAACCACGGCTCTGATACCAACTTGTAACACCCGACTTATTAACAAAAACACCCCAAAAATTTTTCATTTTTCAAACCAAATATTTTACAATAAAAAAACCATAAGTATGGGGTATTAGTTAACAAAATACGAGTACAAGTGTATCACGAAGTACAATACATAAATATTATACATTCTTCAAGCCGGGTCGTTACTTCAAAGGCTAAGTCCTCAGTCACGGACTTTGTCTTTTCCCTTGGCTGGGTCACGCTCACCTGCAGGGACATATCAAATAAACGGTGAGCTATTAAGCCCAATGAGTAATCAAATCAAGAATAACATGTATAAGAATAAAATTCTCTATACAAGGTCAAATATGTAGTATCACACAATACAAAATCAAATATGGCTCACGGGTTAGCCCGCTGTTGCCGTGGCTCACGGGTTAGCCCGCTGTTGCCTAGACTCACGGGTTAGCCCGCTGTTGTCTATGTAAATATGACTCATCAAAATAAACTGTGGCTCACGGGTTAGTCCGCTGTTGCCTAGACTCACGGGTTAGCCCGCTGTTGTCTATATACAGTTTACATAGATATTTTGACTCACAGTTCCATTCTTGTCTATAACAGACTCACAGCTTATCTGGTCTTGTCATTTTATTGACTCACAGTTCCGTTCTTGTCTATTATAAACTCACGGCTTATCTGGTCTTGTCATTCATATACTCTGTCAAAATTGGTCCCCAAAATCATTTCCACCTGCAGCTGCTCTTTTAACAATTATCGCACCAGATAACAGTGAGATTACTCACCTGAAGGTTTGCTACAACTAGCGTTTGTTGTTCCTTGCCTTGAAATGAAATCCGTAGGATTTTGTCCCGTACCTATAATTCCATTTATTATCAAAATGATTATAGGTTAATAACCATTCCAATTAACTCTAATGCAATAGAGTTCAATACAATATCATTATAAACAATGCCTGGTTAATAAACTTTCCGTTTACTAACTTTATATGAATTTTACTATTCACCGAGGCATTCGGATCGGTCTACAGTGCCCCCGAGGGTTGAAAACTCGATATAAAAATTTTCCCAAACTTTTCAGACCATAACGAGCCTACGGTTCAAGTTTGAGCTAAATCGGACAAGCCAAACAAAAGATAGCATTTCAAAGTCCCTGCCTGGATTCTGCTTGGAGGCGCACTGCGCCTGGATAGGGGCGCACTGCGCCCAGCGCCAGTGCAGACCTCCTGTCCAGTCGCGAATTGTGCACTGTAGCTTGCTGTTTTGTCCTTTAAGTCCTTAATGTCGTTCTTAATCGTTTGGGCTTTGTTCCTAGGCTAAAACCTTACATTTTAACAAGATTTTTAACCCCCAAAACACCCTCAATCAATCATATGAAGAATTAGGGTTCTTAGTTCTAACAACCCCAAATCTTCAAATTCATCCAAAATAACAATCTACTTCCATTTTCTTTGGTTAAGTCCTTATTAGAATGACTTAATGGAAGTATTACATAAATCTTAACACCCAATCATGACTGCAAATACAGTTTTTGAGTTCTACAAAACTCATCAAGAATAACTAGCAAAAACTTGGATTACTAACCTTTCAAACTTCCAATTATACCCTTGTAAACGCTATAATCCGATTTGCAAGTTCCAAGCCTTCAAGAACCTTCAATCCTCTGCAGAATTTCAGCCACAAGAACTCTCCCGTAACTCCCAAAATTCTGCACAAGTCATTTCTTTTATACCTCCAATATTTGCAATTTGGTCCTTGAAGTTGTATATTTAGGACTTTTGCCACAATCTTCAAACATTAAGACACAAATTCAGTTTTTATAACATTTTAAGTCCAAGACTCAAAATATTATTACAAAACAAGTCCTTTTCTGTCCAAAAGACCAAATTACCCTTTTGAGGTAAAATGACCATTTTGCCCTTTTTATTATAATTATATAATAAACATGTTTTTGGCGTTACAAATACGAAATCACATAACCCCAAATTCTAGGGTTATAGAGTTCAAATCATCTTTTCTTGAATCTAACCACATATAATGGTTGAATTTCGTTTCCTTGATGATTAGAACACGAACCAAAGGTTGGAATCATAGGATTATCCTCATCCACCCACTGAATTTTTGATTCACCCACACACCTACTCAAAATGGGTTGATTGACTTGAAAGAGATGATGTTCTTACCTTGAATAGCTTGGGAATCACAATTCGAAACTTGCTTCTTCAGTTCCAGCTTCAATTTATCCATAATCTTCAAGAATCGAGTTGGGTTTCTTCACCTGAAGGTATTCACGTTCTTAAAAAGGAAGAATAGGAGGTTTCCTCCTATTTGTACTTACATGCTTTGCAGAAATGACCATTTGGTCCTTCTAGTTCCTTTTTATTCATAAATGGCTCAAAACTCCCAATATTTTATATAAAGTTTCATTTCTTACAATCTTACCACTATAACATATTATTGTTACATAAAAGTCACTCACGTGGACCAAATACCAAATTGCCATTTTTACAGACTTTTACTACTCACATATAATAAAAAATAAGTATCACCTAAATTATAATACAACTTCTTTACTAATATTTTTCGGGTTCTCACATAAATAATGTTTTAAACTTATGTCATGAAACTAAATATCATTCATTCAACTTATTTAAACATATGTTCCATTAGAGCACACCTTTCTTGTTCTAATTTTACTAAAACATATACCCACTTGTCACGTTTTATTATTTCTTGAATTTCAATCATTTTAAAGCAATCTTATAATATTCCAAAGTATTCCATTTACTCAATATAACATCCGTAACTTATGAATTTAATGATGTTACATTTCATTTCATGTTAGGGATGAAAACAAAAATGAAAAAAATCCACATAGACGATCTAAATGAAAAGAAAAATTACGGATGAAACACACAAATTAACCCAAACCGTAAATAATGTTGTTAAACTCTACTAACTTGCATACAATTATAGTGTTGATCTAATGCAATGGTTTCCTAAGAAATACTACATTTACTACTGTGCAGATTTTATACGCAACCTTTTGCCTCCAATAACTATTCTTCATTTTTTATTTATTAGCAACTTCGAAAATATCATTTAATATCAATATATTGTATGGTTATTCAATTTATTATTGAGTTTGGATTTTTGCAAAGCTATTACATAAAGCCCCTAATTAGATGTAACATTTTACTCATCCCTTCAACATTTCTCTCCCCCTTCACATTAGCATTTTTCTATAGCTATTATCCTTACCATATATTGTTTATTATTGATGTTTTAATAAAAGTGTTATTTCATAGTAGGTTTTCTTGATTTTGGGTTCTCACTTTATATATATATATATATATATATATATATATATATATATATATATATATATATATATATATATATATATATATATATATAGATATATATATATATATATATATATATATATATATATATATATATATATATATATATATATATATATATATATATATATGTATGTATATATATATATAGAGGTGTTTGATTGTGATTGTTTTGTGTTGTTCTATAAATCAAGTAGTATGAGAGAGTTCAAAGGTTTGAAAGCATGCCTATTGTTTGGTGGAACTTATTGAACTGTAAAAACAAATTTTCCTTGTCATTTTTCTTCTAAGTTGTAGATATTTGAAGATAAAAATTGCAACCACTATTTGATCAACTTTCTTATACCCTAAACGGTTCACTTATTCATAGCTTTTCTTGCTTCGTTTTTCGTCTTTCTCAAAAGACTTTTCAAGGAAATTTTTTTTCTTTAGCTGATTACCTTAAGCCTCTCATTCTAACTAGCTTGGATATTATATCAATTTAACCTCTCATTATCATATTTTCTTAGGCCACAAACCCTAAGATATAGTTAAATTTTTCCCTAGTAATCAATTTAATATCCCCACCATTATGTTATAGGCCATTAATTATAACATCCAACTTATTAATACGAAGTACACCCAGTTTTTTATAACATTTCAAATGTAATCATGACAACCAAAATATATCATTTCCAAGGTGTACTTTCAAAATAGCAAAAGCATACAAGTAGTATCAAAAGGATATATTACAAGTATTGTTACACACATATTCCCTTTGAGTCAGGACTGTTATATTAAGATTAAAACTTACAACTGCTACAAGCTATCATAGTACTTTTCTATTTCTTTTCCCCTCACGGGATTACTGGTCCTGAAAAGTAGTTAAAACCTAACAGTAAGCTACAAGATCTTATTGGGAAACCAATAGTTAAAGTTAATGACATTCACGCAAATACAAGACACACACAACATCATTACAACCAACAAAACATGCATCATCATATAATAGTTATTATAGTAGACCCAGGTATCAACGATTCTCTATTTGTTTCCCCACATTCTCACCATAAATCCATGTGGCCTCGAGCCACCAAGGTTTACCGTACCCCTAATAATAGCAACATATTGAGCCACCAACGCACTTTCAGATTTGGCCACACAAGCACTTACATTTCAAGCCACACAAGCACTTATATTTCCAGCCACACATGCATTTATATATTGCAGTCGCATATGAAAATTAGACAGTTATATTCCATGACCCTTGGGTTCCTTGACCGTTGGTATTCCAAGACCCTTGGGTTCCTTGACCCTTGGTATTCCATGACCCTTTGTATTCCAGGAGAGCCTCTATATAAAGGCCTCATGTCCTCCTCATTTGTACACACAGAATAAACTGATTTATAATACAATTACCAAGTTTATCTTGGTATCAGAGCTCTAGGTTAAAACCCTACTGCTGACCACAACCAGCTACCGCAGACCGCCACCTTCGGCGACCTTTTAGTCGTCGGAGGTGCCTCCAATATTTTTCCCTTTCTTTTTTTTTCTCATAAATAATAATACAGGCGCCGGCACCAAACAGAGCTCCGTCATCGGGAACCCTCCGATTTGCATTCGTCTTTCTTTCATGATTTTCGTGCCAGTTTGAATGTTTGTCAATCTCCCGTTCAAACTGCAAGCCAAGCCTGTCTCGACACCCATTACCCCACTACCAATCTCTCGTTGGGGGAAAGCTCTCTCTTTGAGAACCCAATTCGGTATCGTCAAGTGGTGGGTGCTCTTCAATATGCCACTCTCTCACGAGCAGATATCACGACCAGATATCACTTATGCAGTCAATAAAGTCTGCCAATTCATGCATGTTCCTACTGAGATATCACTTATGCAGTCAACAAAAGTCTGTCAATTCATGCATGCTCCTACTGAGATATCACTTATGCAATCAACAAAGTCTGCCAGAACATGTTGAAGTTGACTTTCACTTTGTCAGAGAAAAGGTTGCTAGAAAGAAACTGTCAGTTCAGCATATTTCCACAGATGATCAAATTGTCGACGTATTTACGAAACCTCTTTCATCCCAGTGGTTTGAAGCCATTCGGTCCAAGCTACAGGTCGCTACCCGGCCTTAGCTTGCGAGGGAATATTAGACAGTTATATTCCATGACCGTTGGTTCCTTGACCCTTGGTATTCCATGACCCTTGGGTTCCTTGACCCTTGGTATTCCATGACCCTTTGTATTAAAGGCCTCCTGTCCTCCTCATTTGTACACACAGAATTTACTTATTTATAATACAATTACCAAGTTTATCAGGCATTTATATTTCCAGCTACACAGGCGCATGCATATCATATATTTTTCAATATCAAAAGGGGAAATAGATACGGTTACTCACCTGATAATGCTAATCGGCAGGTGTATATGGATACCGCAACACAAAGAACGGGAGACACCCTTTGTTGACAATCCAACTACAATGGTTTTAACATATACATAAGTATTAATGGGTTATTTATACCCTTTTAGACAACTTAACAATACTAAGGATCTTTAATAATACCAATAGGTTCAAGAATAACTTTAACACAATATGAACAAAGCTTTCTATCAAACTTACGCATCACATCCCGCTCCTGAACGCGTCACGTTTTGTGTATTACCATAAACTCTATCGAGGTCTCATGGCCCATGCGTCACGTTATCTAACCTTACACATCGTTTGTTCTACAAGTGACTAAGTCCTGGTCGGCTGGTCTATTTCAATTCAGACCATTTCAGTCCCTTTACCACATCATCTTTTGGCTCATTTTTTTTTACCTCAATAACATGACATTAACGCCAGAAGTGTTAAGGTTCACTTGGAAACTCAAAACACCTCTAAAATAACAATTACTACATCAAAACATCATATTTATATTTAATCTCTACACCTCAAGCAAGATTTATAAAAACGGGTTTCATACCTTTAAGAACTTGGAGAAAAGACAACAATTTCGGCTTGAACTTTTGTAACTAGCTTCCTTCTAACCAAGCCCCCAATTTCTATAAGATTTCACCTCTTTAGCCAAAATCTCTTAAGAACCATCCTTCTAATTAATCAATAAAGATGAAATCCGCAAATTCCCTTTCAGTTCGACCTAAAAACCTCTCTTAATCAATATCCTTATTTTTGGTACGAAAAGGTGTGGGAATGGAAAAATAGATCGACTTAACCATTTTCAATACATTTATTCTATAAGTCTGAACATGTCGCTTCTACTTTCATGACACTTCGTGTTTGTATCATGATGTGTAATTTCCAACATATGTGTCGTTATCTACCCGATCCTTATTTCACATTGTACTTCTAAACATATATCAAGTCTAGCATTCTACTTTTAAGGACATGTCATGTCCTTTAAGGTCACACATTACATAAATATCCCAGTAACATACTTGACCAATTCCTATTTTCATTCTTTCATCCAACACTTCCTTCAAGTAATTCAAAACTAAATCTAAATATTATGCCAACACTTACCTTAGTATTTTTCATAAGACAACATGCAAGATTTCACAATATCCTTTTGTATTTATAGCCAATAAAAACAGGTGTTACAATAATCTACCCCACTAAAGTGATATTTCTATGGCTCGTATGTAATTTTTTTCTTAAAGCCTAAAGATCAATTTCTTGATTCCAATATCCAACCATTATCCCACTATCAAATACAAATGATAAGTTAGAGTCTTTTCGCCTAATAATTCTCGAGTTATGATGGTAGCCTAAGTTTTGTCTTCAGTGATTGCTAATTTAGTATTGACATAGCCTTAAAATAAGACCTTCTAGTTTTGGACCATGACACTAGGTTTTTCCTTTGTCAAGTAAAGCTGAAAGATATTTTGGCTCCAAATGACTATCATGATGCGTTGCATTCTTTTAGTGGAGAGAGATGCTTGAAATCATCCACAATCCATTAGATTTCAATGTGGATTAAACTCTTTCGGAGTTTCAGGTCATTAACTTTACTATTGTTGACTTTAAGAGGTTTTTTTCTTTGGGAGTGTTGGCATTTGAGATCTTGTCACTCGTTCGTTGAAGAATATCAATTTATAGATTGTTCCACTTGTTCAAGCATTATATTGTAAGGTATTTTAGCATATTTGATACCGAATGGTATTATAATTTTTGGCCAAACGATGATTAGAATGAAATACATTTAGTTTGAAGTTTTTAATTAATATGTCATATCTAATAGAGCTTTATTTGATCAGGATACCGACTGTAGTTTGTGAGTGCATTCGAGAGCAAGTTATATGTTGTTGTATGAAGAAATTTTGGCACAAGCAGTTTGGCATTGTGAAAATTTGTTTGATTCATTTATAACACTTTAAAGGTATTTTTAAGGTACATGTATTGAGTTTGAAGGTTCGTATACAGTGATATTTGGATTATTTAATCTATCACTATGTTTTCTGACGATGCCTACTAATATCAAGTATTTTAGTCGTCGTTGAGCCCTATTCTGAGTGAATTATATCTCGTAAACTTTTATATTACTCACTTTTCGTGTCTAGTGCTTGTTTGTGAAATAAGATAAAAAACAGAGGTTAAATGCGTACAAAATGAAGAAGTTTGAAATGAAGTCCATTTTCAAGCGAAAAGACACGCGCGCCACGGACTGAAGAGCACGCGCGTCGTGGAAAGTCAATGATCGGATGAGAAGTCTGACATTCAAACAGCGAATATCGGGGTTAAAGATAAGGTCGCGTCGCGGTTTTCACCCTTGCGCGGCGCGACTGGTTAGATTTTGCAACTATAAATAGAGACTTCCCGTTCGTGTTTCGGGAGCGAAGACCCGACCTTTGAGTGGAACTCAGGCCTCTTCGACTCGTGTTTTTGGATTTAAGTGATTAGAAGTTGGTATTTTCATAGTTTAGTTTATTTTTCGTATTTTTCGTTTTGTTTATCGCTCGTTTCCAACGGTTCTGGATTGTAGAACTCGCTGGAACGTGTCGGTTCAGGATTATTCCCGAAGTCAGAAACATTCGACTCCCGGTTTTGGTTTTAGTATAATGCATTCATTTGGTTCTAGTTATTTCACGGTTTCGATTTTCGTTTGCGTTTAATTGTTCGTTTGGTTATTGTATGGTATTGAACACTTTTGATTTTCTGAATATACTTCGGAATTAGATTGTGTGGTTGGTTTGAATCAGGATTTGGAATTATTTAGTTCGTTAATGCTAGTTTATGTTTTCAATATTTTTGGTTTATTCAGGTTTTGTAGAGTGTATGGAACGCCACCAGCTATAGAGTGACAATATAGTTTGGTAAATTCTTGACACATACTTCAACCACCGACTCCACGGATCGACCCTTACTTCCACTTAGCTAGTGTGCTCGTAAGGTATTAAATCTTATATTTTTGACCGTACCAACGACTGTGATGATGTAAAATTTTGGCGCCGTTGCCGGGGTGTTGTGCGCTTGAAAGTATAGTGTCAGTTGGTTTTATTTTCTGTTTTGGTAATTTTTTTTTGTTTGGTTTTGACGTTCGTTTGCACTTGTTCATGCGTACGCGTGGAGGTGAACAATCGTCACCTCTTCTTTTTTATTTTGAGATTGAACGAATCGCGCACAGAAATCGTGTGCATAGGCGATTAGTCAATATGAGTCTTGATGATATTACAATCGAAGATATTACCAATGAGCCAGTAGGCGAGGTAATGGGGCAGCCGTCTGCCCCCCCCCCCCCCCCCCCCCAAGTTTCAGCATAATTTAATGTAGCTTCTACTAGTGCTAGTGGTGGTGTAGTTTCAGCCCCTGCATCGATACCACCATGCACTCAACCTACTGTTCCACCAATGAGTCAATCAACCAAACAAGGTCAAAGCAACATCCAAACACCAAACAAACCAACACAATCCAATATAAAGCATAAAACACCGAAAAACCAAGATTACTTGTAACCAAATGATTTTCATAAACCAAAACGAATTCCCAACATCCAATACAGTAACAAAGACTGAAAAAACAGTAACTAAAGTGCTCAAGATCAGTGGTTGTCACTCCCACAAACCCTAGTCACTAATACTAATTACTAAACTAAAAGAAATTAAATATAAAAACCTGAAATATCCAAAAGTAATTGCTGAAAACGAGTTCTTGGAGTCAAAGAGCCTCTACGGTCGATTTTTCACCAGGGTTTTGCTCAGGTTTTCGGCTGAAAACACCTCTATTTATAGTTGCAAATTTTACGCAACCGCGCCGCGCAATTGTGGTTCCCGCGTCACGCGTGCTGGCTTATCCCCGTTTTATCGGTATTTGAATTTGTTCCCCCGCCTTATATCTGCGTCGCGTCTTCTTGATTTCCGCGGCGCGCGTACGTGTTTTCTTGATTTTTCCTTCTTCTCCCAACTTTCTCCAATTTGTACGCTTTTGGTCCCTGTTTTCGTTATTTTCTTCCAAACAAGTACTGACACGAAAAATGAGTATTCCACAGTATATATGATATATTTTCATCAAGAATAGGACTCAACATCGACTAAAATATGTAATATTACTAGGCATTGTCAAACACCCTACACTTGTGCCTTGCTTGTCCCCAAGCAATAGTGTTTTTAATAGATTTTAACTAAGACTCGAATAATTTTTTACTGTGTTCAGTTTCAAAGTTTATTGCCTTATGAGTTAGAGTGAAATAGTTCGCGAAAGCCTAATCAGAGTGTTCTTTGGAATTCATGGCTTTCTAGAGAACCCTTTATTACAAATTTTCTATCCACAATGAAGTGTACTTACTCATTCAGATTCTAAAGGCCATTAAGGAACTATCCATGACTTTCGATGTTGTCCGTGTAATGAGCTTTCAGAAATACCATCCCAACTAGACGATCTTAGGTGGTAAGGTGCATAAATGCCTTTTTCGAGGCCACCCTTTTCGGACCTACCGGCTCGAACAACAAAGGCCACAGATTGATAATTCCTTCCTAAATTCCAATCCTAAAACAGTCCAATCGTCTAACTCCTAAAACTCAACTTATTTGACTCAACTAATAGCATGATCACAACTACATAGTATTTCCCGAAAAATACTAGTGCTATAAAAAATCACAAACCATTCGTTTCAAAATTATAATCTGATAAAAAATTTTGAAAAATTGCTAAAAATTTGAAAATTAGGTCATTTTCGCAAAAATTTCAAAAAACTACTATTTCGACCGTCCACACCCCACACTTAAAATCGTACAACGTCCCCGTTGTACAAAATTATTTAGAACAAGGGAGAAAGAGTTACCCCTTTGACGGTAGATTGCTTGGTTGATACTAGGTATCACAGGTACAACTTCGAACAAAACGGTCCTCGATTTTCGCAATCTGGAGTTGTGGCGCAACAGTAAGCACGCCGGTGGTCAAGACAAGTGGAGGGGGCACGGTGACCCCACACTTGTCTGAGACAACTCCTTCCCATTTGGTATAACATGCATGACTCAACAAAACATTAAATACAAACATAACAAATAAAATATAAACAAGCAAAAGATAAAAGTGTGTCATAGATACAGTACATATATCCCAAAAATAATGAAAAAGAGAAAAAATACATCAAGTGCCACCTGGCGGCCTGGAAGGACCAGCCTCATGGTCATGTGCTCGAGCTGGGAATGGGCAGGTCTGCTGGCCCTGTGCTGATGCAATCTGTAGAAGCACCTCCCATATCCACTCTAGCTGATCCTCCATCCTGGCAACCCGGTCCTCTAACCGATGGATGGCCGATGCATCCTCCTACTGTGGTGGCTGTGGTGCTGGCTCTGCCCGTGCGGGCTGCCTCCTGCACCTCCTGCCAGGCTGAGCATATGCGGGCTGGGGGTCCTGAACAGCCTCTGTCGCTACTCTCACAAACTGGCTGGGCCGCTGCTGCTCGATCAGCCCCATATTCTCCAATGCTCGCGCCGTAGTGCGAGATGGAGGTAAAGCGGTCAAAGAAGCGATAGTATGGGCGGTGAGGATCCGGTATGATCGGGCCAGGCGGGTGATGAAATACCCGCGGACCAATGGACTGCTGGAGGACGCACCCGTCGCACGGGTGGACAAGGCAACGGCTAGGGCGAAAGGGAGGTGAAGGAACCTGGATGGGTCGAGGAGGACCCAGAGATAGGTCAGGTTCTCCCCTGACACCTTCTCGCCCCCTCCCGCTGCATGATGGAGGTGGAGACGATGCGGTGCATGAGACGGTGGAGTGGATCACGGAGATGGCTCTCCCTGCAGGTCCCCGCCTCGTAGTAAATGTTGGACAATGGTGCCCAAACCTCCGCGTTGGCAGCCCTCTCGGGCTGCCCCTGAACACATGCTGTAAGGAACTGCGTGAAGTGGCGGTGCTGCAGGTCCGCCTCCGTGTATATCCCTGTACGTCTCCCGAACTCCCAGAGGTTGCACTCCCTGTGCACACCCCCCAATCGAAACCGAATCAGCCTGGCACTGGGCTCCGTCGATCCTGGTGCATAACGCACAGTAGAAAGGAACTCCAGAAGGAGCTCGGTATAGACTGTGTCCTCCTCAGTGGCCATGAGCCTATCCCAGCCCCGGCAAGTGAATGAAGCGCCTCCATGGGTCCAGGTACGGTGCAAAAAGGGCTCAATCTCTCCCCATATCCCGGCGCCCCGGAGAATGTCTCTGTCGATGACGGTCGCCTCGAGGACCCGGCGACCTACGAGGGCCTCCCTTCGTGATATGTACTCAAGTGAGCTATCCAGCTCGGCGGGGAACTGGAGGAACTGGTGATCTAGTCTGAATGCCATCTGTACAAAAGAATTTTTTTTTTGCAATTTCAGTCCTTTTCTTCTCCACCGCACCGCGACGCGGCCCAAGAACCAGGCGCGACGCGCCGAGCGGCTGTTTTCAAAATCCGAACTCAATTCGAGTTTTAACCTGTTTAAACTCAATCCAACTATACCACAAGGTAGCCTAGGTGCCGATTAACTCATCTAGGGTGTCTATTTGGCACAACAAACACCCTTTGAGTCAGCATTGGCGATTTCTAAGTTTTGACCTTTTTGGAGAAATCAATCAAATTACCTACCTAATCGCTAGTTTTAACAAGTAAAAGCTAGTTAGAATGACGTACCGTAGTAGTAGGAATGAAATGAGCAAGAAAAAACACGAGAGATTTTGGTTGATCAGAGCTCCGAGTCGTGGTGTGCGTGAATAGTGTCGCGGCTTACCTCAATATCGAAGGAAACCGTCTGATCATTGCCCGCGTCGTGCAAATGCTCAAGCCACGTCGCGCGTGTCACCAAATCAACCCCTACGCATCGGGTTGGTTCACGACCCCGCGTCACGTAGATGAGTAAAACCGCGGCGCGATCATTAAAATTTCCAACTTCTTCTCACGACCCCACACTTGCCTTGGACCACTAGTACCTGCAATTCATGATGATATTTTTCCTAATTATTTCTAAGAAATACAAAACCTAATCTATGGCACGATGGGTTGCCTCCCAACAACCGCTAAGTTTAACGTCTTCAGCCGGACGTGCCACCTCTTTACAGCTACGGTGGATCGTACGCCTTCTTCCTTCGCTGATTTTCAGTCACCACTGTCCCTTTGTTGACCCACTGCTCCTCAAACTTTCCTGGGTCGAATGGCTTGCTGGTTCTTCTGCTGCCCGATTGCCGTTTTCTGATTAACTCCCGTGAATGCTTGGAGGTAGCTTTAAACCTCCAAGCTAGATCCTTCCTTCTATATCTCTTCAAAATCACTGGCTTAACATGAAGCGCGCCAAGTGCTGCTCCCAGTAGTTGTTTTGCAGATCTCATTTTTCCAGTGTCACACATGCTATCTTCAGTTTGGAATTTTGGCTTGTAGTACCAATAAAAATTTTCCAATCGACTGGGATCGGAAGGCAACAAATCGGGATGCTTCCATATGTCCTCATCGATGGTATTAATCACATATAATCTTCCATTCATGAATGGATCGTGAGTGGTGATAGAATCATGTTTATTATTTTCAAATATCAATTTGTCAGCATCAACTTCTTGGTCATCGTCCAACAGGTGGATCGGAACCAAGAGTGAACGACTGGTTTGATCTGATGGTGGTATAAAGTTGCCCATCGCCATATCCTTGCTTTCAGATTTCTCAAAATTTCCAAAGATCATAGGTTCGGGGGTAGTATTGTCATCTACACCCCCTTCCACAATAGTATCAACAATTTCGGGAATTGTTGGGCTGAGGTCTGTACTGTCACTTACAAACTCCTCCTCAACATCCCCATTAACCAAATTGTCTGGTGATGGTATGGATTCACTCATCACCAGATCAACATTTTCAAAAACATCAAAAACATTAAAAGCTGTTGAGTCAGGGGAAGTATTGTCACGTACAACCTCTTCCTCAACAACCATTTCGACCATCTCGGTGGTCTCTTGACTTTCCCAAGGTGCGTGTCCTTCCATCACATGTTCAGGTGATGCAGACTTACACACATAATCATTGGTATAAAAATCACTCGCCTCAGGTTCTGGCGAGGGTGGTGAACAATTCCAACTTTCCTCTAACTGATCTAAAGACGCTTGCAATCTTACAAGAGCATCAGTTTGGTCCTTCTGCTCTTGGTGGGTGTTATACATGAGTACCTAAAGTCGGGCCCAAGTTGCAGAAATTTCAGGTTGAGATGACTCCTTGGTCCGCCATCCATTGTCATCGGATGATCCATTGTAGCAATCATCCTCATAATAGGTGTCGGCCGGATTTTCATAATACTCATAATACTGATCCGGGTACATGTAATCGCCCATTATGAAGACGTACACATACCAAAAATCATCAAACTAAAATCAAACATCAAAAATCAAAAACTAAATCCTACAGATCACCTATTCTCAAGCTCACAACTCCCCGGCAACGGCGCCAAAATTTAACATCGCAGCGGTCGTCATGCGGTCAAAAATAAGAAAAACCTAACACACTCACTTAGTACAATGGAAGTCAGGGTCGATCCACAGGAGTTACGTGGTCAAGTCAGGTGACAGATTACCAACTATAGTGTCACGCTATAGTCAGAGGATTTAGTTCCTAAACTTTTAACTATTAATCCCAGAAAACCTAAACTGAAACAATTCCAACCAAAACATAAACTATGCTAAACTTCAACTCAAACCTAGTTACTTTCTGAAATCAGAAGTACATCTCTAATCCAAAAGCAAACAAAGGCATCCAAACAACCCAAAACAAACATAAACCAAAACAAGGCATAAACTAAACCAATAACCTAAGTCCAATGGAACAGTCACTGGTTAGAGTTTAAACCTAAAACCTAACCTAGTTGGTCACGGAAATCAGCAAAGGAAAACAGTCCAAACAAGGTCAAAACAACATCCAAACACCAAACAAACCAACACAATCCAATATAAAGCATAAAACACCGAAAAACCAAGATTACTTGTAACCAAATGATTTTCATAAACCAAAACGAATTCCCAACATCCAATACAGTAACAAAGACTGAAAAACAGTAACTAAAGTGCTCAAGATCAGTGGTTGTCACTCCCACAAACCCTAGTCACTAATACTAATTACTAAACTAAAAGAAATTAAATATAAAAAAACCTGAAATATCCAAAAGTAATTACTGAAAACGAGTTCTTGGAGTCAAAGAGCCTCTAGGGTCGATTTTTCACCAGGGTTTTGCTCAGGTTTTCGGCTGAAAACACCTCTATTTATAGTTGCAAATTTTACACAACCGCGCCGCGCAATTGTGGTTCCCGCGTCGTGCGTGCTGGCTTATCTCCGTTTTATCGGTATTTGAATTTGTTCCACCGCCTTATATCCGCGTCGCGTCTTCTTGATTTCCGCGGCGCACGTACGTGTTTTCCTGATTTTTCCTTCTTCTCCCAACTTTCTCCAATTTGTACGCTTTTGGTCCCTGTTTTCGTTATTTTCTTCCAAACAAGTACTGGCACGAAACTGGCACGAAAAGTGAGTATTCCACAGTATATATGATATATTTTCATCAAGAATAGGGCTCAACAACGACTAAAATATGTAATATTACTAGGCGTTGTCAGTGTTGACTTGGGGAGTGCCGACCCGAGATGGTACCCCACGTCCACGTCATCCAGTGCAAGTACCGCAACTATAACAACCATTTCCAGATTATAAACCTTTTCAACCCATTCCACAAAAACAACCACAAATACAATTACAACCACAACCACAACAACCGCAGCAGTACCAATATCAAGCTGGAGATCCAGGATATGATGAAGAGGACGAGGAGGATATGATGAAGACGGCGAGGGTTGGATGCCAACCAACCCTGTCAATTGAAACCTGTGATGGAACCAAGGTCAGGGACCTCAGCAGCAACAGCAATGGCAGGGACAGCAATACAATCATGGTAACTTCGTTCCTTCCTTGTACTTTGCTCAACCGATCGGGCAGTCGGTTGCATTGCACTTCTAACCGTGGGAGTATGACAATGCATCGCCGATTTACTTTCCAGATAATGCTGATAGTCAGGTAGAGATTAGACCTCAGTTATTAGGAGTATTACCTGATTTTAGAGGATACAAGCAGGATGATCCATATAATCATTTGTATGAATTCTTAGCAATAGAAAATGTCAATATTCCTAGGAATACCAATAGGAACATCTTTAGGTTGAGGTTATTTCCTTTCACTCTTAAAGATAAGGCTAAATATTGGTTCACGTCTTTGCAACCAAATAGTATCACAACATGGGAACAACTCAAGACAAAATTTCTACACGAGTTTTATCTTGCCAGCAAGACGTCGGAAATCAGGAGAGCAATACAAGATTTTTAGCAAAAACCTTGAGAGGCGTTCCATGGCACGTTCGAAAGGCACAAGGAGTTAATGAGATCTTGCCCGCACCACGAATTTCTAAGGTGGCAACTTGTCAAGTTCTTTTATGACGGGGTAGATATGACCAATCAAGCTATGATTAATGCATCATCGAGTGGGACTATCATGATGTAAGACCCAGAAGATGCTTGGAGATTTTTGAAACAGTTAAGTAACGATTCCAAAACGAAATTATTCTGCAAGAAACCCAGTCAGTGCAGCAGCTGTGGGGGCCGATAATGATGGAAGAAGGAGGTCAAAAAGGAAATAGGAGATTTGAATAGGATATTTGATCGATTAATGGCAACTCTTCAACAGGGACCGCAAAATCAGCAAAATAATCAACAAGGACAGAGACCCCATGAGGTCAATCAGGACGGTCAAGGCCAATACAACAACGGATGACCGTATAGACCTTATAATCAAGGGGGTCCGAACTACAACGGAAACAATCAGCCTTACAACAATCGTCAGAATAACTATCAAGGGCCACCTTCCAACCAGCCACGACAATTCCAGGCTGTCAACAACAATGGTCCCAGTAGCAGCAATAACAACAACAGGGGGTCGACTAATACCAGTAACAATCGTAATGCTCCGGAAAACCAGGAAGACATGGCGACAAAACTGTATGAGCTTGTGCAATAGCAAACACAAGCTAATGCAAAGGCCATTGCTAACATGGAGAGGCAGATCGCGCAAATGGCGAAAGACCAAAGACGAAGGGATAATGGCAAGCTTTCGAGCAACACGTAGGTGAATCCAAATCACACTCAACGATCTGGAAAGAAACATGTCAACGCAGTAGAGAATTGCACACCTGGAAAGGTATGGAAAAAGGTCATAATGGAATATTTGGTGGGGACGAAAAACAAGGACGAAGGTATCCAAAAGGAAGAGCCGTTGATAGTAGTCGACCTTAAAAAGAAGAAGAAAGCCACAAGGGCGAAAAGGAAGCAAGGTACATCAAGTGAACCGTCTATTAATCAGCCGTTGTGGGATGAGTTAAAGAATGTTCCGGAAAATACAAGAATTCTTAAAGAGATGTGCAAAGAAAAAGAAAAGATCAAGGTGCCAACACCATAAAAGGTGCGACTCACGGTCAAGGCAAGCGAGGCATGTTTGGATACATTGCCTAAGAAAGAAAAAGACCCTGGTTCTCCTTACATTACTGTGACTGTAGGCGATATGATTATTCAGAACACACTGTTAGACCGGGGCCAGTGTGAACATTTTACCTGGCTACTTATATGACAAATACAAGAACGAGGAATTGGAGCCAGCCAAGATGGTGTTACAACTGGCAGATCAATCCACAAAGGTTTCACGAGGCAAGCTGACAAATGTGATTGTCAAAGTGGGTGACTTTTTCTACCCAATAGATTTTTTAGCCATGGAATACGAAAGTTTGGAGGATGCGCCTGCATTAATTTTAGGACGTCTATTCTTGGCTACGGCTGTGGCTGTTATGGATTGTAAGATGGGTGATTTGGACATCGCCTTTGCCATGAGGAAACGAAGGCTGAACATGTTTGGATGTCCGATGACATTGCCTTCGGGATATGACAGTCAATATTCGAATAACAGACCATTGATGGCACCAAGAATAAATGGTAAGGGCAAGGGTCGAGTACAGGAAAATGAAAGTGAGGATGATGAAATCCTCTGGAAAGTGAAGGGGCATCCGCTGGCGACAGTTGATAAGCTGCAACTCTTAGACGTGATAGAAATGATGGAACGGAAACACTAGGAGTATGCAAAACACGCAAGGAATAGGGAATCCAAAGTGTTTCAAATCCTGGATGCTCAGCAACATTGGATTAACAAGGTAAGCGATAGGATGACACAACAGACAACATTGATGGCTACGATTGTGCACGACATTACACCAGGAATCGAGAAGTTTGTGTCAAATAAGGAATGAAAAGAAGAGCGGTCTAGCTGAAGACGTTAAACTTAGCGCTTGGTGGGAGGCAACCCATCCCGTAAATAGGTTAGGTTCTGTTATCAAGGGTAATTTGGGAAAATTAATCATCATCATCATCAAAAAGTACGGTAAAAAGCAAAGTGTGGGGTCAACGAATGGGGATTAACAAGCATTGAAGGTCGCGGCGCAGTCAAAGGAAAACCACGCCGCGCGTACTTAAGCTAACCTGATGCGCAGGGGTTTGTTTTTAGGCCCGCGCCGTGCATAAGCCCTTATCCGTGCCGCGGAATTTGATCGGTCAGTACCGCCATAACAGGTAAACATCACCTTCGTCGCACTACTTACACCCCACATCGCATAAAACAGAGCTACGATCAATACATGCTTTTCTCGCATTTTCTCGTGTATTATTGTATCCACCATCGAGGTATGTCACTTTAACTCGGTATTTCGACTTTACGCATGAGTTTGAAGTAGGAAATTGGATCAAATAGAAAAAAATAGAAAACTTAGCAAAATTGGCAATGCCGACTCGTAGGGTGCGTTTTTCGCAAAATCCTCACCCTAAAAAGGCTAGTCGGTGGTTAAGGCGCCCTTTAAATGCTTGGGATTGAATAAAACAGGTGAAATTGGAAGATTTTTCGCAACAGTCAACAGTCACAACGCGGTAACTTTATTAGCCGCACCACGTTATTTGAAGCGACGCGTGGTCAGCCTCGGCGCAATCATAGGACTAATTTTGCAAAAAAAATTATGTTGTGATTTTTGTACAGATGGCTCAGCAGCAAATCGGTTATATGCGGGGTCACCCGTTCCTCCAGTTTCCAGACATACTAGAGGAGACCCACCACTACCAGAGCCGACTCCAGGTGATCAGCACGCATCCGGTTCTTCCATCGATACACTTTGATTGGGTCATGTTGACCAAGATGGGACTCTGGGACCAGCTACTACCCTTTCTCCACCGCACATGGACCCACACGGACGGGGCGTTTACATTCACCTGCCAGGGTTGGGATCGACTCATGGCCTAGGAGGATGACATGGCATACAAGGAGCTCATGCTTGAGTTCTTTGCTACTTGTGCGTATGCGCCAGCTTCCCACGAGCCCCGAGCCCATCTGATCCGATTCAGGTTGGGAGGACAGAGCTGGGAGTGCACACTTCGGGAGTTTTTAAGGCGCACTAGGATATATACCACGACAGAGATTGGCAGTGTTCATTTTCCGCCTTTCTTGGCCGCATCGATCACAGACCACCCACAGAGAGACGCCGATGAGGTCGTTTGGGCAGCGATGTCCAACGAGAGGTTCGATGTTGGTGTGACAAGGAGAGCCAGTTCCGCTCTCCACTGCACACAACGATGCACCAGATCATATCCACCTCCATTACACACAGGAGGGGATGTGAGAAGGTGTCCCGAGACGACATGTACTGTGTGTGGGCCCTTTTAGACCCCAGCAGGTTCCTCAACCTGCCATTCTCCATGGCTGTGTTTTTGACATCCAGAGCTTCGGGCGCGAGCCCGAAGAGCCCGATGGCTGGTGGGCATTATATCACACGACTAGCCCGATCCTACGGCATTCTCACTGCCGATGTTCTTTCCCACCTGGCCTCGACACCACCCACTCAGGAACAAGGACGTTATTTGGAGAACATGAAGGTTCTCCGGCTTTTGAGGCGAGACCTATACCGGGTTCGACCGGCGATTGAGGAGATTGTGGCGCCAGCACAGGTCGAGCTGGAGGATAAGGATGATGATGAGGAGGAGGAGCAGCCGTTGCTCCGACCCACCCAGTGGAGAAGGATCCAGACAGACGCTCCAGTGCAGCTACCACAACAATCACGCCTAGCACCGCAGCCTGTAGACATGCAGACTGGCTTACAGGACCTTGCTAGAAGGATGACACACCTGGAGGCCCAGCAATGCTGGATGGCGGAGACGCAGCGATTGATCATGTTGCAGCTCGACATAGAGGATATACCACCTTTCCCTCCTGGAGTTCGTGACGATGAGGCTGGTCCGTTTGGGATACAGCATGATGATGAGTGATTGTATATTTTTCGTTTGATCTTTTGAAAACGTTGTACATAACTTACTACTATTATTTACTTTTGGTTTTTACGTTTAATGTGTTTGTGAGTGTTTTGTATGCAAGTACCAACGAGATCCACCGAGGAATTGTATCACACAAGTGTGGGGTCACCGTACCCCTACACTTGTTATTTATCGGCGTGTTCACTATTGCGCCACAACTCCAGACAGTCAAATCACGATGTGCAATTTTTAACCTGTTACGTCTGATTCCAATAACCAAGCAGTTCTATTGTTCCTAAGGGTAACTCTTTCTCCCTTGTTTTGAAATATTTTTGTACAACGAGGACGTTTTACAGTTTTAAGTGTGGGGTGTCGAAGGTCGAAAGAGTATTTTTGAAATTTTTTGCGAAAAACAAGTCATTAGATTTCAATGTGGATTGAACTCTTTCGGAGTTTCAGGTCATTAACTTTTTTGTTGTTGACTTTTAGAGGTTTTTTTCTTTGGGAGTGTTGGCATTTGAGATCTTGTCACTCGTTCGTTGAAGAATATCAATTTATAGATTGTTCCACTTGTTCAAGCATTATATTGTAAGGTATTTTAGCATATTTGATACCGCAAGGTATTATAATTTTTGGCCAAAAGATGATTAGAATGAAATACATTTAGTTTGAAGTTTTTAATTAATATGTCATATCTGATTGAGCTTTATTTGATCAAGATACCGACCGTAGTTTGTGAGTGCATTCGAGAGCAAATTATATGTTGTTGTATGAAGAAATTTTGGCACAAGCAGTTTGGCATTGTGAACATTTGTTTGATTCATTTATAACACTTTAAAGGTATTTTAAGGTACTTGTATTGAGTTTGAAGGTTCGTATACAGTGAATTTGGATTATTTGATCTATCACTATGTTTTCTGACGACGCCTAGTAATATCAAGTATTTTAGTCGTCTTTAAGCCCTATTCTAAGTGAATTATATCCCGTAGACTATTATATTACTCACTTTTCGTGTCTAGTGCTTGTGTGTGAAATAAGATAAAAATAGGGGTTAAATGCGTACAAAATGAATAAGTTTTGAATGAAGTCCATTTCCAGATGAAAAGGCACGCGCGTCGCGGGGCTGAAGAGCACGCGCGTCGTGGAAAGTCAATGATCGGATGAGAATTCTTACATTCAAACAGCGAATATTGGGGTTAGAGATAAGGTCGCGTCGCTGTTTTCACCCTTGCGCGACGTGATTGGTCAGATTTTGCAACTATAAATAGAGGCTTCCCGTTCGTGTTTCGGGAGCGAAGACCCGACCTTTGAGTGGAACTCAGGCCTATTCGACTCATGTTTTCAGATTTCAGTGATTAGAAGTTGGTATTTTTATAGTTTAGTTTATTTTTTGTATTTTTCGGTTCGTTTATCGCTCGTTTCCAACGGTTCTAGATTGTAGAACTCGCTGGAACGTGTCGGTTCTGGATTATTCCCAAAGTCAAAAACATTCGACTCCCGATTTTTGTTTTAGTTTAATGCAATCATTTGGTTCTAGTTATTTCACGGTTTCGATTTTCGTTTGCGTTTAATTGTTCATTTGGTTATTGTGTGGTATTGAACACTTCTGATTTTCTGAATATACTTCGGAATCAGATTGTGTGGTTGGTTTGAATCGGGATTCGGAATTATTTAGTTTGTTAATGCTAGTTTATGTTTTCGATATTTTTGGTTCATTCGGGTTTTGTGGAGTGTATGGAACGCCACCAGCTATAGAGTGACACTATAGTTTGGTTAATTCTTGACACATACTTCAACCACCGACTCCACGGATCGACCCTTACTTCCACTTAGCTAGTGTGCTCGTAAGGTGTTAAATCTTATATTTTTTACCGTATCAACGACTGCGATGATGTCATTTTCCTATTTATGCCATTTGAGAGTGTTTAATCCTTGGAGACTTTTGGAACTACATGTTTTTTTGCTTTCTATTGAAGGTTTATGTTTCTGAATGTTGGTTAGTAGAGCATGATCTTGATAGCGAAGTCTCAACTTTGGCCAAGAGATAAATCTCTGCTTCAACTAAGAACAAAGTCTCATTTTCAATAGGAAGCACATTCTTTGCCTCTACCAAGAGGGTGAAGTCCATATTGAAGAGCAAAGCCATTTAGAGAATATTGATAAGTATATTTTGAGCTTAGGAAGCAAAGGTTTCACAGCAAAGCTAAATATCAAAGTGTATAATATATATTTTAAATAAAATCTCTTTCTAACTTTCCCGATGGATGTACCTTGATTACCCTGATCAAGTGAGCCATGTAAGCCTTATGTTCTTGTTATTTTTCACATATTGATTATATTGTGTGTTTGTCGAGTTATTCTTAATCCTAACAAACAATATCAGATTTGCGGCTAAAGATGAGAAGATTAAGATCGATAAATTCAAAGGTCATGCTTTTGGATTTTGGAAGATACAGATTGAAGATCATCTCCGCAAGTAGAAATTACACCTACTGTAGAATGAGATGAAACCAAAAGAAATGAAACATGAGGATTAAGATCTATTAGATGGGTAGGCTCTTGGTATGGTTAGGTAGTCATTAGCCAAGAATGTTGCATACAACATTGTCAGTGAAAAAACAAAATTGGCTTGGTCAAGTTGTTATACAACATGTATGAAACACCGTCGATGACGAACAAGATTTTCTTGATTAGACTATTGGTAAACATGAAGATGAAGGAAGGCAGTTCAATGACATATTATGTAAACAAGCTTAATTCAACAATATCAAGATTAAAATCTATTGACATTAAATTCAAATATGAATTCCATGGACTTCTTTTTTTATCTTTGCTACTATAGGGTTGGCCCAAGACAGTCACATCAGTTAGTAGTTCTAACAGAACCATTATGCTCACATTTGAAGGCATTTGTGATGTGATTATTGGGGAGGATATCCACAAAAGGAATATTGGAGAGTGCTAAAACAGTTTAATGAGTACCAAAGATAGGGGACGGATAATCAACAGAGAGGGTAATGATGAAGGAAGAACAAAAGTCAAATAGAAGAGGGCAAACCAAGAGCAGGAAGGACATTACACGCTTTAATTGCAAAAAAGTAAACACTTCAAAAACTGGTGCCCTAAACCTTCAATCGAGAAAGTGGGGAAGGAATTAAATGTAGTAGAGAATTTGGATAAAGCCATTATTTGTTTTATAAGAGTTTGCTCAAATCATGGATTATTGATTCAGGTATCTCATTTTACAAAAGTCATTAGCGAGAATAAATGATGAATTTCAAGCATTATAGTGGGAAAATGAGACCTGCAGATAACAGGATCATGGATGTCAACAGAGTTGGGGATGTTGTCCTCAAGACTACCTTACGATCGAAGTAGACATTCAAAAATGTCAAGTATATTATCGGGTTGGAAAAAATGTTGATATTAGTATGGCAGCTCGATGACGAAGGACGTATGTTGATTTGAGTAAACACTACTAGAAAGTAACAAATTGGAACCTTATAGTTTATTGAGTTCGGAAGAGCAGAACATTGTATATGGTTGAAACTTCATATGATGGAGTTAACTCGGTAGTTAAATAATATGATGTTTCACAACAGAACTAATATATCAGATGAAGTACCATTTTATCAGATAAATGATAAACAAAAGGACCATCAATCTAACAAAGATTGTTGATATGAAGAATCCAACATATATGTTCACCAAGGGGTTGCATAACTTGGATAGTAGAAGATTAGTTAATCAGTATCCAAGTGGGACATTGTTGGTTAGTGGATCCTGATATCGATTTCGGCTAAGAGCGAAGTATCGACTTTGGCCAATAACAAAGTCTCGATTTTAGTAAAGAATAAAGTATCTGCCTCTGCTAAGAAAGTAAGTTTATATTGAATAGTAAAATCATTTGGCAAGGATTGCTAAGTAGTTAAACTTTGATGGCGGGGCAGTGAGCAAGGACTGAAACACGGCTTGTAAAAATGAACCCTGAGAAGCACAAGTTTAAGGAAGCGAAGGCTTGGCAGTATATTTGAACATCGAAGTGAAGCCTCTTTTTCATTGTATTCTCTACCTTCACCCTCTGTGTATTAGAAGCGGTCTCTAATAGAAGTTCGATCTGGTCTAGTAACTTGGACTGTAAGTCTACTATCATATGCAAGCTTATGCCAATGATGTCATAGGCTCATGAGCCCCAACCTATAAAGAAATTAGTTGAAATGGTCTTCATAAATAGATCTCCATGTATGATTTTAACTACAATGTAGAAAAAATGTATCACATAGATTATCAATAAAACCTCTTGCTAGTTTTAACTGTGGACGTAACTTGGTTACTTCAATAAAGTGAACCATGTTAAATCCTTGTGTTGTTATTATTCTTTGCATATTTATCATTGTGCTTGTGTTTATCGAATTATTCTTAATCCTAACATTGAAGAGTGGTTTAGTCTCAATGTGTAGTTTGTTAATAATGCTCCTAAATTATACTAGTTTGCATGGAATTATTTGGCTGATCTAATGCAACATTTTCCTGAGAAGTGCTGCATTTGATGCTTTGTAGTTTTTATACAAAATGTTTTTTCCCAACAACTGCTATTCCTTTTTGAATTTATTAGCAGTTCTAAAAATATAATGTAATTATTGTATTGTATGGTTATTAGGTTTACTATAATTTGGATAACTTTCCCAAACATTAGGGGTTTTGGTATTATGTTAGGGTTCTTGTGAGGTTGTTATATAAATACCTTTAGATGTAATGTTTTTTTATCACCTCTTCAACGTTTCTCTCCCCTTCATATTGACATTTTTTCCATAACCATCATTCCCCTGATTGTTAATTATTGAGGTTTTAATTGTTGATTATTGAGGTTTTAATAAGAGTGATAGTGGGTTTTTTAGATTTTAAGTTTCCACTTCATATCTTGGTGTTCGATCGTGGTTGTTTTGTGTTGTTCTTTTTCTATTACACAAACTACAAGGACAATTCGTGTCATTACTATACTTTCATTGATATTTATTATTGGACCAAATTACCCCTTTTCTTGTACCTTTTTTGCCAGCCTACCAAGTTGATGCACAAGACACAAGAATATATTACTCATTTAATATGAATTGCAATAACAACACTCATATTGATTTGCATTGTTTCATTAAGACGCATAAAATATAAAATACATACATTCGCATGCATATGAACAAAAAGAATACACATCGAGACTGCAAGGTTCTCTTATATCTATCCTACCCAAAAGGCCACCATTTATAATCCACTACATTTACTAATTTACCCCTGATTATCTATATTCTAATTCATAAAGGAACACATGAGCGAAAATTTGTCACATTTTTGCACATTTCATGTTTTAACAAAAACCCAAGCCAATTTTGGAAAAAATCCAAACAAAACCCATCTTTTAAACCAAAAGATCTTGTCCTGCCTTGGGGTAAGTTCTATCTTTATCAACTTTCTTGGGTTGAACGAAAACATCTGAAGATGACGATGTATGGTTTTGAGCCGAGTCTCGTGGGAATTCAGACAACATTTGAACAACCTCTCTCATTGTTGGTCGTTCAACACTGTTTTCTTGAATGCATAACATAGCGATAAAGAACAAGTGCATTGCTTCATCTTGAGGAACATTAGCCAGTCTCGAGTCAATGATTGCACCGACTTCTTCATTACGACCTCTAGTTGATGTTTTAGCCCATTGTACAATATCTACACCGTCACCAAACCCTCCCACAGGCCGCTTCCCGGTTATCAGTTCAAGAAGCACAACTCCAAAACTATAAACATCGCTCTTTTCATCTACTCTTAAAGTGTAAGCATATTCTGTAAAAACAAACATGAAAAAACATCCCGTTAGTACTTACAATTATGAAATGCAAAACCTTTACAACAGTTAATAACAATTAAATAATTATTAATTAACTTTTTTATGCATAACAATATAGAAAATTAAAATTTAAAAGTTGAAACTTTATTTTTTATTTATACGTGGATTATGATGTGGATATGAATCAGCTTTCGCAACACACGAAGCTGCAACTAGAAACGTGGATCTGTTAGCAGATTTTGTGTCGAGTTGCGGTCTGTGTCAGATTTTGACCCGGACGGATCCCACCGTCCATTTTCTCTGCCCTTTGACAGCAGTGACTCGGTGCGATTATCCATAAAATTCTGTAATCATGGACATCAAATCCGACGCCCTCTGTTAATTTCATCTCTGTAGCACAAATCACGGGTGTCGTTCATGTGACACGTCACTTTCATAACAAGGAGCTCCTATATCCTACGCCTACCACCACAACTTTAACTCTACATCCTCAAAAAATATATACTTATATCCCAAAGTTTAAGGTTTAAAAACGTTTTTAAGGATTGAGGGTTTACCCTTTTTGGTAGTGTTTTTACATTTTATAAAATATATAACTAGGTCTAGTTTAAGATCAAAACGTATCACATTGTTGCCCCACCTATAGTTTAGCAATATCTCGGTCAAAAATATATGTTAAAAATATTGTTTTATTTAACCATAAAACTTATGTATGACTTATACGTAAAAACGAAATTAAAATGAA
Source organism: Cichorium intybus (assembly GCA_023525715.1). Lineage (NCBI taxonomy): Eukaryota > Viridiplantae > Streptophyta > Magnoliopsida > Asterales > Asteraceae > Cichorium > Cichorium intybus. Next base: position 106,214,414 of record CM042012.1, on the reverse strand, counting down.
AAGCTACGTACCGGGAGCGATGTAACCATACGAACCCGCAATTGCAGACATGCATTGCGACGCACCACCATCGATTAGGTACTTTGCAAGCCCAAAATCAGCAACATGAGCTTCATAGCTCGCGTTCAACAAGATGTTATTGGATTTCACATCTCGATGCACGATCAACGGTGAACAATCGTGATGAAGATAACACAATCCTCGAGCTGCTTCTATTGAAATTTTGTACCTCAACCGCCAGCCTAAAGTCCCACCTTTGCTTTTTGCATGTAATGCCTCTCCTAAGCATCCATTTCTCATGTACTCGTACACTAGAAGGTTCGTGTCTTTGTTGGAACAAAATGCCAATAGTCTCACAATGTTTCTATGTCGAATGTTGCCTAGGGTTCGGATTTCTGCTCTAAATCCATGGTCATGGCTCGTGTTTCCGAAACCAACTAGCTTTTTAACTGCAATTTCGGTCCCACTAGGCATTTTTCCATGGTAGACAATTCCCGCACCGCCTCGCCCTATCACATTACCGTCTTTAATGCATTCAAGAACGTCGGAAACCGTAAAATCGACTTTTTGGAAGGATGTCATTTTCCAAGCATTTGTACCAGATTTTGTAAATGACTTGGCTTTGACCATTGCGACAACCGCAAAAACTAGTGAGCAAATAAGAAGGGCGAGCGCAAATATCAACTTGAACTTTCCTGGCTTTTTGTTAGCGGAATCGTGGATTCCGCTAACATTGCAGGGATTGTTCAACAATTGGCCACAAAGTTGAGGGTTACCCGCGAATGAAGAAGCATTGAAGTATGTGAATTGACCGGATTCGGGTAGTTTACCCGAGAGATCATTGAAGGAAAAGTCAGCGATTGTGAGACTTTTCATCGTTCCGATGGACTTTGGAATTGAATCACTCAAGCAGTTTCTTGACACATTCAAGTAGTTCAAGATTCGGATATTTGAAATTTCGAGTGGAATTGAGCCGGAAAGGTTGTTTTGGCTTATGTCAAGGTAGGTGAGATGAACGCAGTTACCAATGTCCGGTGGGATTGGGCCGGAAAGGGAATTCCCACTTAAGTCAAGCTTCAATACCTGGTGGAGTTGGCCGATTGTGGCCGGAATTGGACCGGAGAATCTGTTTCCGGCGAGTAAAAGGATTTGGAGGGAAGAGAAATTTGAAAGTGAAAATGGTAAGGTACCCGACAGTTGATTATATGATAAGTTTAGCTGGCTTAATTTAACTGGTCTGGAAGAAGGATCTGGGTTATCGGAGAGATTTCCGGACAAGTAGTTACTCTGCAATTCCAGTAAATTTAACTCCGGCAAGTAAATGAGTCCATCGGGGATGCTACCATTTAAGTAGTTCTCCCCTAATCTTACTCTTACTAGGGTTGAACACGTACCCAAATCATCTGGAATTGATCCAAACAAGAAATTTTTGAGGAGAATCAAGATTCTTAGCTGATTAGACGCACAGAGATAACGAGGGATGGTACCAGTGAGCTTATTGGAAGACAAATCGATCTCTTGAAGATTCCGATTCCGGCCAAGATTCTCTGGGATCACACCAGTAAAATTGTTACTCCAGAGAGCAAGTTTTTGCAGGTCTGGAAAATCTGCAACGAAATCCGGTATCGACCCATGTAATCTGTTCATGAAGAGATTCAAGAGTTTAAGCTTTTTGAGATTTCCAAGCTCATTTGGGATTTCGCCGGAAAGTGCATTGGCAGAGAGGTCAAGATTCACCAAGCTTGTTAGATTCCCGAGCTGCTTCGGAATTGGACCGGAAAGGAGATTAATGTGCAGGAAAATGGTGTCAATGGAGACCAAATTCCCAAGTTCCGGTGGAATTGGTCCATCTAGCCCACATGACGAAAGATCCATATGAACTAAATTGACCAATTTCCCGAATTCCTTCGGAATCCCACCTTCAAACACATTGTAATAACCCATGTAAATCTCTTTCAAGTTTGTCAGATTACCCAATTCCGCCGGGATCCTTCCATGGAGGTCATTTCCGGCGAGTGACAAGTATTGCAAACTTACCATTTTCCCGTAGCTCTCCGGGATTTTTCCGTAGAAGAAATTCCCACCCAAGTCCAAGTACTTGAGCTTCTTGAGGCTTGTGATTCCGGTAGGGAGTGGAAACGAGAAATTGTTGTTGTACACATCAAGGACCTCCAAATTTTGCAGGTTTGCGTAATTCCATTCCAACCCGCCACTGAATGCATTATTCGATATGTTTATAAACCGGAGAGATGTCAAATTGGAGAGATTGATTTCTCCGGTGAAGTTGTTGCCGTCGAGTGAAAGTTCAGTGAGACTGTGGAGAGACGAAATAACAGGTGAAATAGAGCCATGGATTCTCATGTTTGACAAATCGAGTGAAATTACTCTGTTTTGGGAGCATTTGATTCCCACCCAAGAACAAACAGAAGTAGGATTAGAGGAATTCCAAGTGTCTAAAGCAAATGGAATGGAATCAAAGTCTTGTTTGAGAGTGACCAAGGCATCAAAATCAGTGGAAACATAGGAAGGAATCGACAAACAGAGTGTAATGATTATGACAAACAAAGACAACATTTTAGTGGGTGTTTTTTTGTTAATTTCTATGGGGAATTAGTTTGGAAGGATTTGTAGAAGAAACAAAACGATTTATGGGGTGGAATGGAAATGGGTTTCTTGAAAAGGAATGTAAAAGTGAATGGAATCTGAAAAACTTGAAGGATGAGTACGCTCAAAGAATCAAACATCTTCAAAGAGAGTCTTCAAATTCAAGGAAGAAGCTAAAGCCCTCCTTTTCCCCCTTTTTTTTCTCTCTCTCTCTCTCTCTCTCTCTCTCTCTCTCTCTCTCTCTCTCTCTCTCTCTCTCTAAAAGTGGTGAGAAATGGAAAAAGGAATGGAATTGGCAATTCCTTATCAAGAGCTTCTTTAAGAAAGTTGAAAGAGATATAGTGAGAGAAAGTGGAAAGGAAAAAAAAATCGAAAACAGCCGTTAGATAACAGAAATTTAAAGTCTCAAAGGGGTAATTCTATCTTGTTTACCTAGAGCAATTAATCAACCACAACTTATACATCATGCATTAGAACTTGTACTTCACTTATACGGAATGCATTCGACGTTGTACTTTTGTTTGGATTTTGATGTGTTTGGCACTTAAAAAGAGATGGTTTTTTGAGATTAGTAGGAAAGATAAAGTTGATGATGCTCTCCTTCTTTATACTTTAAAGTGACAAAAATACCCTTTAGCTTTAATCAAAGGGTAGCCATCTTTACTTTGAACGAGGGTAGACTAGGGAAGATAAAAGAGGTGATGAAATTTGCACTTTGGGTCATGAACAATGGCTGAATAGTCACTTTTTATGTCATGATTGGTGATCATGATCATGTATACATATTTGATGACTCACATAGATAATGTACATAATGTAAAAGTATGTCCAAGGATGATGACGATGATTATTGCACATATGAAATATGTGTCATTTGGCCATGTTTTGTCTTAACTCATCATCAACAAAGAAGATATTAATTCATAGTTTTAGACCGTATCACTTACATTATTCTTTTTGCTTGGAACTCAAGTTCATTAAAGATAAAACAATATTTAATATCTCATCATTGTCTTTTCCCATAACCGAATGTTTCTTAAGATTTGTGTTTTTAATATTAGACCTTTTATTAATTTATTTTAGACATTCTAGATATGTAATTAGGGACCGAGTCCTCATTTATGTAATTACTTTGTATGTGAAGTATAAAATATGGGAAGTGATTTGCACACAATTCATGTTTTGGAGGCATTATATAATATACACAAAAAACATACCATTGTTGTGTATATGTACAAATTGTTGTAAGCAAATCACTTCTCATAAAATATTTAAAATAATGATGATACACTTGGAAAACAAAGGAAAGAAAAAAAAATACAAATAGAATAAATTTAAAAAAAAAATTAGGACTTAATTGGAGATTCTTTTTCTCAAATTTTATTAATTAATTCATCTTTTTTGCATCAAGTAAAAAATAAACATGTATATATACATCTTATCGGATTAACATTTATGTAAGCTTGTTAATATACTTTTAAAAAAATTGTAATCACATTATCCGAGATCAATCACGAAACACTAGTGATAAACTGATAATTTTGGTGTGTCAGTATTTGAACCTTGAACCACTTGTATGATTAAACATTTGTATGAAATTTCTCTCTTCAACCACTAGACTCTAAGACAATGTCATGTAATTTTCAATCTTACTAAATGATCACGTAGGTCATGTGGGACAAGCTTAGGTTAGTATTCTTTACACAATCACCAGAAGCACGACCAAAATTAAGACGTTATGATGTATTTTCATAACGTATCTTTCTGTAGTCCCAACTAATCATTAAACACGATCTTACTCTTGATTTTTGTCAAAGTATCTTTCTTTAATTACCCTACTAATCATTAAAAATGAAATTACTCTTCAAGTATCTTTATCGTGTCGTGAAGCAATTATGAAGAGCAACCATTTATTCATTTTTCTTTAATGTATATTTGTATCCCCTAACTAATTATGAACGATGATGATTTCCAATTTTGTTACAATCTTGATAGAGTACAATTGGTGTAGTC